>CM046368.1:16970008-17329153 GCA_025413025.1 Ficus hispida | reverse complement strand
TCTCATTGTTAATTGTTTTGTTTAATCATTTATTTCATTTTACTAGAAGTTAAGGGTATGTTTAATGCACTAATTAGAAATGAAATTTTTAGGTAGAGTTGGTTGAGTTATCAAAAACTAATTAAAATTTTTGTTGATTATTCAGAAAAAGACAAAAAATGGAATGAAACTTTTAGATTAAGAATGGAGAGCCAAACAAGGGCTAAGAGTTTGAATTAAGTAGCAATGATTTCGATTTTTCGACTCAATAGAGAGAAGCACAAAAGGACTTCAGAGTTGTTTGATGAAGAAATATTATGCTTTGAAACTACATATGACAACTTCCTTGACAGTTTTATGGAGAATTATTATGGTTTGTTTGTTGATTTTGATGTTTGTAATGCCCTTGTTTTGGTCCTAGCTACGGTGACCTTCTCCTCCTCTTTTAACCATCTGCCGAGAGAGATTGTCTCTGAGATCATGTCGCGGCTACTGCCCGAGTCGTTGATGGAAGGCAAGTGCCTGAACAAGTCTTGGTACTCCGTTATCAAATGTCTCGAATTCGTGACCAAGCACCTTCACCATTCCAAAGCCTCCCCTGCAACCTTACTTGTCTATCACGGCCTCTGGCTCGGCAATCCAACAGAGGGTAGACTGGCATCAATAGATCAGCTCTCCTCTGAACTGATGACTCGATTGCTGACTACTACACCATCCCGTGGCAATACCGGTGAGAAGGATGGCGTTAATTGGGCCTCTGAAGATCTTGATTTACCCCATTATTTATTTGGCCACGGGCATGTGAGTGTTCATCATTTACATATTTGCCTCATCAAAGACTCTATAAGACCGTAACACTATGCAATCCAGCGCTTCGCAAGTTTAGTACTTTTCATCCAGAAACAGACTTGGTCATCAAGCATTATAGGACTCTTGGGACGGGATTCGGCAGCGATTCAAGAGATGGCGACTACAAGATTGTTAGGCTCCTGAAGGCTATGAAAGCTGAGGTATTCACTCCAGGTACTACTACTAATTCTTGGAGAGAAATCGCCATTTCTATCGAAGACGAGCAATATGGGACTTTGGATAGTCATGCATATTTCAATGGAAATTGTTTCTGGTTGATGTTATTGGTGCTCAGATGACGGTCCTTTGTTTCAATTTGCGTAGCGAGGTATTCACACCATACCTTTGCCAGATGAACTCTACACGTTCAATGAATCATGTTCCAGTCTTACTGTCGGTAATGATTCCGTTTGTTTGTTTAGAGTCCGGAAATTCCATTCTCATGTGGGAAATGAATGTCAGAAAGGATGAAACTGGTATTGCAGGTTACAGTTATTCGTGTCGAAAATCTCTAGATATTAAGCCTTTTAACAGATTCTATTTTCCGTTGGCATTTTGGAAGAATGATGAGCTTCTTATGAAGGATACGCATAACGGGATGCTGTCGTACAACGTTCGCAGCTGAAAGCTTAGGAAGCCTCCTGGTTATGTAAAGAGTTTGGTTTTTTATCAAAGGGAAGAAACAGACATTTTTCTTGCTCTGAAGAGAAGGAAAGTAAGAAACTGACTCTGGTGAAGATGAACTTATGAATTGGTTTTTGGATTATCAAAGCTGCTGATAGTCATGCTAGCTCTTTGAATTGCTTTTATTTTCCATGCTTCTGCTTTTACCTCTTTGTTGATATAATCTCAAGACTAAAAGATCTTTAGCTTACGTTTGGCATTACATCTCAAACTCAAATTTTTCATATCAGTTTTTGTTTTTTTTCCAAGAAGTCAACAAAAATTATAACTAGTTTTTATCTTTATATAAGATATTTTATATTAATTCTTTTTTTTTTTAAATTAAATTGGGTGGTCTTTTTTAGTTACCTAATCTAATAGATAACCGAAATTTTTTCTTTTATTTAGTAAAATAGTGTTTGTCATTTTTCAGATTTAGTCAATCAGTGATTAATTAACAGTCAATCAATGATTGACTATGAAATTTGGTGATTAACTATAAAGTTTGATGATTTACGTTATGATTAATCAGTGATTGACATCCTAATTGACTATTATATAGTCAATCACTAATTTAAGACAATTAATTAACCATTTTAGAAAAAACGGACCCTTTAATGAATTTTTAAAAATTTTGGTTATTTATTAAAAAACTTCTTAAAAAAGGAAAAGACTGTAGTAGAGTCTTATTTAGAATTCCTATCGGTAGAGCTCATTTTATAGATGGTTTCATGAATTTTAACGGTTGAGATATTATTTGTGTATGATAATTGTGATGCACCTTAACTCATAGTATTATAGTCTAATAAATTAAAAAAAATTAAAAAAAAAAGAAATAAAAAAAAACTCCAACATTCCACCGCCGCTAGCCCTCGGGCCGCGAAACCACCCTCGCTCCAGACCTTCGGCAAAAACCAACCATCCCCTAATGCCAGATCCGCGCGGCCCAGGCCCCTGCTGCCACCCCCCTCCTACTGCTCCCAGACCCCGATGATAGGACACCCCCACACTAGATCCGCGTGACCTAGACCCACCTACCACCACTCCGCCTCCCACCCCAACTTGCCCAGACCTAGCGACGTGGCGACCCTTTCCCCCCTCCCCTTCTGCACCTAGACCCCGACGACGGGACATGCCCACACTAGATCGGCGTGACTCAGACCTCCCACCCCCCCCCCCCCCCCACATACACACAACATTCGACGACAACCCCCCCCGACAAAGAAGACGAAGCGTTCATTTAAAAAAAAAAAATTTCTGCAACCTTATAAATCAGGGCTTATTTAGTTATTGTGCATCTTTAATATCTTATGCATTCGATTAACTTTAAATGATCTTAGATGAAATATTACCGATATGATGTATAAAAAATATTATATACAATTCATATGCTGGACGTTGTTGTTGGTTTTTTTTTTTTTTTTTTAACGTTATTAAAGGGAGATAAAAAAAAAAAAACAAACAGTAGAAATTTTAAGATTAGAAACGAGTAGTCATTTAGGGTTTTAAATGTGTTGGCTTTGTTTTTGTTTTGATTTCTTTTGTTTTCTTTTGTTTTTTCTTTTTTGGTTTTTTTTTTTGGAAATTGGTTTGCAAATTTTTTCAAAATCTACTCTTTTATGGTTGAGATTTCTGTCGTTTTCCAAAACATATATATGTCGTTATACCGAAACGACATGCTATAGTCGTTTAAGCGTAAAACAAAACGACAAGTCCATCTAGTTTGCACTCGTTCATGTGACAAGCGACGTGTCATCTCTAATGTAACTTCTGTCGTTTATGTCATAAAACGATTTCTCGTTTACAATATTCTTTCGTTTTAGCTGAAAAACGACATCTGTCTCTTGTCTAGTGTTTGCAGTCCCTCGATTCAATAAACCATATGTCCTCATATTTACTAACATTCTTCTGTCATTTAAGAACAAATAAAATGTCGTTTCTCCGATTTCAAACTTTTGTCATCGAGGAAAAATCTGACATGTCGTTTCCTTCCAAAATTTTGGCGCCTTTTTCGTCAAAAGACATGTAGTTTCTAAATGTTGCAGTTTATATTTGAAAACCGCCCAAGAAAATAGGAACTGAAACGAAAGAAAATGGGAACTACGTGATTCGTGAAATTGAAAATTTGAAAACTGCTAGTAAAGTGAGGAGAAGGAAGAAGCTTAGGAGAGAGAGAGAGAGAGACAAAGGAAAAGCTTTTCGAGAGCTTTCTTTCTCCGCGTTCCAATGGCGGAGAAGTGTAAACCGTCTCGCCTTGCTGTTGACCGAAATGGTATGCTTCTACTTCTTTCCTCAAAGCCATTCTCAAATTTCTCATGAATTTTTGAGCTCTTTACAGTTAGGGTTTTGTTTATTTATGTATTTCGCTTGAAATTAGGGTTTGATTTGTTGAGCAACGATTTCAATTTTCAAGAAACACAAGTACAGAGTAGAAATGGACTTCATAGTTGGATGATGTTTGGTTTTGTTTGTTGAGCTGTGAATTTTGATATTCATTTTGATTGTTATTATTGCTTAGATCGTTTTCTCCGAATCTCGGCGTTGTTAAATTTCGGGTTTTTGCTCTAGTAATCTAATCTTTTTATCAATAATCTATTGAAAATGGAGATATGTTTTGTTTTGTTTTTTTTTTTTTTTTTTTAACCTAGATATGGCAAGCTCCTCCACCAACTTTGACAATCTGCCAAGAGAGATGGTTGGCGAAATCATGTCGCGTTTACCGGCGGATTCGTTGATGGAATGCAAGTGTCTGAATAAGTTTTGGTACTCCGTGATCAAATGTCTCATTGACGACCTCGAATTCGTGGCTAAGCACCTCCACCATGCCCAAGCCTCCCCTGCAACCTTACTTGTCTACCACAGCCTTTGGCCCGAAGATCCAACGAAAGAGTACCGCACCTATGAACTAGTTAGCGAGTTGCTTACTTCTGCACCGTCCTGTAACGGTAGTGGCAACAGGGGCAATGCTCGTTGGCTCTCTGACGATCTCAATTTACCTCATGATTTATTCGGAGTGGCGAATGAGAGTGTTTATCACTGTAATGGGCTCATTTGCGTTATCAAGGACTCCAAGACGATAATGCTAGGCAATCTAACGTTGCGCAAGTTTTATACTTTTCGTCCTGAAACAGACACGGACATCAGGTCCAACAAAGTTATTGGGACAGGATTCGGCTGCGATATAAAAGATGGTAGCTACAAGATTGTCAGTGTTTTGGAGAATATGAAAGCTGAGGTGTTCACTCCAGGTACTACGACTAATACTTGGAGGGAGATCGACATTTCTGTCGAAATTGAGCCAACTGAGGCTTTGGATTATCATGTATATTTAAATGGAAATTGTTTCTGGTTGATTTTTGGTTCTACTCCAGTGGAGGTCCTTTGTTTCAACGTGTCTAGTGAGGATTTGACACAATTCTTGCCTATGAACTAGACATGTTTGACTTTGATGAATTGTGTACTTGTCTTACCGTCCGTAATGATTCCGTGTGTTTGTTTTGGTATCCTGAAGACGAAGAACTAGAGTCCGGATATTCCATTCTCGTGTGGGAATTGGTCATGGACAAAGATGGTACTAGTGAAGATGATGGTTATTCTTGGATAAAATGTCTTGATATTAAGCCTTTTAAAAATGTCTATTTTCCTCTGACATTCTGGAAGAATGATGAGCTCCTTTTGAGGAACAGGAGCAAGAGAATGAAATCTTACAACATCCGCACCCGAGAGCTTAAGAAAACTCATGTTTCTAGGACGATGAGTAGTTCATCGTATTTGGGTCCTTATGTAAAGAGTCTAGTTTCTATCAAAGGGAAGATATAGGCTTAGATGAAGATGAATGAGGTGAGAAATGCACTCAATGGTTTTGTATTGGTTCTTTTTTTTTTTTTTTTTTTGGATATCAAGGCTTGGTGATACTTTGCCCTTGAATTGCTTTGATTTTTCCATGTTCTGCTTTTAATCTCAAAACTAGAAGAAGAAGACCTTATTATTATGAGATGTTCCATATTCTAAATTTTTTATATTAGTAAAGGTATTTCGGTTTGGCTAATATTGTGGTGTTGGAATCGATATGAGATAATGATTGCTCAAATTAAAAACATTACTAACTAAAAGGAATAAGTGGATCTGTGGATGTTCTTCTTTACTCAAAAAGCTTTCGAACCTCAACAATAATTTAAAGATGGTAATATTTCTCGCGGGAATGGCCCTGCGGGGTTTCACTCTTAATGGAGTGGAGATGGGGGGCAATATCTAGGATGAAAGCGAATTATTATTTTTTCTGCAAACTGGAAACACCTGGTGATTAGGTGAGGCTTCTTCTATGTCCACTGATCTCAACATCCAAATAAGCCTTTTTGATATGCTGAAGCTTCCTGGTCACATCTCCTATTTTGATTCTTTCATTTGGTGATTTTTTTGAACAAGAAAGTCCGATCTCTAAGACTGAAACTAGGCACTTCTGCAAATGAGCACTGATTCGGTTTCGGTTTTCAAAGTTGATGTTTCCTTCTTCTATTTCAATCTCAATACCTCCATTGTTGCCACCGTAGTTTCTTCTGTCTTCACTAGCTCTTAATGCGTTTTCTTCTACTTCTCTAGGGAGAAGAAAAGAGTCCACAATTTGCACTAACCTGCTAGGCAATGCCATCTTGACGAAGTTATGGAGATTGAAATCATCTTTGAAAGTTTCATCGATGGGCCTTCTTCTTGTGAACATCTCTAGCACAAGGATTCCATAGCTATACACATCTCCCTGTTTCGATGGCTCACCACCAGTTGCATACTCTACAAGCAACTCATAACAAGACAAAATTTGTAATTTCTTTTTGTATGTAATAATAAAAATGTATTAGCTCATACTAGAAAGATAATAGTTGCAGATTTAATTAATGCTGAATATAGAGAAAAATGAACTGTCACAATTTTTAACAGTACATTTAAAAAAAATACTTCATATACTAACTATATTATTTATAGCAATGACTGAAAGGACAGTAACAAAAGTTAATCAAAAATACAAAAAAGAAAAAAAATTAACTGCTATAAATTTATGCATTTCAACTTGTAGAATACAAAAAAAGATGAAATATAAGTGATCAACTGTTATGAAAGGGAGAGATTATCACAAGCAAGTGCATGTTTTATGTTAAGTGCATACAGAACATTAACTAATTTATATTTATTATTAAAAAAAAAAAAAAACTTCCAAGAACTTGACAAATACATAATTGTTACCTGGAGGAGTGTAGCCAATGGTCCCCTTTATTCCAATTGTGCTACTTCCACTTTCATATACGCCAGTGGTGTTTGAGAGCAGCTTTGATAATCCGAAATCACCAACATGGCCAGTCATCTCATTGTCAAGAAGGACATTGCTCGGCTTCAAGTCGCAGTGAATGATCAGCTGCTCGCAATGATCATGAAGATAGCATACTGCAGAGGCCACATCTGTAGCAATATTCAATCTCTGAATCAGGTTCAATCCCCTTGACTGGTCATTTCCATCATCTATCGAATGCAGCCACTTGTCCAGGCTTCCGTTGGACATATACTCGAATACTAAAGCCTTGAACTCTTTGCCCTTGTAATCAATGCTCGAGCAACATGTCAAGATCTTGACGAGATTCCGATGCCGGATGTTTCTCAATGCATTGCATTCAGCAATGAAGCTCTTGGAAGCACCTTCTTGGTGAAGATTGAGGACCTTCACAGCAACTACACTTTCTTCTTGTTCAAGAACTCCCTTATACACAGAGCCAAAGCTACCTGTTCCGATCAACATGCTTGGAGAGAATCCGTTGGTTGCCTCATGAAGCCTCTTGTATGAAACAGTGGAAAGGAAGCTTATTTCTGAGAGTGCAGAGGACGATTTCCTTACTGATTTTCTCCTCCAATAAAAGACAAACAATGATGAAAACAGAAGGAAAATCACAACCATCAAAACTATAATGATTGTTAGTTTCCGTCCTCTGGTCTTTCGTTGTGTTGATGCTTTGGTGGGACATGGAGGAAGCTGCAATTTCGGTATGCCACCACAGAGCTTGGTATTTCCAATGAAGGATAT
This sequence comes from Ficus hispida, assembly GCA_025413025.1. Lineage (NCBI taxonomy): Eukaryota > Viridiplantae > Streptophyta > Magnoliopsida > Rosales > Moraceae > Ficus > Ficus hispida. Next base: position 17,321,598 of record CM046368.1, on the reverse strand, counting down.
AGCACTTGCGTTCTGGAAAATGCCTTTCTTCGGTACTTCACCCTCCAGATCATTGAAAGAAAGATTCAAACGTTTCAAGAAAGGAAGTTTCTCTAAACCGAGTGGGATTTGCCCGGTCAAGTTATTTCGAGAAATATCCAAGTACTGAAGACCTCTTAAAGAAGCCAATGCAGAAGGCACGGCACCTTCAAAGAAATTCCCTTGCAGGGAAAGGAATTCAAGAGTTTGACAATCACCAATGGTTTTTGGAATTTCATCAGTCAGATTGTTTTCTGAAAAATCAAGTAGATTGATATTCTTTAGCTTGCCCACTTCTGCAGGAAGGCTCCCAGTGAATGAGTTCCAGGAAAAGTCGAGTTGGATAGATAAGGGAAGGCTTGAAACTCCTTGGGGTATAGCTCCACTAAGTTTGTTGTTTGAAATACTTAGATATTGCAGATTTTGGAAGTTTGCAAATTTTGGAGGAAGAGGTCCCTCTAAACTATTTTGTCCTAGACAAAGTTCAGACATTCGAGTGAGGTTTGCTATGGATGAAGGGATCTTTCCAGATAACATGTTCTGGGACAAATCCAAAACCTGCAGATTTTGCAACTTTTCGAAAGAAGCTGGTATAACACCGGTGAATAGATTATCAAACATGGACAAGATCGTCAAGTTGACCAGATTTTCCAAAGTTGCCGGAATATTTCCAGATATGTGATTGTCTTCAAGATAAAGCCTAGTGAGCCGGGTTGACAAATTAGCCATTGAGTTGGGTAAAGCACCTCCAAAATTATTCTGACCGAATCCCAACATTTCCAGTTGACTACAATTTGTTAAAGATGGAATAAAATCCAAACTATTAGCTGAATAATTACCTAAAATATTGTTATCTAAAAAGAGCCGCCTAAGACCCGGAAGATTTCCGAAACTAGCTGGAACTTGCCCGAAAAATTTATTAGAACCAACATCAATTAATTGAAGTTGAGTAGCATTTGCAAATGAATCTGGAATCATCCCAGAGAATTCATTACCACCAATTAAAAATTCTTGAAGATTAGGGAGTGTGAAGCCGATGTTGGGAGGAAGAGTGCCTTTAAAATGGTTTTCTACAACTGCGAAAATGATCATGGATGATATATTGTAGAGGGAGAGGGGTATTTCACCGGATAGATTGTTATGTCCTATGGAAAAGAAAGTTAATTTTTTCAATCTGCCAAACTCGTAGGGAATCGTTCCCATCAGGTTATTATATTCAACTGAAAAATAACGAAGCGAAGAAATGTTACTAAAGGAAGCTGGGATGACTCCTGTGAGATTGTTTGTGCCAAGACCAAGCCCAACAAGCTTCATCAAAGAGCCAAGCTCCGAGGGAATCATTCCATTAAGTTTGTTTCTTCCGAATCTTAACATCCTCAAGTTTGAACAATAGCTCAAGTTGATTGGAATCTTACCTTCCAACATGTTGTCACTAAGATTGAGATGTCGCAACCGACGGAGATGACTGATTTGCGGAGGGATTTCACCGAAGAAGCTATTATTTTCTACGTTGATGAACCTCAGAAAGCTGAGGTTTCCGATATAAGGCGACAAGGACCCTCGCAAGTTATAGCCTCGCAAGTCCAAGGCCGTTATCCTTTGATGTCGTCTGCCGCATGAAATTCCAGGCCATTTGCAGAAGTGAATCGAATCATTCCACGAGCTCGTGACTCCATGCGGATCACCGGTAAGTGATTCTTTGAACTTGAGCAGAGCAAACCTGTCAGTCTCATTGCCTAATGCAGCGGCAATGGCAGTGGTAGGTTGCAATAATAAGCTCACAAAACAGAGAAGAATGGCATGAAGGAACAAAGACCAAAAGGCAAATGAACTAGTGATCGGGTTCTCAAGTTTCATTTTGGACATGGTGGTCAGTTAAGGACGAAAGCTAATTTTTGTGGAATTTTCAGTTGAAGGCAGAGAGGTTTGTCTATCAGTTTTTGGGTTCTCCAATATCAAAAGCTAATTTTTTTTTTTTTTTTTTTTAAGTCTTCGCACCGGTTGATACGCTGGAGAGAGAAGAAGTCAAGTCAACTGAAGAAGATTCAAGGCCAAAGGCCCACTGTGTTGATGGTGAAAAAGAACAAAAAGACAAGACATATTGAAGACTCCTAGAGAACGTAAAGACTGGGAAATGGTGCACCAATTGAACTACCTCTTGGTGTTTTCCAAACGTGTGCAACAAGCTAAACTTTCATGAATTTCACTGTTTAATATATTTATTATTTAACCTGTTTTATTATTTTGTTTAGTACTATTTTATGAAAATTTACAAATTTTAATAACTCACCTCTCAAACGTTATCACTTTGATTTCAGCGTGCTCCCAAACTTCTACTTATTTCATATGTTCCCTTTCAATCTTTGAATTTGTTACAAAATTAACTCTCCGCTAGTTTTTTTTTTTTTTTTGGTCAGACTTTTCATCTTTCATTCGAGATTGGAGTTAATTATCTTTGGTCATTCTTCTTCTCCTCAATGTATTCTACACCCAAAAGAGAGAGAGAGAGAGAGAGAGAGAGAGAGAAAATTCAATTTCGAAAAAAAAAAATGTAGTCTATGCAAGAAGTGGATACCCATTAATAACATCTTCTGTCCTTCCAAAATTCCTGTTGTCCTTTTTCTTTTTAGGCTGAAAGTCTGGAACCTTATGTAGAAAGAGGGGGAAATAGAATTTAGTCGTTGCCTATCCTGCCTCCCGATCTAATATATATGTGATATATTTATTTATGTACATATGCATATATATATATATCTGACTTTGCCAAATGAACTCAACATGTTCGAAGAATCATGACCTAGACTTTGCTATACGCGATGACTCCGTTCGTTTGCTTTTGTATCCTAAAGATTCTATGTCCCATTGACATTTTGTTAGAGTGATGAACTTCTTATGGATGATGTAAAGAGGTTAGTTTCTATGAAAGAGAAGAAACAAGCTTAGATGAAGATGATCTCCGGGGAAAATGCTTTCAACGGTTATGTATTGGCCTTTGGATATTAAGGCTGAGTTGTTTCTATTTTCCATGTTCTGCTTTTTCTCTCAATGAAGATGTAATTTCAAAACTAAGAGATCTCAATATCTCTTTGTCAATGTTCTTTTCCTTCTTATATAGATGTCTGGTAGTTAAATTGTTAAAGTATATTGTTATGCAGTGTTTTTTGAATTCTTGTCGTTTTAGTTGAAAAACGATGTATTTTACTAGTTTTTTTTTTTTAAGTAACTGAAACAATACCAATAAATGTTGATGATAATCGATAATAATAACAATAACAATAACAACTTGAACGACAGGATATTTTGGTAGTTCTATTTTCTTAAGTAATAATTTATAGTTAAGCCTTTTCAAGGGAAAAGAAAACAAAAAGGTATGCAAGGAGCCAAAAAACACGTCGATGATTTTCAAGTACCCTTTCCTGTTGTATACAATGTATTTTGTTAGAAACGACATGTTTAATTTTAGAATTTTGTTTTGCTTTAATTTTTCCACTTGACTAATGATACAACCGAAGATAATTGGATTTAATATACGGTTAATTAATTAGTGGTTGAAGAAAAACAACATCAACAGACCTCTTTTCGAGTTTTCTTTGATCACTTCATCTCGTTGAAGAGCTTCTTTCCGTGATCACCTCTATCACAATGTTGAAGAAGTGGAACCTTCTGTTGACCATCCAGGTATGCCTCTTCTTCTCGAAAAAGAAGATCAGTGTTGAGCATCATCCATTAATAGAAGACGGGTCTCACGATATGAGACATACAGATAAGGCTCACCTTCTATTAGTAACGGTGTTTAATATCGGTGGTGCTCCCAAGCATTTTTCCTTTGTTTTTACTCAAACACATCATAAGTTTTCCTATTAATTTTAGAGTTTGTTTCTCTCAAAAAAAAAAAAAAAAAAAACGAGAGAGAAAAGTGTATCACTGGATTTCACTGTTGTTTGATGATTGTTGTTTGTTCAACTAGTCCTTTCTCCATTTCACCGCATTGTAAAAATTTTTGGACCTTGAATTTTGCTCGAGTTATGTTATCTATTCCGTTTATCAATGATGTATTGAAAATGAATATATATTTTGTTTTGGACCTCCCCAGTTATGGCAACCTCCTCCTCCAAGTTTAACAATCTGCCAAGAGAGATAGCGGCGGAGATCATGGCACGGTTACCGCCCGAGTCGTTGATGGAATGCAAGTAGTGCCTGAACAAGTCTTGGTACTTTGTCATCAGATGTCTCATCAAGGACCCCGAGTTCGTAACCAAGCACCTCCACCATGCCAAATCCTCCCCTGCAACCTTACTCGTCTATGACCGCCTCTGTTACCGCAACCCCACGGAGAAGAGACTAGAATCACCGGAGTTGATCCGTTCCTACGAACTAATGACTTCGTCGCTTAGCTCAACACCATCCAGTGAAAACACGGGCGAGAAAGACAATGTTCATTGGATCACTGAACATATCAATTTACTACATTATTTAATTGGACAAGGGTATGTGAATGTTTATCATTGTAATGGAGTCCTTTGCCTTATCAAAGACACCAAGACCATAACAGTATGCAACCTAGCACTGCGGGATTTCGGTATTTTTCATCCAGAAACGGACTTGGAAAGCAAGTACTACAGGATTCTCGGAACGGGATTCGGGTGCGATTTGGGAGATGGAAACTACAAGATTGTTAGGCTCTTGGAACCTATGATAGCTGAGGTATTCACTCCGGGTACTACTAATTCTTGGAGACAAATCGGCACTTCTATCGACTATGAGCTATGCGGGAATTTGGAGAGTCATGTATATTTGAAAGGAAAATGTTTCTGGTTGATGTTGGGGGGGTTCCAAGGACAGTCCTCTGTTTCAATGTGTCTAGTGAGGTGTTTCATACCGTGCGTTTGCCAAATGAAGTCAACAAGTTCGAAGAATCGTGTTCTAGACTTACCGTACGCGGCGATTCCATTTGTTTGTTTTGGTTTCCTGAGGAAATAGAGTCGAGAAATTCCATTCACATGTGGGAAATGGGTGTCAACAAGTATGGTTAGAGAAAATGTCTAAATATTAGGCCTTTTGACAGAGTCTCTTCGCCGTTGACATTTTGGTGGAGCGATGAGCTACTTATAGATGACGAAGATAATCTCGAGTTATATTTTACTACCCTCGAAACCGAAAGGCCCACTCCTAAGAGTGATGATGGTGAGCTTCTTGTTGATGCTGAAAATGATCGGATTTTCTCTTACAACATTCGCACCCGACAGCTTAGGCTTGGTCCAATATACTATTCTGGTCCTTATGTTAAGAGTTTAGTTTCTGTCAAAGGAAAAACTGGCCTTTGAGTTGTTTTATATTCTCCATACTCTTCTTTTATCTCTATGTCAATGCAGTCGCAAAACTAACAGACCTTAATATTTACACGTACATACATATATATATATATCTACACCATTGTTTTCCTCTTTATATCAGGTGTTTGATATTCTAAATTTTTGAAACTACTAGTAAATGTAGTTATGTAGTGCCCAAATTATAAATTGGAGGTCATTTAATTGACCTACATAACCCTTTTTTTTTTTTTAATGAAGAAAGTGGGTGGATGTTTTTCACATGATATTTAAATCTCACACAAAGTGAGTTGCTCATATATATATATATATATGTATTCCGATTAATGCAGTAGAGGTGAATCGAATCCATGCATTTAGCGATGAGGACAAATGCTCTACCAATCCACCCAAAAGATGTTAGCAATTGATGTACATAATTATGTATTGAGCAAGCCTCAAACAATCCACCTGTTAATACGAGAGGATCAAATACAGCTTTTAGTAGTCAGTTAAATATTGTCTTTTTTTTTTTTTTTTTTTTTTTTTTGTATGTGGATAACACGAATTATATGTACCAATATTCAGCTCAAGCAATTCTCTGTAACTCTCATTTATATATATACTAGTAGAAGGGAACGTGCCTCTCCTGATAACAAAAGGGCTTTTTTATTTTACATGTATTATATGTATTTCTTATTAAATTACTAGATATAATAAATTATGTACGTCAACAGTGAAAAAAATGCCTTTTTATTCAATTATTTACTTGTGAATATATACAAGTATATATGCAAATATATGTCTTAGGAATTTCACTGCATACATGTGCCAAAGGAACTCCTCGTGTTGGAAGATTCATGTTCTAGTCTTACTGTCCATAAGGATTCTGTTTGTTTGTTTGGCTGTCCTAAAAAATGAAAAAAGAGCGTCTGAAAATTCCATTCTAATGTGGAAAATGGATGTCAGCAATGATGAACCTGGCATTGGAGATTATACTTATTCTTGGTAAAATGTCTAAAGACCATAAGCCTTTTAAAAAACTGCATCTTCGGATAGACGATCACATTTTGGAAGAACGATGAGCTTATGATTGATGATCAAGATGTTATCATGTTGCGTTATAGGCATCATGGGTTCTGTTTTGGTTTTTGGATTCTCTTTATTCGTTGAAAACTTGTGAGTTTTTTTTTTTTTATTTTTTTTATTTTTTTTGTTTTCCCCTGAAATTTTTCGCCTTGTGGTTTCTCAAAAACATTCATTTGTTAATTAGTTTTTTTGGAGTTAGAATAGGGATTCAAACTCTTGAGAAGGATATAAAATTACCATCAAGCTAAAGCTTACAACCACTACTCAAAACATCTATTGGTTATTATAACTTACAAGTTATATTGTCACTTTTCAAAAACAATACCAAAACAGGTTCTATTGTCGTTTAAAGGAAAGCAACATGTGTCGGGTCGACACGACATGTAGTTTATGGTGTAACTTCTGCTGTTGTTCTAGTCCTTCGACGTCTTATTGGCATCGGCATCAAGATTTTTCTTTTGTTTACGCAAAAAAAAACGACATCTCTTTTGCAGCGGCTTTTGTATATGAAACATATTTTCTTTTTTGTTTTCTAATATTTTTTCACGTATAACAAAAATACGTAGTAGTTGCAAGCATAATTTAACAATAATATTCCACATCTAATTTTATCACAAAATATAGAGTTAAAATCCTCCAATTCCGAATTCAAAAAAAAAAAATATTTTTTTTTCTCCTATCTAAGAGTATATTCATCTAACGTAGACGATATTACTACTGGAAAAGGACACAAACCACATGTCGTTTTCTTCCAAAAGTTGTCGTATCATGTGCCATGTCAAACGACATGTAGTTATTGCAATATGCCTGATGTCGTCGTGTGCTGGTTAAACTTGCTGTCGTATTATACGCAAACAAGCTACATGTCGTTTTAGGTCAACCCGGTCACCAAATCAAAATTGAAATACTTTGCCCTCCTTTCATTCAGTTCATCTGTTTAATTCCAAATTTCAGGTTGAAAATTAAAATGATGAAAGAAATTGGAAAAGCTCTCTCTCCCTCTGTTTCCATGGCGGAGAAGCGGCAATCTCCTTCCCTCGCCCTTGATCGTACTGGTACGCCGCTACTTCTTTACGGCATTGTCAAATTTCTCATGAATTTTTTATCTCTCATATTTAGGGTTTCCATTCCATTGCAACGATTTTGAGCTCTCATGAATTTTTACACCCCTGATTTTGTTTTAGATGATATCATATTGTCATTTTATCCCAAAATGTATTTATATATGTATATAACTGTATCTGTAAATATATATATATATATAGCATGTTTGGTTTCATTTGTTGAACTGTGGTATTGATTATTGATAATATTGTTTAATACTCTGTTTCTATTTCCACTTTTTACAAAATTTTTCGACTTTAAATTTTGTTTTGTTTTGTTTGTTTTTTTTTTTTTTTTTTAATCTGTAATGGTGTATTAAAATGTTTGTTTTGGATCTAGCTATGGAGGCCTCAACCTCCAAATTTGACAATCTGCCGAGAGAGATTGTGGCCGAGATCATGTCGTGGCTACCGCCGGAGTCGTTGATGGAATGCAAGTGCCTGAATAAGTCTTGGTACTTTGCTATCAAATGTCTGATCAAGGACCCCAAATTTGTGGCCAAGCACCTCCACCATGCCGAAGCCGCCCCTGAAACCTTAGTTGTCTATTACCGCTTCCTCCACCTGGAAGAACTGATGACCTCGTTGATTACTTCTACGTCATCCCGTCACAATGGCGATGAGGACGATCTTCATTTGGTTAGTGAAGATCTCAGTTTACCAGTATATTTTACTCAACAGCGATATAATAAAGTTCGTCATTGTGATGGGATCATTTGTCTTACCAGGGATGATAAGACCTTTACGCTATGCAATCTAGCACTGCACGAGTTCTGCATGTTTAGTCCAGAAACGGACCTGGTCATCAGTGAGTATACGATTCTTGGGGTCGGATTTGGCAAGGACTTGAGATCTGGCAACTACAAGATTGTTAGGCTTTTGGAGCCCATGAAAGCTGAGGTATTCACTCCAGGTACTAGCAATTCTTGGAGAGAAATCGCTATTGATGTCAACTCTAAGCACTACGAAGATGTGGGTGATCATGCGTATTTGAACGGAAAGTGTTTCTGGTTGATGTTAGGGGAGCCATGGACGCTCCTTTGTTTTGATCTGTGTACCGAGGTATTTCAGACCATATCTTTGCCAAACGGGGAAGACATGTGTAGTAGTCTTACTATCCATGATGACTTGCTTTGCTTTTTCTGGTATCCTCTACTAACGCTGTGTAGCAATTGCATTCACGTGTGGAAACTGGATTTTAAAGATGGCGGTAGTGGTACTGAAGGTTTCACTTATTCTTGGAGAAAATGTCTAGAGACTAATCCTTTCGAAAGATTGTATATTCCGATGACGTTTTGGCAGAGCGATGAGCTTCTTGTAGATGATGCCGATAATATGGAGCTTTATTACGACCCTCAAACCGAAAACTCTCCAGAGAGTGATGAACAACTTCTTGTGGATACCGAGTATGATCGGATTTCATCTTTCAACATTCGCACCCGAAAGCTTAGGAAAGTGAAGCTTCCTGAATATGGGACGCTTGGTCCTATATTATATAAAGGTCCTTACGTAGAGAGTTTAGTTTCTATTAAAGAGAAGAAACTTGCTTGATGAAGATGAACTGAGGGGGAAATGGCACCCAAGGTTTTTTTTTTTTTTTGGGATACCAAGGTTATTGTTGCATATGTTCTTGGGATTTTGTTTATATTTTCTATGCTCTAAATGAAGATTTAATCTCAAGACTAATAGACCTTAGTCTCTCTTACTGAATCAATATTGTTTTCCTCTTTATATCAGATTTGTTTAGTTCAATATTGTCAACAGTGAGAATAATTGTGTACTGCAACCAAAGTTTGAGCCAATCCAATGGTCAAAATTAATTCTTTTTTCACTTAGTTTAAATGTAAGGGTTTAGAAATTTAGACATGGGTTTTCGAAATTGGAGAGGTATGAAATGAAATTACAGAGAGCCAATTGTCTTCTTGGCTTGACAAATCTCGAGCTCCGGCGAGAGAATGAGAACAACTCCACCCTTTTAGTCAGAGTTGAACTTTAAACGGAGTGGCTTGATGACATGGACATTTTGTTGTTGTTGTTGTTGTTTTTTTTTTTTTTTTTTTTTTAACAAATTTTAAATGACATGTTCGTGCATTTGGCAAATAGAAAACGTTCCGCTTATACAACGACGTGTCGCTCACTTCTGAAGTGGAGCAAAACGACTTTTTTGTTACTGAACGACTACGGTAAAAGAACACCTGGGATTCGGGGCACAAGATTTACCAATTATTTCAGCAGAAATTTTAACAAGATATTTTATAGGTACTATAACAAATTTTATAGGATAATGTCTTGAATAGAAAATTCTAGGGATATTATTATTTTAATCGTTTATTTTAATTCTGAACCTCATTCCTTTAATTTTGTAATGCTTTAGTCAAAAGTTAACAAAGAGTACTCTGCAGTTTTTTTGTTTGTTTGTTTTGTTTTTTTTTTTTTTTGTTTTGATTTAGTACTCTGTTCAGAAAATACTATACTCGAATTGAGTCGTAAGTAATATTTTTCGTTATACAATTGAATAACTTTCAATAAAGTAGTCTGTTCAGAAAGGTACTCACCTAGGATTCCTATATCTTTTTTATTTTTTTATTTTTTTTTCTCATAGACACCGAAGACATTTGATCATCTATAATGAAAACAAAATGTTCTAATAAATTATAAAAAAATTCTATCAGGGTACTTTACTAACCGATGCCAATGAATAGAGCTGAAAAAGTTCGACCATTTATATTGAAAAATAAAAATTATTCTACAATACTATGGTAGCCAACATCGGTGACCAAAATAAGAGACATCTGACCATTTATGTTGAAAAAAAATCTAGTAGATAATAAAAAATATTCTACTTGAATAATATGAACACAGGTAAATTTGGTAGATTATCAAAAATACTCTACTTGAAAACTACTGGCACTAGTGACCAATGGTGTCGGTACACTTTTGAATAAAAGGAAAATGCAGGATATAAAAGTATAAATAATGCTGAATTTTAGTTTTTTATTAGGATAATTTGGACATTTATGTAAAGAGTTTGGCTTCTATCATAGAGAAGAAACTAGCTTAGGTGAAGATGAACTGTGGGGGAAAATGCACTCGAGGTTATGTACTGGTTTTTGGATCATTTTTACTGGTGTTTCTTACGTCCTTTGAGTCGTTTATATTTTCTATGTTTTTCCCTCTTTTTATCAGTTGTTTAGTTTATTGTTGTAAATAATTTTAGATGGTTAAGGTACTTTTGTCATGCTATTGTGTATACTCAATGGCAGCTCAAAGTTCAAATTAACAACTCTCAACTTTTTTTTTTTTTTATGTGATTGAAATTTGTGAGTAGATTTTCTCTGCCCAATACACACTTTACAAATGATGCTTGAAACTTTTGACAATTTGAATGATACTTGAGGCAAACACTAGAAATAAAGCACACTATTTAGTTAGAAGATAAATTGTCAAAATTAAAAATTTATAGTGTAAATCATAATTATATGATAAGTTTAGGGAAACCAGAGAAAAAAATAAACCCTCTATTTCAAAATGTCTTCTCCTTGTTTTATTATTATTTTTCTTTCAAACAAAAATGTCTCTCCCCCGTCCCTATGAATTTGGAACTCAAAATTTTATTTATTTTTGTTCACAAACCAAAAAAAGTCTCCTAAATATGAGGAACTACAATCTAACATTAGCACTATTTCATTGCACATTTTTTAGGTGAAAAAATATATTATTCATTTATAATCTAAATCTATTTATACCAAATTTACTCCATCTCATATTAGACAAATCTTCACTAATAAATGAAAATGAATCAACCAAATCTTTGAAATAAATAGTAGTAATAATAAATTTTTTATTTACTAAATATTTGTTAAAAAATTCCTTTTAAAAGAATGGTTTTTGAAAACTGTCATTTACTTTTAATTATTTATCATAAAATGCTAGTAGTACTTAATACGACATGTAGTTCGGTTTTGCGTTCGTTTTATAGAAAGCCACGACATGTCGTTTTATCGAACACTGCATTTGGGTATGGTTGGGGGGTGTATGTGTGGAAAAATAAAAAGAGACAAATTCCAATTTCAGGTTGAAAAGTAAAAACGTGAAATGGTGGAAATAGAAGAGTGAGAAGGAAGACAATCATGGAACCACCCTAAGAGAGAGAGAGGGAGAATAGAAGAAGAAGAAGAAGGAGAAGAAGAAGCTTCTAGAAGCGAACGCCTGATCAAACGCCGGCCGGCGAGCGGACCTCCGTCGAAAGGCTTTTCTCCGATGTCGTTCTCGTTCTTCAAGCCGTCTCGGCCCAAAACCCCTCAGGACGTGGCCAAGGCCATCAGGGACAGCCTCGTCGCTCTCGACACCAAGACCGTCGTCGAAGTCAAATCCCTTGAGAAGGTAAACTCTTTCTGCAGTTTGTATCCTTGACCTTAAATTCTCCGATCGCCCATTTTCCTTGTTCAATTTCATATTTCGATGAGTTTAAACCGCAATTGAGTGAATTTCCGATGTTTTTGTGGTCTGTTTTTGTTGAATTTTTGCAATGTGTTAGTGTAAAGATTAGGTTTTTCATCGTGTAATTCGTGTGAATGTTTCAGGCATTAGAAGAAGTTGAGAAGAATTTTTCGGTAATGAGATTTATGCTGTCCGGAGACGGAGAGGTGGAGCCGAATGCCGAGCAAGTTTCGCAGCTCGCGGAGGAAATTTGCAAAGAGGATGTTATTTCTCTGCTAATTCACAAGTTATCTTTACTTGGATGGGAAGTAAGTAATGATAAAGTTGTTCTTTTTAACAAAACAAAAAGAAAAAAAAAATGCCAACACTCTGTTTATGAATATGAATTGCCGAATTCGAAGAGAATGACGTTGTGGTGTCTTTGATTTAGGCAAGAAAGGATCTTGTCCACTGTTGGGCTATATTGTTGAAGCAAAAGGTTGGCTCCACATTTTGCTGTGTGCAGTATATTGAGGAGCATTTTGAGTTGCTAGATTTTCTCGTCGTGTGGTACGTTTTGCTATCGATTTTCTCGTACTTCTTCTGCATCCTCCTTTAAAAAAAATCATGATGTTTATCTTGTCCTTTATTGTGGGTTCCATTTCTAAACTATATGGCGTTTTGTGAACTAGCCTGTTGTAGAACGAAGTTTAATCTCGTTATTTCAGTCTATAATTAGTGGAAAAATCATTGTCCTTTCGAGTCCATATTATTAAGTTATATGGTTTTTAATTTAAACTCAATTGAGACTTACCGTCATCCCTTTTTCGAGCAGCTATGATAACAAGGAAATTGCCTTGAACTGTGGGAACATGTTGAGGGAATGCATCAAGTTTCCAACACTTGCAAAGTAAGATATTCAGCCTTTTTGTTCACTTCTGGGATTTAATGATCTTGTCAAAGTTGGTCTCGTTTTGCCCAAGAGGCTTTTCTGTTACGCTTTCATGATTGATGACTTAAACAATTGCGGAAATAGAAGTGATTAGATAGTCATTTATAGGCCAAAAAAGAAACTTTTTTTTTTTTTGTAGCTGGTTTTGGCGTATTTACAATGTCTTATCCTTCATGTTGGCAAGAAATTTTCATTTATTCACATGTTTGATTTTATAGTGATTTTTCAGATATATATTGGAGTCTGCAAGCTTTGACTTGTTCTTTAAGTTTGTGGAGTTGCCTAACTTTGATGTTGCATCTGATGCTTTCTCCACCTTTAAGGTCGCATTATTCTGTTTTCTTAAGTTGTGCTTCACTAATCATTTACCGTTGGATCTTTAAAATGCTGACATTTTTATTCTTCCTTTTTACTTTGAATAAATTTTTGACAGGATTTGCTTACCAAACATGGAAATCTGGTCTCTGAATATTTGACTGGACGTTATGATGAAGTATGCCTGCTCCTTTTTATTATAATTTTGACGGGTCAGATTTAGCACTTGCAATTATCTTTAGAACTCTTTATTTATTACATTGATCCCATATTTTAAAGCTAGGAGACCTTCTTGGCGAAGAAGCTTCTTGAAGGACAATATAAGTGTCCGAGTATCTGTAGTTCTGGAGAGAAAATCAAGTCTACTACTCATCCTTGTTTTTATATGTCTGTATCATGCAGGCGGTTAAGATAGATTTCTTTGCAGTTACTTTGTATACTCGAAGCATTTTATGTTTCAGCTCGTCGCTTGTGTAACAACATTTTTTGTTTTCAGTTCTTTGATCTCTATGAAAAACTCTTGACGTCTTCTAATTATGTGACAAGAAGGCAATCCTTGAAGGTAAGTCATTGTTATAAAGCTTCCAACTGTGTTTTTCTGTTTGGTGTTTCCTGTTTTTTTCACTTATAAGATTGGTTAATAGATTCATTATTGATTGAATCTAGCTTCTCTCTGAATTCCTTTTGGAGTCTCCAAATTCCCATGTAATGAAGCGCTACATTTTAGAAGTTCGGTACTTGAAAGTCATGATGACATTGCTTAAGGTATTAATTTCTTATATTCTTTATTTGTTATTTATTTTTAAAGGTCTTTCTGGATTCTTAAGTTTTTGGTTTTCCTAAATGTGAATAATAGAATTTCCCTTGTTAAAAATATGCAATAGAATTTTGAGTCTCTCATTTCTTCATGCTTGGAGCATCTCTGTGTTCTGATAGTGTTAGTGTACAAGGTTTGATATTATGTTTGGATATGATCAATTATTTGCTCATTTTCCTTGCTTTTATAAGTTTTTTTGCCTTCTGACATTTTGCTTTTTACTGGAAGCTTGTGTTTTTCATGTTTAACTTTTTTGTTTCATACCAAACTGCGGTGGATTGACTCAGGATAAAGGAGTGTACCACTTGCAGATTGAGATTTTCATCTAATGAACACTTTATACATATATGTATATTTATGCATAAATATGCATATGCATATGTATATTTATGTACAAATGTTTCCCCTCCTGTGGCAATCCTGGCGCTACAGTATTCTCTCATGGCTGATAAATATACTACTTTATGTAAACTGGACCTCTTTTTTAAGTTTTTGTCTGAATTAACCACCCGTATATTCACAATGATGGTTTTGTCCGTTCTATTTCAATCATTAATTATAGTTCGTGGTTAACTTGTTACCAGCCTATGTAATACTCATTTTTCATGTTTCATATCTGCATGGGAATTTTTCTATGATTATGCCTTTTTGTTTTACCTTTATCCTGACTGGCCATTCTCTTTAACGACCAGGATTCAAGCAAAAACATCCAACTCTCAGCTTTCCACATTTTCAAGGTGGTTTATTTTCTGTCTTTTCTTTCACTGCCCTTTTATGTGTATGTTTTATTTTGTTGCTGTATTTCCATTTGGATAGGAACTTGATCACAGTACGTAGTATGTCATCATTTGAACTTCCATTCTAGCATCATTTGAACTTCCATTCTAGCCCAAGTGTTCTAAAAGTCTTCAACTTGATTATGTGATAAATCTGAAGTTCTTTCGGATTTTACATAAACGACCGTAGATTTTTACATCAAAGTACATTTGAGACGTACACTTTTGGATTTTGTTTTGATTAAATATTACAATTGTGGTGTTGTCGGTAAAAAATATATATATTCTTCATACATAGTATGTTCGTTTATGGACCTTGTAATGAAAAATATAGTTGCTCCCAGTATTCTGTTGTTATTCTTGAATTCTCCTTATGCAATGTACTTGCAGGTGTTTGTTGCTAATCCTAACAAGCCGCGAGAAATCAAGGTTATTCTGGCTAAAAACCATGAAAAACTGCTTCAATTGCTTGAAAATCTTTCTGTTGGCAAAGGTTAATGATCAGAGCTCCTAAAATTCTATCCTAATTCCGTTCCACAGAACCGCACAAACACTCACTTTTTTCTTCCCTTTCACTATCTTGCACTTTGCAGGTGCCGAAGATGAGCAATTTGAGGAGGAAAAAGAGCTTATCATGAAGGAAATTAATAGAGTAGCTCGCTACACTAATCTTGAGTGATCGGCCGTTTCTCCTAGGTGAAATTTTACCGGGGCTCCTACTTTTCGACTTCCAACGGCTTGCAATGATCTTCAAGACAAAGTCGGTTTGCCGAGAAGGTATGAGAAACAAGAAGAAAAATAAATCTTTGCACCGCAGGAGTGTCAATGCACTAGTAGGAAATTATTTGTTAAAAAAGATATTTAACACTTGTAATTTGGACGCAATCAAAAAGTTTTACTTGGTAAATATTGATGTGACTTGTGAGGGGATTTTCAAGTTTGGACTATATCAAGAGAAATCACAAAGAACAAATGTGAATTCAGATTGTAGTATTCCTATATAGTGAGCTGAAGTGGAGTATTGAAGTATGCTGGTGAATGACGTAGCCCATGTGAATGAAATTCATAAACAAATTCTCAACTACTTTCCTATTCAACTCTTATTATTCAACAACTAGACACTTGATGACAAAATTACTCAAATAACCACCTATTTTATATCCATAGATCAATATGTCATAAATTCTTCATTCTTGATTAACGTTTTATTTTTTTATCATATTAATCTAATATCAAATTTTTATATAATATTAATACAATGATTTTTAAACTTATTTTCTCCATCCCTATCTTCTTTTACCTTTGATTTTTTAATGTACTTGAATAGTTAATGAATCTATTTCGATAGGAACCTTGTATCAACATCTTCAAAAATCTTTTCTTGCTGTTTCTTGTCAGAGAAATGGAAGTAGATGGATGATCTTTTTTTTTTTTTTTTTCATTTTTTTACCATTCTTTAATTTTTTTTAAATTAGGCTTTATGATACCGCATCAATATGAGTAAAACGAGGGAGCACTTTTGGTATCTTTCATCATATGAGGTGACTCCTTATATTATTTATCATTTGATAAAAGGTGGGATCCATCTTATTAATAAAAAAATAAAACAACTTTATTTATTTTTTAATCCACGTAATGTGATTGTGGGTACCAGAGGTGTCAATTAACTTTACACCATCAAAATTGTATCAACAGTAGATCATGATCATTTGTGTATCAATAGTCGATGAAAGATAGACTAATGATATGTCATTGAACGATAGATTTGTTATTGCTTTATATTAGTTGATCATCCGAATCCAGGATTTAGTTCATATGTCCCCTTATTTATTTTCACATTCGTGTCTCTTCAATAATAACATGACATGTAACTAACATAATCTTTTTATTGATTTGATAAGATATTATAATTAAATATATATTTTTAATTGACGTATCATAATTGAGAAACATGAAGAGGACAACAATAAGAGGCACGAGAGTTGAATTCCCAAACCCATTAAAAGACTATCAAGTAGTCCGTGACTTAAAAAAAAAAGTTAATTTTTCATAGATCCAATAGTAATAGAAAAAGCATTCCATGATTTTAATTTTGGTATATTACACTTTGGTTTCATGGGAATTTTGAATACTCTATACTGGCCAAGATTAAGCCCCCTAAGATCTCGTCATTTTGTTATAAATTCTTTTTACCGTTAGCTTTGTTGTTTGTTAATTTATAGCACCGAATATGGGTTTTCTTTGCACCGAATATGGTTGGCTTGGCCGTATTATGATATATCCTATATCCAAGAAAACCATTATTAAATTGATCTTTCCCTTCAAAGAAGAAGAAAGAAGAAAGATAATGGAAACTTCCATTTATTTATTTTAGAAAAGAAACTTTACCATTTAACAAACTGGCATTTCAGCATTAATTTCCAATCTACTTCCGAACTTCCTTTATTTTGGAATTAAAAATTCCCCTTTACTTTACCTTAAAATTTTTCCTACATTATGATTATAGACATAATCTAATGATAATATTATAAATAATTTCATATATAGACACATAGTTCGAATTTTCTTATCTGTAAATTTAAAAATAAAAATTCTCGCATTGTCTTAAAAGAAAAAAAAAACTTTCACGGTATTTTAAATTCTTATAAAGAGGAGATTAATGAAAGAAATTTTTTTTGATGTATTCTTTTGTTGAGCAAAAAAAATATGTAATATGTGATGACATGTATAATCTATCAATAATTTCATATATAATTAACTATATCAATAATTTCATATATAACTAACTATATCGAAAAGTGTATAATTGGAATCTCCTCGTATCTAAGTAAAAAAAAAAAAAAAAAAAGAGTATTATATATATATATATATTTTTAATAAACTATGAAGGGTTAGAAAAAGAAAACCAAAGGAACAAAAAGAAAAATTTTAAACAAAAAAGAATTACCCATTCCCAAAAAAAAAAAAAAGAAATGATAAATAAATAAAAACATTTATATAAATCTAAAGATCCCTTTTTCTTCCCCATTGGAATTTTTTTGGTGATATATGCCTAATTTTTCTACTCCTTTCTCTCCACAAAACGAATTTTCCTTTCACCCGAAAACTATCTGCAAATAATTCCCCTTTCTTTCTTCCTTCCTTCCATGGATTTCTTCAAGTCCGTCTTCGCGGACGACCACTCGGAGCCCTCGGAGCCCTCCGATTCCGACGATCCCCAACCCCAAAAGGACGAGGACGCCGCCGCCGCCGCCGCCGCCGCCGCCGCCGCCGCTTCGCCTCCCGACTCGCCGCTGCCGCCTTCGAATTCTACCACCGCTTGGAGCTTCGGCGGCCTGATCAAGACCTTGGCGACGAAATCCGAGTCGGTGCTCCAGACCTACCGCAAGGATCTCGAGGAGTTCGGCTCCGGCCTGAGGATGGAGACGGCGGTGATCCGCGACGTTGCTTCACGCGCGGTCAAGGACCTCCCAGCCTCGCTGGAGGTCGGCGCCACCGTCGCTCAGGAGTCGCTCGAGTCGGTCGGCCAGGCGATGGACGACATCGGGAGCACGGTCTGGAAATCGACGGCGGAGTTCATCACTCAAGGTAGGGATTCGCTTTTGGCCGCCGACGACGACGATTCCGATGCCTCGGAAAGCAACAATCGCCGATTAAGCGGTCGTCCGAGCTTCGATTCGAAGCCCTACAGTAGATTCGAAGCGCAATTGCGTTCGATTCAAAGCAATGCCAACACTTACTTGGATGATCCCGATGATTTGGGAAATTACGAGCTCTGGAAATCGGGATTCGCTGCATTGGACGAGAAAAAGGAAGAGACTGAGAATCTGATGAAGGAAAATGGCGAAATCAGAGAGATTTACGAGACACTCGTTCCGAACAGTGTTGATCATGAGAACTTCTGGTTCAGATACTTCTACAAAGTTCACAGATTGAAGGAATTTGAGGACGCTAGAACTAAGCTTGTGAAGCGGGCGATATCCGGCGAAGAGGAGGATTTGAGTTGGGATTTCGACGACGAAGACGAAGACGAAGCCGAGAGCGAAGCTCAAGAGCAGGTTGAACCTGAATCTGCAAGCGTCAGTGACAATGTGGGCAAGGCAGAGAATTCAAAAGCCGGTGTAGCGTCTGAAGCGAAACCGAGTGAGAGTTCAGATTCTTGCAAAGACAGTGATGTTTCGATCGTGTCGAGGCCGGAGGAAGAAGACCTTGGCTGGGATGAGATTGAAGACATTGGAAGCAATGACGAGAGCAAAGCTGTGGGTGGTTCAAGTAGAGCTGATTTGCGTAAGAGGTTGGGTAATGCTGCTGAGGAAGAAGAAGATCTGAATTGGGATATCGAAGAAGATGATGACGATGATGAGGAAGAGAGTCAGCCTAAGAAATCTTGATCAAGTTCATTGCTTTTTCAGTGATTTGACAATGGAGGTTGGACTCTGCCTTAATTAGAGTTTATTTTTATAGAATTTCCTGTGCAAAAAATGAAAACGTGTTTCATTTTACATATCCAATGATAATTCTTTAATTTGGTCAAATATATGGTATACTATGTAAATACTTGCATTTTCATACCCGCTAGTTTTTTTCTTTTTTTTTAATGTAAGTGTTATTATGTTAAAATTTATGTTATCATCTCATTGTAATAAGTTCACTTAAAATGTGATAAACTTGATGTGGGGTTTTCAATGGAAGTCCTTTGCTCCAATGCCTGATTTCTGGCCCAGTCTTCAACTGTTAGCATGTTCTTTCACTTGGTCTAGTAATTGCAACCTTCAGTGTTACATTAATTATAATAATAGCGGTATTTGTTGCTAATTATGATAAAAATAAACTAAGGGTGCGTTTGACATTTCAACTCCAATTGGAGTTTTGGAGAGTTTTTTTTTTTTTTTTTTTTTCCGTCTTTCTTCATTGACTGCTTCATCAGCAGAATCACCAGAATCCGCCGCTGTACTGAAGCAACTACTCGCTTTGGATATATCTAGAAATATATGTTTGGTTAAAAATGAAATGTAATTGTTAAATAGTATAAAATCTAGATATGTATTCGAAAAAAAGAATAACAATATAGATCTTATATTGTTCAACTCGTTATTGTGAGCATTCGACATAATAATAATCTCATTTTAACTAGAAATGTGAATTTTGTTTTGTTAATATTGTCGTTACAGGTATTTTGACATAGAAATAATATCATTTTGAGATGAAATAAAAAGGTTATGGATTTCTAAATTCTGAGTTTGTTTAATTGATAGAGAGATTTTGGAGATTTTGATTTGAAAATGAATTATTTTTAGAGAACAAGATTAAATAAAAAGTTTCAAAAACTCCAACTTGACTTGAATCGTCAATCGATCCCTAAGACACTGCCCTTTGCCGACGTAGAAGGCTTTGTTAGACCAGAATTTGCTTAAAACACTCACTAATTGTAGAGGGAGAATGACTTAGTGATAGTGGGAGAGTATGGGCAAATATGCTTCCAACTTAGCTGTGACTAGATTAAAAAAAAATGAGGGGAATATTTAAATTAGAAACTATTCTTTTTCACTCTCGCAAGAACTGCCACAGCTTTAACTCTTGAATATGCAAAACTGCCCCACTTAGAGATCAGCTATCTTGATTGCTTCCAACGGTACAGACAAATAAATGGCAAACTGGTTTCCATCCTACCCGTCCACATACGTCCACCACCATAAAAGAGTACTAGGGTTGTGAAGTGGGGTGGGTCCTACCAATACATCCACCATTGGATTTGGACCATTTGGTCCATCACCATTTTGACAAAACACGTTATAGGACACCCATAGTCAAAGTTTAATGGTGTGATGATTACCAAGCCACCACTTCAATATGTCAATAACCAAACCCACGAGTCAAAATACATTTATTGCTTACACGACCCCAAAAAAAATAAAAATAAAAAGAGAACCCACAATACCAAGTCAAGTGAAACGATCAGACGACGATTTTGCCGAGGAAGCATTGTAACCTTGCACCGACCAAAAAAAAAAAAAAAAAAAAAGCTGTCGTTTTCCTCTTAACATGGTAATTGTCGCCAAAGTTGCAAACTTGATGTTGTGCAAGAGTATCATTTAACTGACTTTCTGGTTTGGATCAAAATAATTAATTACTGTTTACTAGTCGACCATGCAAGACAAAGTAGGTGTTCTAGGCATTTTTGAGAGACCAAAACAAGCTGTAATAAGCCATAAAAAACATATAACCATTTACAAAGGAAATGCATTTAAGACAAACTTGATACAGCCACCGGAGATACTGACTGAGAAATTTGCATGTTACGAGTTATGACAAATTCACTCAACTGAAACATAAGAGGTAGTGCGGAACATACTACCAAACACAGGACCATATCTCTGGTCTTTGTTTAGAATAAACTTAAATATTACCCGGCAGACACGGCAGGAAATGGAGAGTAAGCCGGAAGAGACCAACTAACCGTCTGATGATCTCAGCATCCGCAAAATGGAAAGAAACAGGTTGAGAATATCCAGGTAAAGAGTGATGGCAGCCCAAATGTACTCATCATACGTAAAGCGCTTGATCAAGTTATCTGTGTCGTAAACAATGTAGCCGGAGAAGATGATTGCACCCACCGCACCATAGATGGCAACAGATGTAGAGCCGAGCGGGAAGAACGCCTAAAGAACAACACAAGATCTACCAAGTCAGATCAACAATACAAGTAAACAAATCCATATGTGCATTACACAGACAAACATGTATACATAATGATAAAGTGTACAACGCGAGAAATACGAATCTGACCTGGATGAAACCGGTTAGGATAAGAATAATGAGACCGGTAAATAAGATTGGTCCTAGGTAGCTGAAGTCCTTGCCCTTCTTGGAAGCCCAGAAGGTGTATGCGGTCAAGGATACAACCACGGCTGAGGTTAAAATCAATGCCTCGAGCACAATTCTTCCTGCAAGAAACCAAGACCCACAATTTAACAGATCACGAAGTTCAAACCTCTGACTCAGTTCACAAACACATATCGAAATTCTTGTTACTCCCTAAGTCCTCATCAAGAACAACATAGAGATTAACAAAAGGAAATTTCAAGAGTAAGGATTCCGACCTTCGGTGTTAGCACAGCTCACGCCAACGGTGAGACTGAGTGTCACGGTGAAAAGTCCGAGGAAGATGAAGTTCAGAGGATGCTTTTGCTGATAGACATGCAAGGGCCATAACACTACAGAAAATTTCAAACTTAATCACAAGGTGATTTTGGCACAAATCAATGTTATGGTTAAATACAATATAAAAAAGAATCAAGCACAAACATTTCTCAAGAAAATATACGTAAACAAATCCCATCTCCAAACTATGCAAGAATCTGCGGTACACAGATATTCACAAAACAGAAGACCTACTCTATTGTTCTCTTTCCAATTTGCACCAATTATCTAACAATTCATTTACCCAGCAACAAGCTGAGCACAGAGATCGGTGATCTAATAAATTAGAAATGCAAATTTGAAATCTCACAAACGATTAAAGAACAACAAGAACAATAATTAAAATCAACATCTCATGATCAATTAGAAATCCACAAGATTTTCACCTAAAGAAGAGCAAATTCTTTAAGCCAATTATATGCATAACAGGAATTATGGCGAGGACAAAACCCTAAGATTAAAGCTGGAGGGGAGATACGTACAGATGAGAGGAAGGATGGCGAGGAAGAGAAGAAGGCCGGGGCTGCCTCTGAGGAGATCGTTGACGGGAGTGTAGAGAACGGTGACGGCGGAGACAACGGTGGTGAGGACGATCTGAGTGGCCAGGATTCCGTACACCTTGCGGATGAAACCCCATCGGAGCTGGTTCTCACCGGCGCTGATACCAGGGTAGAGAGTCTCGCCGGACTCTAGATCTACCTCCACCGACTTGCTGTTCAATCCTCTGTACCCGAACATCTCTCTCTCTCTCTCTCTCTCTAGATTTTCCTTCTCTGGATATTTTCGCGGAAAATTTCAGAGCGAGAAAATCTTTTAAGGGACGACTTGTAAAGTCTCGCTCTTTCTCTCTCGTTGGTTGGTGGATATACACAAAAAAAACAAAAATGAAAAAGAAAGGACAACTAGGGAGGGGATTGTTATGGTAACGGTCTTGTTTCTTAACAAAGTATCACGGTCCAATCTGCTGCCGTTGAATTTTAACAAAAATTTTGCAGTGAGTGGATCAATGACGATGAGCTGTGACAATAACTTTGACGGTCTTTAGCCCCTGGAGATTAGCGAATTTCTCGTTTTGACCCTTGACCCTTTAAAATATAACAATTAGTGCACTTAAATTTCATTTATTTATTTTTCCTGAAAAAAGAAAGGTTATAGGAGGTGAGATTAGAGCACTCAGATAATACAGAACCTCGGTGATTTTGCAAGATACATGTTATGTTTTTTCTTGTCATATAACTCGATCAACACAATAAAAGTGAACTCGAACTCAAATTATATATAACGAGGACGAATACTTTACTAACCTACTTGATAGCAGGTAGGTCACCTGAAATTTGATTACGTTATCTAAGAAATTTTTCCTTAATAATAATTCTGTGACATAGCCAAAAATCTCCATCATGCGAGTGCGCTAATATTATTGTTCATTTTTTGTTATTTTTTCCCCCTTTTTCTTTTCGGTTTGTATCCAATTTTTCTTTTTCCAAAGGACAGTCACTTCTTTCTTTTTTCCCTTAATCTATTTACTTACTGCATTTGGATCCTAATACCAAATTGTAGCCAAACTATAATTGCTATAACCAAAGCCAATACCTTTCAATATATATATATATATATATATATTTGAAAGGTATATATATATATATATATATATATATATATATATATAACCAAAGCCAATAACATGATTTTTCATTGTCTTCGCCACTTTTCGTAATTGGCATTTTCCTCCCATTCAGCATTTACAAAAATTGACAAAGTCCAAGTAAGACAATTTACCCAAAAAAAAAAAAGTCTAATATAAAGACAAAATACAGAGAAATCTCTGCATAGAAATCGAATGAGAGAAATTCTTTAATCCTGTCAAAATCAGAAACAGCGAAAGACATTAGAAATAGATTAATTTCATCTTTATGTAGAAGTGTAGGTCTGACTATATTTTAGTTGTAAAACTTAAAAAAAAAAAAAAACTAAGTAAAGATCACGTGTAATTTAATTAAGATTAACTTTATCATTTTAATGTAGGGATACAAGTGTTTCAAGAAATTTATAGTTTCTAAAATTGACATCCAAATTTAACAAAAAAATTATGGGCAAGAAAATGACGAAATTGACCCTGACAAAAACACACATTTGATCTTTATATGACAACCACTGTCATTGAATGACTATTTTGGAAAAAATTAATAATTTTATTACTAATTCTAGGACACTTTATATTTCGTAACTAAAGCAAGATTGATCCTAATATTCAAGGATCAAAAATGAAATTAACATTTTTTTTTAAAACTTAGAGTGGGAAATTCAAACTCTACACCTTTAGATGAAGTCAGGTGTGATATTATTATAAGGTTATATATGTAATCACAAATTAACCATTTTATATTTCCACTAAATCCAGGAAATTGCTTCACCCTAAGAAATACATGAAAGCAATACTAGTCAATGGCGTGGTTATAAGTTATAAGTAAGAAATTACGTCCCTAAGATCGTTGGGATCCTCTTAGGACAAAGAAAAGATGTAGAATAAGAAAAGGCTAATGCGTACTAATCAGCAAGCTTTTCCTCAGAAAATGAACATCAATCAAATGCCAGCTAGACTTGTACAATAAAAACAAAGCAACAAATGACAAAGATTCAAGTGGCATATATAATAAACACCCACAGGGATGAATGGATTGGTAAAAAGATGGGTGTCTTTGTTAGGCTTCTCCTTTTTATTCACCCGGGTTCGATTATCATTCCTCTTAATAGGCCTTACTAAAGCTTTGGCTATTAAAGTATGGTTTAATGATGATAGGATAGGTCCTGGATAATCGACTGAGAGAAACTAGTATAAAGTATTTGTCTATGTCATACCTAGGGAAAAGAGTTCCTATCTGTGGGATTCTTTCTATTCACTTGGGGGGGGGGGGAGTGGCATATATAAATATTCGTCTTAAGTTGCTAAGCATTCGCATAACACCGAGGAAACGTCTTCACATGAGATAGGAAGAAGAGGCTTTTAGTAAACAAAGTCAACATATAGGGTGATCAAAAATTGATCAGAAAGCAGGGGAAAAAAAAAATTTACTGTCTAACCTCAAAATAAGATATCAATATGAAATGACTCAATACATAACTTTGAAATTGAATAAGTTGATTAAAAAATTACCCTAAAAATGATGATTCAAAAATCAGCCTAAAAAATGGTGCTTCAATAATGTAATGTTAGACTGTTAGTGACAAAACTTTTTTTCACACTTTTTTTTTAATAAATGGAATGGAATTTTTTTTTCCCATAATAATAACACTGTTCAGTATTTTTTTTTTCTATTTTTATTTTGTAACTTAGGAATAGGATTTGACACTTCACATTCTGTGATATAGTCGATATGTGAAGTGTCGAGTACCAAATAAAGTTTCCTAGTATTATTGTTTTGTTTTTTGTTTTTACTTTCCATGGCAAGAGCGCCTTGTAAAATTCTACATGCCAAAGAAAAAATTTTTTTTTTTCCTTTTTCAAATTTACTTTTTGCATCTAGATCCTACCGGCAACAACTACCTCAAAGAATGAATTAATGCTGTGATTTCATCAAGTCCCTTCCCATGATTGATATAACCAAAGCCAATAACATGATTGTTTCTTGCCATATTCACCGTCGGCAATTGGCATTTTCCTTCCATTCCTTGACTGAGAATTGCCAAAAGTCCACCAACAAAAAAAAAAAAAAAAAAAAAAACCCACACTAAAATGTAAAGAACTCTCTGCATACAAATCGAATTTGAGAAATGTTCCAATCATGTCAAAACCAGAAACAAGGAAAGAAATTCACAATAAAAGTTCGTCCCTAATTTTCTTTATGCCGAATATTGAACTGTTACGCAGTCGAATGGTTCAAGTCTCAACTGGATTCAATGGCAAAACAATCTGAAAAGGCTAAATTAGCCTGCTTCCATTTGTTTATTTATCCTCGATGAGTAATACAAGTTACAGAAAAAGAACCCAAAAAAGCTTGATTCATCAATTTCTTTGTAAGATCTTGCTTAAATTTGTTCTATCAAAATTGGAATTCCCTTGGCAAAGCTTATAGACCAGAAATCTCAACATATAAAATCGGAGTATATAGCCTGTCCTAAACATGTAGCCTACAACAAGTAAAGAATCATCCAACCTATCTCTTTGAAGGAAACTCTGTAGCAGTCCCTCAAATGTTTCCATCTCCGGTTTGTGTCCATTCCTCAACATCTTTGCCAACCACTCCATCCCCTCGGTGATTTCCTCGATATCGCAGTATCCTCTGACAAAAGCTTCATAAGTCCTGCTATTTGGTTTGGAACCCCAATTAATCATATTGTCCCACATTTCCTTTGCTCCTTTCGTGTCCCCCATCTGACAAAGCTTTCTAATGAGAGGATTACAAGAGGCAGCTGATGGCCGTAAACCCTGAGCCAGCAGCTGTTTTAATAGATTAATGCTCTCTTCTATCTTCCCCTCAGCACAAAAGCCTCGAATCAAACTGTTATATATAACCAAACGTGGGACAATACCCTTCCGGGTCGTTTCGACAAAAACCTCATAAGCCTCACTCGTCTTTCCTCCTAAACGGAGCAGCCAAATCATCGTCTTGCAACTCACCACTCTATCTCCATAACCTTTCTCAAACATCTCCTTGCACAACTTCCTGGCCTCCCCAAACTTGTGAATCCTACAGAAACCATGAATCAGAGCATTGTAAGTGTACTCATTCGGAACATGTCCCTGCCGAATCATCTCAAACCACAACCTCCTAGCTTCCCCAATACAACCGTAACTACAAAGCCCAGCAATCATCTTCGTATACATCGCTCTATGCGGAACGTATCCTCTATCCTTGAGATCATTGAACACCCGAAAAGCCTCGAACACCTTCTGGTTCAAGCACAACCCACTGATAACTCTCTGATACGTATAAATATCCGGATCACGATTAGTCTCAATCATCATATGAAGTAGTTCAGAAACTCTTCCAAAGTTTCTCTCCTTAATGAAATCACTTATCAACTTGTTAAAAGAAGCCTTTTCGACAGGCAACAACCCGTCTTCTAAAACCTGTCTAAGGAGTTCATAGCCTCTAAAAACCTGCTTCTCATCACAGAAAGCTCGGATCAAAAAACCGACCGTCTTACCATCCACTCCAACACCAGATTCCACCATTTCCTTATAAAATCCCCAAAAAAGATCATTCCTTTTAGCTCTAAGACACCCTAACAAAGCCGAATTCCACGTCCCCGTCGACGGGCAAAACCCGCCCCGATTCAATTCACCAAACAAACCAACAGCGTGTTCAACAAATCCAGATTCACAAAGACAACGAATGTAACATTCCAACGAATCAAATTCAGGGCTAAAACCAGAAATCTCGAGAAAATCTTTAGCAGCAATGCAGGCATTAGCTTCTACCAAGGCATCGAAAAGCGCATGACAAGAGAAAGAGTCAGGCGAAAACATGAAATCAGAATTCTTTAACCATAGGAAAAACCTAAGAGAGAGAAATGCATTGTTCTGGTGCTTCAGAAGCTCGCGGAAGAAGCTAGGATTAAAGAAATCGAAAGAGGGGAAATCGGAGCGTAGAGTTTGTTCCCACCTGGGTCTGGTTCGGGTGATTCTAGAAACTTCCTTCGCTACTTCGACGAAATCCGATTCCTCGGATTCGAGGGTGGAGAAGCTTCGACGGGTTTGTCGGAAGAAGCTTGGAGCCAAACACCGAATCCTCATCAATGGCGTTGGCGGTGGTGATTTGATCTGGGTTTTCTATTTATATGACAGTGTTTTGAGCTGAGGTTTTTTATGAACTCCAGAGTATTTGCGATTTTCACATTTCATGAAAACAATAGCAGATTCTTACAGGAACAGCAATATGTCGTTATGAGTAAACGACGTCAAATATCAATTTGAAGTATTAACGTCGAACGACATCAGTTTTTTTAACCTTAAAAAAAACATTATCATTATTTATGCTCATAAACTTTAACGTAATTTCAATTTTATCCCTTAAATTTTAAAATTTCCACTTTGTCTCTTTAATTTTGATTAATTTTTTTTAACCGTTTTTATTAAAATTTTGATCAAAACAATCGAAAATGGATGAGAATATTAAGAGAAATTGTAATACATTTTATAAGTACTAGTGAAATTTATAACAGTTTTTTTTTTAAATATGATAAATCATAGCATATATTTTTTAGACAAATTCTTGAATTTTTAATTTTTCTAATAAAAAAAATTTACTATCAACCTTCTGTTTGACTTTCGAGTTTGAACCTAAAATTTTCATTTTAGTTTTTATTTTTCTTAAAAAATCAACAAAAATTATAACTAATTTTCAAAAAGTCAAAACTTCAACCTAAAATTTTATTCTAATCCCATACACCTAACATAAGCTAAAATTTTTAATAATTGATAGATGTATAGTCATAATTTTGATTATAATATTTATATCTGTATTTAAAATTTATTATTACTCTCTTCAAAAATATTATTAGTTTCTTTCTCCTTAATATTAATCTTATTAAATCTCTTTTTTTTTTTAAGGATTTTTGTTTAAAATAAACCGAAAAGTACTACTTTACTACACTTAATTTTTTTTTTTTTTTCATATAGTTTAGTAAAAATTCTAACAGAACATGTTAAGTGAGTTTTATTCAAAATTCAATAGATAAAAAGTAAGAGTTTTAAAATTTCAGAAGATAAAAAATGGCCCACTTGTAACATTGTTTTAAATCAAAATTTTCATCTCAGTTTTTGTATTTTTTAAAAAAAATTTTATCTTTTTTGAAAGAGTTTTTTGTTTTTTATGAAAAAATTTTTATTTTTTCTAAAAAATCAACACAAATTTACTATTAAAACTTAAAATTTCCAACTTAAATTCATTCACGAAACGGATCAAAAGTTAGAATAACCGTAAAGTACAGGGATATGGATGAAAGTAACAGAGTTTGTTTATATATTTTTTATTTTGGAAATTTTGAAGAAGACCACTTCTTTTTATGTCTCTTCAATCGATCTCTTCCCTCTTCCTGCTTCCCCAGGCGCGAGACATGTGAGTTTTTTTCTTTCTTTCTTTCTTTTTTAATTTTTTACTTTTGAAATTGAGTTCTCTGTTTTCATCGATTTCATGGATTTTATTTTATTTTTAATTTTCTGATTTCCCTCGTTTCTTCCCTCAGATTAAGCTAGGTCGTTCCCACAAGCAGTGCGCCGAGACCTGTTCATTTTCTCGTAAGTTTTTTCTGTTATTTTATTTCCGGATTCTGAAAAAAGACTTTTTTTTTTTTGGCTATGGATCATCTCGGAGAGTTTTTTTTTTTTTTTTGGGTGTTTTTGGCTTTGTGTGAACTCGTAAATTTTGTATTTTTTAAAAGGTTTGTTGAGGTATTTTATATATCTGCCCCTGAATTTTTTGGCCTTTGGCAAATTGCTCCCAAAATGTATATTTTGGCAATTTACTCCCAAACTTGCTAAATTGTTGTTGCAATGTGACCTATTTTGTTGACAATTGTTTTTTGTTGGTGGCGGAAAGCAAGTGACCAAAAACTCGAAAATCCCATTCTTACACTAACATGAATCTCTCAATTTTCCAACTCTCAATCCCTCAAATATGAACGAAATTAATCGCGAAATTAACAAAATGTGACACATTGCAACAATTTAGCAAGTTAACTAGAGTTCAGAGGGCAAGTTGCTAAAGTTCAAATAGTTTTGTGAGGGGGTATAAGTGCCAAAAGCAACCAATTCAATAATCGACTTTTGATGGTAAGCAGAAATGGCGAGCTTCTCCGATCTGCCAAAAGAGTTAGTGGAGGAAATCATGTCAAGGCTGCCTCCGAATTCTCTAAGGCGAGCAAAGTGCGTCAGCAAGTCATGGTACACCCTTGTCTCTGGGTTCATGAGCGACCCCGAATTTGTTGCGAGGCACCTCCGTAACATGAAAAACAATCCCACGACATCCATGGTTTTGGGGGGTCACCGTGGCCAATTCTCATTGCTAACTCTATTCAATGATGATGTTAGCGAGTACCACATTCATGGTGTCACCAACGTGTTCCCTTTACCACTTGGTCAAGAGGACGACGGTGAACTTTACGAGGCTTTTCATTGTGATGGGATCCTTTGCTTAGTTAAAAATTATAGGACCATAATGTTATGGAATCCAGCAATTCAGGAAATCAAGCTTCTTCCTGAATCAAAGATTAATGCCATTAGGCCTGGTGTTGCAGATATCGGATTTGGATATGATTCGAGTGCTAAGGACTACAAAGTGGTCAGGATTGGTTACCCTTGTTATCCTACTCGTGGTGATCCTGTCAGAGCGGAGGTATACACGTCGCGAACTGATACTTGGAGGGAAATCAACGTGAATCTCGGAAATATTTGTCCTTCTGATTGTGCGACACTATGCTGGAGAGGAGTTTGTTACTGGGTTGTACAGGTATTTGATGGAGTGGGCTTGAATAACGCCATGATCCTTTGTTTTGATATGTGCAATGAGGAATTCCATACAATGCCAGGTCCAAGTGAGACTTATTTGTTCGCTGATTGGTCGGGTTTTTTCGTGCAGAACGACTCCCTTGCTTTGTTTTTGTGTTCTTCAGTAGATGATTCTTCGTCTTCCTCAGAGAGCAGAATTGACGATTGTGGTCCACTAAGTATTGACATATGTGTGATGGATGAATGCTTTGGTGTAGAAGGTGTTAGAGGTGCTTGTTCTTGGACCAAAAGCGTGTATACGGTGACACCGCCAATAGGCATTTGGGATGTATTCAGACCATGGAAGAGTGACGAGTTTCTCATGGTCGATTCAAACCATCAGCTGGTCTCCTATAATCTTCGGACGAAAAAGTTAAGAAATATCACCATTCCCAGTCTTTGTGAATCGGAGTTTTGTGCTTGTTACTACGTGAAGAGTCTGGTTTCCGTTCGAGGGCTTTGAGTTTTCAAGCAAAACAAGAAACCTTAATTGGAGCGTTGTTTTTCTTTTTCCCATCATAGTTTCTCCTGAATATCTCCTCTTGCTTGAATAGTCATCCAGAGCTGACTTCGCTTTCCTAGGTCGGTTTGAACGTCTTCCCTAAGAACTTCATGAGCTTGATAAGCATTTTCATTTCAATTCCTTTGATCACTATTACAGTATGAAATTCTGTGATGATGCCAAATATGCATGCTTTAAGTTCCTCTGCAACTTGTAGTAGTGAATAATGTCAAAGCCCATCAGTGTTAAATAGCATACACTAGCAATGCATTTAGGATGTTCGCTTGAATTGAAAATTTTGAATTGGAGTTAGAGTTGTGCGTTTGGCTTATTAAAGTTAAAAAATACTAAAACTTGAAAATATTTAGAGAAAAAAAATCAATATGGATCTTATTTATTTTATCTTTAAATTCTCTACGATTAAAAAAAATTTATCTTATTTAGGCTTGCATATACAACTATGGATTTTTAAAATTTAAGTTTTAATATTATAGTTGGAATTATGAATAGTAAAACTGAGTTCTTTTTCAAAAAAGAAGAAAAACAAAGTTGAGTTTTTTCAATTCCAATTGATGAATCAAATATAGACTAATAAAGAGTAGGTCCTACAGTTTAGATCCACAGTGATTGTGGTCTTGAACACCATTGATATGTTAATTAATTTGCTTGAAACATGGCTTCGCCAAAATCTGTAGTGCACCGCTCGAGAGGAGTAAAACTTTTGAATTCAGAGAAAGAGAGCACACTTGTTATTCACTCTCTTACAGTTCTATTATTCAAAGATACACTTTAAGGTGTGTGTGTGTGTGTGTGTTTTTTGTTATTAAATGTGAGCATTACTGTATATGATGGAGGAATAGTGTGAGTTCTTGTCTTATTGGATCTAGTTTTCTTTTTAAGGTTGGATGAAACTAGAGTTCGACATATCTCATTTATTTTTGTTGTTATTTTGTGAATATAAATAACATTAAAATCGCGATATGCTACTAACCCGTAACTAATAAAAATATATAGACTCATTCGGGAGAGTCTCAACTTTTGTTGATGTTTTATTTAAGAGAATCAAAACCTCCCAAAGACATTAAGATGCCAAATAATTCACCCACACATTTTTTCTATCTCACCTTGAGATATGGCTAAAAATATAGAAACAAATACAATAAAAATATTTCTAAAACGTAATATAGATATTACAAAATAAATTAAATAAAATCATAAACTATATTGTAACTGTAATATGATAATTATGCAATAACTCTTTTATGATTAATGATCTCTTTTTTATGCTAGACAAGAGTTTTCTAAGTTATTTTTCCAACTTCATGGACATAATTTGTGTGTCAATTCTCATTCATCTGTGTACTATTTTGAGTATATAAATATACCAATATGATCTCCCTACAAAAGAGAACAAGAATCAGTTTGGACAAATTACTTATAAGTAAGGGTCCAACTCAAAATTAAGCCTCAAAATACTACCCACAAATGGGTTTCAAAGCAATTTTCCTATAATTTCATGGTTTACTTGCTATTTTGCCTTAATTTTCATTATCTAAACTTGAAATTAGCCAATATATTATAACTCGTCCATCCTTTTTTTTTTTTTTCTCCAAATGATAACAATTATTATTCCTTGATATAATACATTAATACTAAATAATTTCCTAGAAAAATTACAATCCATCTTTTCCTTCACATTCACTCTACCTCTCACCATCCATCTCTTCTACCAAGTGCTATAAATATGAACCGTCCGGCTCGACCAATGCGGGCTAACAGCCATCTCTGTAAATCATCATTTAAAAAAAAAAAAATGCATAAAATGGGGAGAAGAACATAAATGACACCTTCATGACACTCGTTGGACATTAATGACACCGTTCATTGTTAGATCACTTTTCTGACATGCTTGAGAAAATCTCTTTCGTGTCAAAAAAGTGCAAGATTACCCAACAGTGGCAAAAAAATAAAATTGGTCCGTAGGGGTAGCTACCATTGAAATTTTCTCCATTAAATATGGCTATTCATGAGCCTAGAACCTCGGCCTTACCCTGACATTGGGATCGGGCCAATCCGAATTGGGTGTCTACATGGGTCCCACCGGCCCATGGGCCAAGAGATGGGCCACTGATCCTGTCTCCCTTAGCCCTTATTTACATCATTACTTCCTCTAAACGTCCCCCAAAAGCTTGAATTCAAACGACATCCAACTTTCAAACACGAGACCGCACGTGGTCTCTTCATACTCGAAGGTTGGAAGCATTACAAAATAACGACTTGTCGTTTTTCAGCGTAGAACACCAAACGTGAAATTCACAACGACGTGTCGTTTCGATAAAATGGGAAAATATGATATAAATTATGGGTCACGGGAATTAGGTAATGAATCACTCAAAATGAATAAAGAAATGCAAAAGCAAACCATTGGCTTATCAAAATTAAATTATTTTAAGTGAACCATTTTGGGGGACAATACATAGGTCAACCCAGCTAGCAAGTATTATTACCAAACAAAAGAGCCAAAAAAAGGAAAAAGAAAAAGAAAAAGAAAAAAAGGGAAAAAATAAAAAGAAAAAAAGAAAGCATATAAAAAATTAGATGAGAGAAGCCAAAATCATTTCCCAAAAAAAGTACCAACAAAATTTTGAAGACTTCATCCAAAAATAAATAAATAAAAAAGAAAAAATTAATTAAAAATAATAATTAAAAAGAAAACTCACCTTCCTTTCTTATTTAGTGAGCACCGTGAGAGGGAGAGTTATATCCAGAAAGACCCTCTTAGAAAACCCAAAAGTTCTTCCTCAGATTCTCTCTCTCTCTCCTCTTCTCTCCTCTTTCTCTCTCTAAGGTTTTTTTTTTTTCGCGCCAAAAAATCCAATGTTGGTCCCAAAAATCCACCGGGAAGAGTAGGTGAAATCCGATGTTTTTCGTGTTGTTAGCTGTTTAGGTATGGGAGTGGAACCGAGCTGCAGCCACTTCACGGATATCAGAAAGTAAGATTTCAATTAACCCAAAACCCTAATTTTTTCATTTTTGTTTTGCTCGATGCTTGTTTTTGCTGTTATTTATCCCGTTTGATGTACTTTTTCTTGTTGAAATTTTCTGGGTTTTGATGCGATTTGGTAGATTTTCGCTTTCCTCTGATCTGGAATTGTCGCTTTGTGTTTACTTTTTTATTCGTAAGATTTATTTTTATTTGTTGTTTTCGTTGTCGTGATTTGTGCTCTGTAGCTCTGTTTGGTTGCTGAGAAAATTGGAAAATGGAATTCTAAAAAAAAAGAAAAAAATTGAAATGAAATTTTGCACATCCCTGGTGGTGGGTTTTTCACATGGATCTTGCTTCCAGTTTTGTTTCCTTCACTCAATGAATGTTTTACCAGTACAGAAATTAAAAAAATAGGTGATATTTTGGTACCATTTTCTTGGCTAGGGATTTTTCTTTTTTCTCACCCTTTTTTAAGTGAGAAAATTCTGTTTTTGAAAGTAAATTAATGTATTTTTGTAGGAAAATGCTATATATTCATGAAAATTTTAATATGAATTTCTCGAGGAAATAAAATTGGCTTGCGGCCAATTCTTTTAATTCGTGATGTTTGAGTTAGAAAAGTTTGTGAATCCTTGCATTTCTCAATTTCTTATTAGTAGCCCAACAATGTCTGAATCTAAGATGTCAAATTTCAGGTTTTTGACTTATGATTTTGTTTTACCTATGAACGCAGTTCAGTTGTTGACCCCAACGGCAGACAGTTTGGGAACGCTGTGGTGTTGAAGGCCTATCCAGTTGGAATGGTTCCTGCGATGAATCATATTAATGGTGAAGATGAAGGGGATTCAAGAGTAGAACCGTATATCGGATTGGAGTTTGATTCTGCTGATGAAGCGCGTGACTTCTATAGCTCGTATGCAAGGCGCGTGGGGTTTAAGATCCGGACTGGTCAGCTGTATCGCTCGAGAACTGATGGGACGGTATCTTCTCGAAGATTCGTGTGCTCGAAGGAGGGATTCCAGCTCAATTCACGGACAGGATGTCCAGCGTTGATTAAAGTTCAGAGGCGTGATTCAGGGAAGTGGGTTGTGGACCTTTTCCTGAAGGATCACAATCATGAACTTGGACTAACAGAGGAAAGCCCTCCTCCAGCACTGCAGCCGAAGCCTTCTTTAGGAACAAAATCAGTAGTGAGAGCGTCCAGTAGGCCGAGAACCAAAACCAAATTGATTGAGGAAGTTGACGATGGTAGGCCTTCCCCCTCGGGCATTATTAACATCAAACGCCTTAAAAGGGATGGAGATGAAATGCTATCTAAAGTTGAACCGTTTTCTGGTCTGGAGTTCAACTCAGCCAACGAGGCATACCAATTCTATCAGGCATATGCAGCTTCGAGAGGATTTAGGATTCGAATTGGTCAACTGTTTCGCTCAAAGCTTGATGGATCAATTACGTCCCGCCGATTTGTGTGTTCGAAGGAAGGGTTTCAGCACCCTTCAAGACTTGGCTGTGGGGCATTCATGAGGATTAAGAGACAAGAAACTGGAAGATGGGTCGTGGATCGTCTTCAGAAAGGTCATAACCATGAACTTGAGCAGCAAGTGGAACTTCAGAAGAAAAGTCTTACTGCTTCAAAAAGGTTGTTAGAGGAGGAGAGCGGTGGACTAGAGAATGAGGATATTTTCAACATAACCACTGGCAACATTGTTAAAAGAAGTCGAGAAAATCACATAGGAAATGACTGGTACCGCGTGCTTTTTGAATATTTCCAAACCAGACAAGCAGAAGATACAAGTTTCTTTTATGCAGCAGAAGTTGATCATGGTAGTTGCATGAGTATTTTCTGGGCTGATGGCAGGTCTAGATTCTCAGCCAGTCAGTTTGGTGATGCCATTATTCTTGATACCTCCTACAGGAAAAGCATCTATCTGGTGCCATTTGCTACTTTCATCGGAATTAACCACCACAGACAGCCAGTGCTTCTTGCTTGTGCCCTAATTGCTGACGAGTCTGAGGAAGCTTTCACTTGGTTGTTCCAAACATGGCTTAAGGCAATGTCAGGGCTCCATCCACTTTCGATAATCGCTGACCAGGACAAGGCCATCCACCTAGCCATAAAAAAAGTCTTTCCGAGAACCAGTCACCGATTTTCACTGTGGCAACTCAAGGCTAAGGAAAGGGAGTATCTGAATCTGATGGAACCCTCTGTTAGGTATGAATACGAAAAGTGCATTTACCAGAGTCAGACAGTTGAAGAATTTGAATCTGCATGGAATATGCTTATCAACAGGTATGGCTTGATAGACAATGTTTGGTTGAAAGAAATGTATGAAAAGCGTGAAAGTTGGGTTCCGGCGTACCTACGCAGTACCTTTTTTGCTGGCATCCCTCTGAATGAAAACATTGAATCATTCTTTGGTACATTCCTGAATGCCCAGACAGCACTCGGAGAGTTTGTTTCGCGATATGAAAGAGGCGTTGAGCGTCGCCGCGAGGAAGAAAGAAAAGAGGATTTTAACACTTATAACTTGCAGGCTTTCTTGCAGACAAAAGAACCAGTAGAAGAGCAGTGCAGAAGGCTTTACACGCACGCTGTGTTCAAGATATTTCAGAAAGAACTTCTACAATCCTATGGCTATCTCGGCTTTAAGATTTATGAAGAAGGCGCCATTACCAGATATTTGGTGCGCAAGGGCGGGAATGACAACGAGAAGTGTATCATCACCTTTAGTGCGACAAACATCAACGTTAACTGCAGCTGCGAAATGTTTGAATTCGAAGGTGTGCTGTGCAGACACATTCTGAGAGTCTTCCAAATACTGGACATAAGGGAACTTCCATCTCGATACATTCTGCACCGATGGACAAGAAATGCCGAGTATGGTACCGTTCACGACTTTGAATCCGCAAGGAGCTCTCAGGAACTCAAGGCGTTGATGGTTTGGAGTTTAAGAGAGACAGCCTCGAAA
The DNA here is from genome assembly GCA_025413025.1 of Ficus hispida. Lineage (NCBI taxonomy): Eukaryota > Viridiplantae > Streptophyta > Magnoliopsida > Rosales > Moraceae > Ficus > Ficus hispida. Next base: position 17,284,655 of record CM046368.1, on the reverse strand, counting down.
TACATAGAGGCAGGAGCAGCATCATTTGAGAAGCACAAACTCGCGTACGAGATAATGCGAGAAGGGGGAAGAAAGCTTTGCTGGCAGAGATAAAAGAGCTCGGATGAAAAAGGTCAGACCTCTCCAAAGGATAAATTTTTTGTAGCTTTTAACTTTGATTATGTAGCTACTGGTTGTGTTTTCTTTCATTGGGGGGCCTTAGTTATGTAACTGAAGAAGACCATATAGATTCTGCCATGGATAATAATTCTCGTCCCGCTTTTAAATATCATGATCCATGTATATAATGCGTGATGCCGATTACCATTTCTTTCAGATATCTCCCATTTGTTGACTTGAGCCCTTTGTTGGAATTGATTTCTACCTTTTTTTTTTCCTTAATTGTCTTTTCGTCCTTTTCTTCTCCACCCTTTTCTCCCAACAAATTGGAGCAATGCAAGGCATGCCGGAGGAAAAGGGGACAAGAGAATGAAAGAGAATTCCCATTATTACGTGTTTTTCTTTCTTTCGTCCCTTTTTTTTTTTTGGTTAAGTCTCTTAGATGACATGGTCAACAGCCGTTGTAAATCTTATGCGTAGTGAATGATGGAAGGGACTTGTTTATTTTTATAGCTATTGCAGACATTCTCAAACTTTTTTACAGATAAGTTATGAAATGACTGCCGTTGTCCGTTTATTTTTATGTTAAAGAAATTGCTAGTTACACCAATTCTGATATCAAATTTTGAATACCAATTTATATGAGGGTGAGGTATTGTCTTTTTGTTGGCAGATATAATCATTTTACCTCTGTTAATACTTTGTAAACGACGGTTTTTGATAAAGAGTTTAGAAACGATAGTTGTACAAAAGGATGAACACAAAACCAGTTACAAGTAAAGCTTTAATTGAATATAAACCAAAATCTTCTTTTGACATGCGTTCTAACAATCCAGAGCATGAAATTTATAATTTTTTGTCATATATAAGAATGTTAAAGTATCTCCCAACTTCCAAGTTCCAATAAACTGCACTATGAAGATATTCTTTGGGGGGCACCACCCAAGAATGCAACTTCAACATATCTTAGGGAGAACAACCACAACAGTGTGTCTTTTCAATTTTCATGAAGTGCATGTTTTCATCGGCCGTTGAATCATGTCAAGCCTATGCCATCAAATGCCCGTGTCCGGTGTGTGGTAACGGGGTATGGAGATTTCTTTTCCTATGTCAAATCAAAATCGACTACGTGAGAGACATAAGCGGAAAAATGAGCAAGAAGTTTAAGCAGAAACTGTTGGACAACATGATGGGAGATATACCTTACTAGTTTCAGCAGTAGCTATACTGATCAGACAAGAAAGTAGTCCGACAAAACGGCGGCAACAATGACACTGAAGAGGCATAGCAACGAAATAACGTCTGCTTTCCCAAAGGATGAATCCGATAAGAAGTAAATTTTATGAGACTTGCTGTCTCCTCTAAAACCTCTGACTATCATTGCCTGTCAAAAAGTAGAAAAACAACGCCTTACAATTGGAATCTATATTTCAAGTAGATACTTTTAAGACAACTACATATTAATTTGGCAGGCGTGAAAACAAGAGTGTGCAAAGGATAAGCGAACCTGTGAAATCTGCTCCGCATGGTCAAAAATATTCTTGAAAATTCGACGAAAGTAGGCAAAGAAAACTGCAAAGCAAAGGATCAGATGGTAAGATAACAACACCGACATAAGAAAATCGACATAAGCTGGATATGGTTGGACTGCATCAATCATTTAAGATCTATTTCACCAGCCATCCAACTACGCTAAATTTCCGGGGAACTAATGCTCTGCTACAAAGAGCGGAACAAACCACGAACAAAATTCCGAGCATACTAAGGACTAGGAGTGGATCATCCTAACATCTTGTTCGACTATCCATTCTAACATGCAATCACTCGTGCAAAGCTTCGTAACAAATCAGACAATCTTTTGAGAAAACCTCTACTAACGTGTACAAAAGCTTTTAAATACACTGACCACTTAAGTTTATTGAAAAAGGAATGGTAAAAGATAATACAGAATGAGAAGTCTTCTGCTAGAGAGCTACAATTAACGATTCAGCACATCACTTTATTTATAACTTAAAAATATATCCTCACAAAAAAATTTGATCTTATGGTTACAGAAGATCACAAATATTTAACAAAATGCACGCACAATAAGCTTTCTTACGGTCAATAAAGAAATTAACAAAATGTATGCACAATATGCTTACGGTCGATTGTCTCCAACATTGTTAGTTGCTCCCAGTTTATCCTTCGAGATATAATTCCCAATGCTACATTACGTACCTGCCAACACCAGACAAATATTTCAAGAGGATGCATGAATAATTATAGCTATAGTCCTTTCTATCAGAAAAGAGGACTAAAATATCCTCAACCTCTGTTTATTCAAATATAAACCATGTGAACAGGACTTCACTTTCCTCATCAAACACTAGGCTGATGAACCTCAATGATAACATGAGGGTGAGAATGATTTCAGCCACTGGAACACCGATATGGGTCAAAGGAAGCATAAACCACCGTAAGGCAGATGCAAGTTGTTCAGGTGTTGTGGTCATCAGGCAAAGGCTCGCACTTTGGAAGACCTTTCACAAAAATGTGTGACCTAGTATCAGAACAAGACTTTCCACGAGTACTGAAACATGTGCTCACGAAGGAAAAGGAAAAACCTGAATCAAGTTGGGAAAAGGAGCTTACCGTGAAGGTTAAACAGGCGGCCGTACTCGCTACAGATAAACCCTTCCTTGTAAAATGTAACGGTCCTAGCTTCATGATTGAATATGAATAACCGCTCAAAGATAAAGGAAGATTCGACAATCCCATCATTGTGGCAGGCGGAGTTCTTGACTGAACAAGGGATGGTACACCATCTGTACCCAGCCCCAACATGATGAATAAAATCCCAGAAAGTAAAGACACCCTTCCCAGTTGGTCCTAGAAAATTTGATGAAAAAGAGAGTGTTACTTTATGCATCACCGAACACTTTCTCAGTAACAACGCTAAAACAAGACTCAAAAATCAAATGAATTACAAAAAGATCTTTTAAGCTTTACAAACCAAACAGGGTACTCACCATCCATGCTTGTCTTGGGAGAATCCATATTGACAAGAGGGCCAAGTATATCACTAATCCAAATCTTAGTATTATATGTGACCTTGCCGGCAAAACAACCAAGGCCAAAAGCCATACCTGCACAATCAAGATCTCTGAATTTGTATTTTCATTCAATCCAAATTTGTGCCAATATTGCCAACCAGGAAGTGCTTCCTAGAACAATGCTCACTCACTCTCGCTCTTAGACACACCCACACACTAACTAGAGAATTTGGTTTGACATGAAAGATTCCGCTTTTAAACAAATGGCAAGTTCATCACACACACCCTAACTGACTAACTAACTACCAAACGAGAGAATTGGTTTGACATGAAAGATTCCGCTTTTTATTCTTGATTAGAACACAGCTATTGCAATTCGAGGAATTACACAATGGTTTTTAACCTGCAAATTACGCACAACCTAAAAATCCAAACTGAGACACTAATGAATCATTTAAAAAAAAAAAATGTTTAACTCTCTATCGAATTGCAAGAAAAAGAAGAAGGAAAAATTTTTAAAAATAAAAGAAAAATCCTCAAAATCCCAAAATAGGAAAATGTTGAAAGTACAAAAATTTTCTAGGAAACCAGATACATTTACCCATTCGAAAATGAATTTTCCTGATTATCTGAAATCAACTAATTCATTGCAAGAATAGTTGAGGACACGGCTATTGAAATTTGAGGAACTATACTAAGAATGTTTCCTACACATTATGCAAACTTGACTACCTAAACCCAAACCGACACTAAGAGTTTTGTCAGCAAGGGAAAAAGTGGAAGGAGAGATGGAAGATGGAAAAGTAAAAGGACGAATAAGGTAAGAGTATTCATAGAAGGATTTCGGGACCTTATGGTTATTTGGTTGGAAGGAATTAACTAGGTGAGGGATTTCAAATCCGTCAAAGAACCCAATTTTAAACTCTCTAAACAAGGAGGGATAAAACATGCAAATCCATACTAAACACAATAAAGAGAAAGTTCAACCCCTTCCTCTCCATTTCTTCACCAAGGTTATATACCTTTCTTTTCCTCCTATTATCTTTCCCTCTTGCCAATCACACCCTAATGACCATATAAACGTTCCTTCAACTCTCTTTATAGTTGCAGCAAGAACATTACGAATTTTCCTAACATACTCATTGAGAAAATATAAAGTTTCTCAAAATCCCATGATGTTGAAAGTTCAAAAATTGATAGTACCATAACCACACTAGAAAAGAACAAAGAAAAGAAATAACTTTAGCTGAAATTGCTGTGTCCACTACAACTGAGAAAAGTAGAAAAGACCAAAAGACATTTAAAAAAATAAAAATAAAATCACAAAATACTACGTTTTACTAGTTTCCTAACATACCCAGTGAGGCAAAAGAAACAAATCTCACAAACCAAAATTGGAAAACGTTGGAAGTTCAAAAATTTTCCAGGAAAATTCATAGTAACATGACCAAAAACAACCAAAAATAAATAAATAAATACTAAAAGACATGAACTTGAGCTGAAATTACGTTGTCCAACATCGGAATCGCCAAAACCAAACCGAAGAAAGCAGAAAACGAAATCCAAAAGAACCTAATCTAGAAAACAAGCAGGAAAGGGGCATACCAATTTGATTCTGGGGTCAACAGAATGAAGAAACGTGGAGGGCGAGGAGACATACTGGCAAATGGGACTGGCGGTGGCGCCGGCGATCAGCCTCAGAACCTTATCCGCCGCTATTGCTCCCCTCGGCAACCGGTTCACCCAATTCCCGGTCCCACCACCACCGCCGTCACTACTTCTTTCGTCGCTCGCCGAAGCTCTGACTCGAAAGCTTATCTTCTGGATTCTCGGCGCGTGGTGGTTCGCGGAAAGGAGGCACGTGAAACTCCGGCGAAGCAGAAGGGGTTTTGCGGCGGAGGGACTTGGTGGCAGACAAGAAGAAGAACAGGGGAAGGAGGCCACCACTGCCACGGTACAGTGCGTGCAGTTCATTGGTGAGCCTCCGGTTCCGATTGAGTGGAGGAAATGGACTTTGGGGTCTTTATAGGGTTCACGCAGTTTTTCCTTTTACCAAAATTCCCCAAATTGGCGGGAATTAACGACATTGAGCTGTTCTATTATGTAAGATCATTTTATGGTAGATTATAAAAAAAAAAAAAAAAAAAAAAAAAAAATCTCGAATTTTTTAAAAAATTCTTTTTTTTTTTGAATTTTTTGAATTTTTTTTTGTTGGCATCTTATGGTCTTAAGTTACCAGATTTTATAGAGTAATAGTAAGATTTATATAATTGTATATCACTTTCATATACATTTCATATGGTTCTATTAGTAGAGTACTTTCTTCATGTTAAAATAGGATTCTCTCTCTCTCTTTTTTTTTTTTTAAATAATGTTAAGTAAGATTCTCTAATTAAATTATCATGTAGAATTTAATATCTCAAAATTTACACTCGAAATTAATAACAAGAGAAATAAAATAAGTATTCGTCTAGCTCTTAAAGACAATTATTCATTTTCAGAAAAAAAAAAAAAAAATCATTCCTTTTGACGTAATATTCAGTGACTTTTGTGGTAGATTACATAACTTAACGAGATATATATATACACTATATAGTCTTGCCTCCGGCATGCACTTTTTGTCGTATATGTCCACACTTCACAGCTCACCATTGGATGAGAAACAGACAGTCGGATTTGAGCAAGGGAGAGGAGGGGTCGGCTAGGTAAAAGACTGACATTCATAAGAAGTGCCGCATAAGGCGGAGATCAGCCATCGGCGGCAGGGACACCGAGGACAGACGACGGCGAAGACGACATGTTCTTCGGCAGAGGAGGCGGGGATTCCTGCAACATCTAAATTACGTGGCCGTTACTATACTTACTTATTTTACTTACTTTTGCCGGCAAGTTTTCTGGCTTTGTCATACCAAAGATGGTTGGCCCCTCTGTAGTTACTGTTTCGATCTATGAGAGCTGTTGAGGCTCTTGGGCTCAACCCGTTCGGCCCTAAGGCTCTCCCTCAAGGGGTCCGGAGGCACTGACCCGGAGGGCACGGTGACGCTGGGCCGGTCAACATGGCTGCAGCTCAAGCTCCCCAACCCATCTCGGGGGCGCATACGTTCGCTCCCGTAGGTTGTTGATATCAGGGTTTGAACCCTTGATATCCTTTAAGAACACAAAGTTCCCACCCACCTGAGCTGCAAATATTTGAGTGATTCGAATGGAGAAAAAAAGTGGAGAAAAAAAGTGTCTTTGGCTCTTTAAATGTAGTATAGACAGATATAGATATAGACAAATATTTGAGTGATTCGATCACCATTTTTTTTTTTTTTTTTGTGTGTGAATGGATGATCAAATTTGTTGTTTCTTTGTGGATGTCTCTTTGCCAATATGTGGAGAGACGTGTCCAAGATTTTAGACAAGAAGTCATTAAATTTTAACATGAAACTGTCTCAAAGTGCTCATCAAAAAATCTCCAAACAACACAGCTTTTGTGCTTAGCCATGGCAAACAAGCCTCTTCCCAAAGAGATCATAGCAGACATCCTCTCAAGACTACAGGCCAAATCGTTCCTACGCTTCAAGTGCATGTCAAAGCCGTGGCTTTCTCTCATCTCCGACCCGCACTTCGTCAAATCCCACCTCCAATGAGCCTCCGAAAACGAGCATGGCCGCCACAAGGTTCTTCGGGGTTGCGACAAGTATGGAAAACTATTGGGTTCCTCTCGAGCTTCCATGTGAGAAAAATGGACCGAGGAGCGTCAAGATCTTAGGCTTTTGCGACGGCCTGGTTTGCTTAGCATCCAAGGAAGGGGATATTTTCATATGGAACCCGTCTACTAGATAGCATAACAAGTTATCAGATCGTTGGGAGGACTCAGGTTGTATTTGTTCTTGTTTGTTTACAAGTGAATTTTTTGTTAAAATGTTCAAGAACTCGTATTTATATGTACTCATATTTGTTTGTTCATGCCTACTATTTCTATACTTTTTAAGGCAGATAATTATACGCGGCAAAAGTGTAGTTTCGGTCTTGCTTATGGTGATGGCCATGGTCCTCATGACTGCATTCACGGATCTCTGTGTGCCGATGAGTACCGCAGTGATTTCCATTGTTGTGGTCATGATTTTGGCTATGATCGGTCCACTGATGATTACAAGCTCGTTGTGATATACACCTCCGGTTTCAGACCAAATCCATGAACCACGAGATTGCCTCGCTGAAAAACAACTCTTGGAGAAGAGGGGTACAAGAACTTGACACAAGTTATGGTGGAAGAACGAAGTGCATCAGTACTGTTTCATTGAACGGAGCCATTTATTGGCTCGTTACGTCATTTGACATGTCGCAAACAGAACGATTTTAAGTCATCGCTTTTGATCTGGCTAGTGAGAGATTCAAAGAAGATCATAAGGCAAAACCATTTTGAACTAAATTGACCCATTTTGCATTTTATGCAGATTTGAATACTCCAATTTCAGTGGATGGTGAATTTTTCAACTTTAAGATCTTGAATGACGACACCGAGTACATTACAACCAGCGATTCTGAAGATAGTTATCTCGTGTATGACAAGTTTATATTTGTAGAAAGTCTAGTTTCAGTACACCAAACAGACATCAAGATAGTATATTAGTCTTAAAGTTTCTCCCTACGATCTTCTCTGCATTTCATTCCTTTCTACCCTTCATTTTTGTTCCGAATGTATCTCTTGTAGTTATTAATTAGTACGTGACATTTTGCATTTTGTAGGCTTTTCCCACATCGAACTACCCTTTAGATTATCGCAATCATAAAATAGAACAAATTATATTACAACAATAGCCTAAAAATTTCAGACAGCAAGACATAAGTTACATCCATAATTAAATTCACTCAAGGATAGAGGTTTGCAGCGACATGGATCAAGACCGAGCTTAGACTCTTCCGGGTCTATACTTTTCTTCAGCAATAGTGTCTTCAACTCCGGCATGGATAGCAAAGATCGAAAACAATTGTGTTCCGCTGACAATTATTGTGATTACCTCTAGAGTCCTCTGCATAAACAATACAACAATAAGTAACTATTACAAGTGGAAAACTCTCTCATGTTCAGAAAAATTTAGCTAATCATTTTCCTCGGTAAAACTACAGTTGGGTTGATGAAAGAATATCTAAGAAAAGCTTTTTCTCGAATTAACTACACAAGACGAGTAGAGAAGCCTACCAGGTTTGCATCTGTCCATCCGAGTTCAATCTCTTTACATGCCAATCTGCAATGGGGAACAAGATTCAAGAGGAAGAAAAGAGAACGATAAGACTCAGCGAAAGGCGAGAACTTTTAGCAAAATGGTTTACCCCATTGCGAGAAGAGTGAGTGCCCAAGTTGCAAGAGAAGAAGCAGCCGCGGTGTGTAAGTTGGGGCCATTCCATTGGAAAACATTGTGAAGTCCAGTCAGTGAAGTTGTGCAGCCAACAACACCGGCAAGAAGAGAGAGAGTTACGAACAAACCCGTCGCCATATTTCCCATCGGAAAGTAAACGGGAAATATTCTAGCTGGAAGGGATAAAACAGAAGCTGCATATACATGTAGAGAGTTAAACATAAGTGACATCTTGGCATACGTTTGGAGAAAGTAGTATTTCTACTCTTACGAAACTCGCAAAATTTTTGACACGCCGTAAAATTTTTTTCATGATGTGTAGCATTGCTTGTTTCAATATCTGCATGGATTACCTGCTTCCCGCGACCTTTTGATTCCATGGTTCACAGCCCATGCAGCGATCATGGTTACGATTAAATAGAGGACGAGATTAAGGATGAAGAGTATGGTTGCTGCTGATTTTGATCCCTGAGAAGCCATAGCCTTGGAAGCTTAGAGACAAGAAAAGAAGAGAAAGAACCAAATAAGGACGCCGTTCTTCTCGAGTTCAAAGAAGAATTTATACAAGCAAGAAGAAGTTTGTTCCTTTCCTAGCTAGAAAACCAATGCCAAACAAGGATTGCCCTGTGAACTGCTTTTTTCCTGTCCTTTTCTGTTATAAAAATTGGATGTCTTTAAGCCGAAGAAACGTCTGAAATTCCTTTCCATGGTCAGGCTTGTTGCTTAATGGAGAGGAAAAGGTTTCTTCTTGGCTTTCTAATGTATCAAACAAGAATTTATTCTTGTTCTCTTTTTTTTTTTTTGTTAAAGTTATTCAGTAAGTCCCCATTGACGAGCGAACCGGAATAAAGTTTCCCTGCCAAGCAGAGAATGTAAAAGCCTTCTCTCTGGCAAAGCATGAATTTCTGTACAAGTAAATTTGCCGCAATGTTTTTTCCTTTCCTGTATTTATTTTGAACTATTTGCAGGAGTTTTAGTACATATAATGATGCAAAAGTGACAAAACCATTCCTCCCAAAAGTTACAGATGATAGGAGAGACGCAATCAACTCCTTTAAACATCACCCACTACTAGGCTCGAGAATCCACCCCAAGCACGATCCATTTGGACCCTTACTTTGAAAAGTCTCATACCAATCAATGGGCTCGGTCACTTGTTCGAGATCTAAGCTACATAAGCCACCTCTCAAGTTCCAGTATGCTCCGACATCATATAATGTACAAACATCTCCCTCCATTTCACATGCCTTTGATATTCAAGCTTGAAGTTGTCATAGAAACTTGTATAACAAGCAAATAAACAACAAATCTAATGGTGTTTTTTCCATTTTGTTTCTTTAGCAAAACGAAAGTAGGCAGATTTGGCAATAGTAGCAAATGATGTACTAGGAAGACACATTTTTTTGTCACACCAAGACCACCTGATCACTTATTCTTCATTGTCACAATTGTCCAATCTGAAAATTTAGGCAATTGCTAAATGGCCGTAAAATGCAGACATGGCAAAAATGGGCTCAGAAAAATAAAGAAAAATAACTTAAATGGGTCCTGAATATTGGATTAAACATGCCAAGTAATATCCCCATGAATCGAGAAATTTAATAATGAAGTCGCCCTAATCTGCGAGATTCCTCTAAATCGGAGAGACCATTTTTACAAACTTGGGCATGAACCACTCACTTCAAGACCTTTATTTACAGAAGGACACTTCCTAAAGGATCAAGAAAGTGAGGAGAAAAGGCTTAAAAACAGTTGGGCGGATAATCGTCAACGATCAAATCACTAGACGTTCAAAGCAAGCTTCTGAGCAGCAAGAGCTTCAGACTCGAGTGTTGGCTCCCACAGTAGAGTAGTTTCCGCGAGCAGCGAGGTCACAACGTAGGGGTCCATGTTCGAAGCTGGACGCCTATCTTCCAAGTAACCTAACACAATATAAAGAAACATTATCAGAAAGATAACACATTATTGATGCAGAAAATTTAAAAAAAAAACTGAAAACATGAAATCAACTTCGAGTGATGTACGTATAACATGAAATATAATCGTACCTTTTCCTTGCTTCTCAGTTTCTCGCCCCACACGGATTGAGCAACCGCGATTAGCAACTCCCTGCAAGTTAAAAGTTGCAGCAGAAGTATGTTAGTCTTATAGCACGTCAAAACTAAGGCTAAAGAGTTGGCATCCGTTCGGAGCATACCCAAGAAAATGAGTCAATGCTTGCTGTTTCATGCTTTCCTGTTAACCTTCTTTCGTTTCCTTCTCCATAGGCACTAATATGCTCTTTGTGGCGGAGCGAGAGATTCAAAATCGCCTTCTTAATAACTTCGTATCCTCCATCTTCCCTCATGCTCTTTGTACTACAAAAAACCAGTGATTATTTAGCATTCTAGCAGTTATATAAGAAATATGTTTCAAATTTTTACTATATTTATCTATCTCATTGATTTTTTATAGCTACGTACCTGAAATTGGTGTGGCATCCTGCACCATTCCAGTCACCCTGTTGATGTGAATAAATAACAAGAAATTTTATCCAAATGTTAAATATTGATTAAGAAGAATTTTTGGAAAATGAAAAATATAATTATCTTATGATTTTCCTATGGATTACCTCAATTGGTTTTGGATCCAGTGATAGAACAACACCAGCTTGTTCAGTAATTCTCTGTCAGAATATGAAAGAAATGATTAGATCAGTGCTATTCGACATCAGTGGTGTCCGGTACCACTACTACTAATTCGTGGGATGTGGGTCCCACTTTAGAACCTACTCATCTTTAAGTAGTGGTGCCAAAACCACTCATGCGCTTTTGTTTTTTTGTCAACAGTGGGCTGGATTGGATCATTGGAGTCTGGAGATTAAAGGAAAAATGCTTTTCAGCTCATGAGTGAAAATAAATTGTGCTACAAGGCATTGGTGGTGTTGCGTAACACCACTCCGAAAGAGCAGGCGTCGGCCCCATGGAACCTACCCATTTGTAAGTAGTTAGGCCTTACCTATATACCCTTTAGGGTGAACTAAATTATTATTGTTATTATTATTATTATTATTTTATAAAATAAAGTGAACTAAATTAGGAGCAATGAGATTCAATCTGACCGGATTGAATCCCGGTACCTCACAAATGGTGGGTCCCATACGTGGGTACACTTGGTGGACCCATATGGAGCCCACTTAATGTTAGATACCGAGATTCAATCCCGTCGAGTTGAATCCTATTTTTCCTTAGATTAGAGGTCAAAGAAAATGCTTTTCAACTCCAGTGGTGTCAGATGCAACATCTAATAGGGGCTGGATTGCACGTGGTAATCGAGTTCATGTCTGTTAGATATGGTGCCGAGCACCACTAAAGTTGAATAGCATTTGCTCAAGATTAAAAATCTAACACCAGACCATGAATGCTGAAAATAAACGAAGATGAATAACCTCCAAAATGTATCTTGAACACCAGATATGATCTCCAGCATCAATTCCCACACTAGGACCAACTTGATACTCCCACTGCATTCACAGTCCACAATAATTGTTGGTGACAAAAAAAGCACAAGCATGGTTAATTACAACATTCGATTTTCATAAGCACAACAAAAGTGAAAATGATGAGAAGGAAAACCTGGCCAGGCATGACTTCTCCATTAGTGCCACTAATGTTGATTCCAGCATATAAGCAAGCCTTGTAGTGAGCATCTGATATGTCACGGCCAAATGATTTATCCGCTCCCGCACCGCAATAGTAGGGACCCTAAAATGAAAAATACTTCATAATTACGCATTCAATAACAAATGAGGGGATTCTGTCAGAGGACCGCCCTACTGCAGGTCATTGATCATGATCGTAGGATTTAAATCAAATAGAAGGTATTGTGTGGAACTTAATATTACGATTGTCAAATTCCAAAATGATTATAATGATGCGGATTCAAATTACTACCTGAGGACCGGGGTAGGCTCCAACAGGCCAACCTAATGGCCATTTAACATTAGGCTGGAGCAAAGTGTACTCTTGTTCAATCCCAAACCTAATTGAATTTTCACAACACTTTTAGCACAATTTATAGGTCTCAACAACATAAAAGAACAAAAAACGTTTTACACAGACATATCAAAATCGAATTTTACCATGGAACTTCATCCGAAACCTTCTTGTTACTGAAGATCTCCGCGGCTCTGTGGCGTTTGTTGGTAGGGATAGGCTCGCCAGCCGGTGTGTATGTATCGCAAACCACCTATGTAAAGAAGATGGTACACCAATTTAGAACTCAGTTGTTTTGTAAAACAAAAGGAGTTACTTGTGCATCAGCTATTCTTCGGCTTCATGATACTTTACCAAGATGTTGTTGCCACCTCGGAAAGGGTCCTTAAAAATTGCTTGAGGGCTGGCCAAAAAAATTTTTTAATTAAAAAAAATAATAATAATTTTAATGTATCCACGAAAGACATTTTGTTATGAAGATCTTACTATAGAATTACTTCACTGTCTTCACCCGGAGCTTGTCCTGTACTTGATCCGTCGTAATTCCACTTTGGAAGCTCAGAAGGATGTTCAACAGGCTTTGATATGGTCTGAAATTTTGTACAAATATATATATATATATATATATATGTTTTCACTTCAAAATAAAAATGTTTTGCACAAGGATTTTCAACAGTGTAAATCATATCATACCTTTGATTTGCTACGCACATCAATTCCCGACCCTCCAATCCTGTTTCCAAAATACCAAAAATATCATCATTGCCAATTTTTGTCCAATAAGTTAGCCAAGGAAAAAATTTGAAACAATTTCAAAATCAAAATCATCAATGATACAAATCAAAATTCGGGGAAGCACATTGTTATAGTGTTAAAACATCGGTAAAAATTTATGACATTTGTCCTAAATTTCAATTCAGTCTGTTCGGTTTTTGCATTTTCGACGGACACCCTTACCAAATGTATTCAGCAATGATGTTGTTGGTGTAGGGAGTGACGTCCAGATTAAGCAAATCCTCAAGCCTGTTGATGGTGCTGTTGTCAGACTTGAGAGCAAAAACTCTAAACTTAGTAGAGCTCTTCACTCCTCCTTTCTTGTTGTTCTGTTTGAGCACTAGAGAGCTCCACATATTTGAACTCAAGGGACTTGCCTTGGTTGAGGCTCTGCTGATCCTCATCCGCCATTGGGTTGATGGTGCCAAAATCTGTGCCATATTTTCCTACCTCTCACTGAAAATAAATAAATAAATCAATAAAATAAAATACACACGCACACACACAATTAAATCGATGAATGATGTTGAAATACGTGACAGGCTCTGATTGTCATTCAAAATTTCAGTTTTCGTTTGGCTCTCAAGCCTATACTTAAGTTTTTTATCTCAATTTTTATGTTTTTTTTCTGAAAAGTAAATAAAAACTATAATTAGTTTTTAGAAAGTAAACTAACTTTAACTTAAAATTTTCATTTTAAATTGATGTTTCGAATGGAAACTCAATCTCTCCTTTAAAAACGAGCTCATATAATGTATATTATGATGTTTTCATTTGATAATGGCCACCGAACCGCTTTGATAAATTATAAAAGAAGTAATTTCCTAGAGTCAAAACTTTAAATTTAGTAATCTACCTTTAAAGTCTACAAAATGTTACAGAGTAATCCCAAATTATCGAATGATGTTGAAATACGTGACAGGTTCTAATTATAATTCAAAATTTCAATCCATTCTTTTAACAGTTTTCTTGTGACAGCACACATCGTAGAGAGAAAAAAAAAGTCGACTTTGCACCATTTTCATGACAAGTGGCAAGGAAATAATATGAAAATCCTTATGTTGACCTTTTTTTTTTAAGCTAATAATTAGATTGGCCTGGTGTATTGGTTGGCCAACGGTCCAAACTGCTACTGCTCATGGAGAAAAAGGCCTAGGGAACTTCTACTTAAATGACCAAAAAGACCCCTCACTCTTTTTTATTTTTTACCATTTTTTTTAATAATAATTTACCAAACAAGAGAGCATTGCCTCTATCAGATCTGCCCATCAAATTTCTTGCCCTTTTCAAGGAAACATTTCCATATAGTTAGAGAAATAACAAACACAAATCAGAAAAAAAAAATAATAATAATAATTGAAAATAAACCCACTTACAAACAATGGGTTTGTGTCATATATTACTTCAGAAACCAGTTTGTGGCAGATTCAAGCCAAAATGTGCAGTAAATGAACATCTTAGTCAGACATTGTTACTTCAGAGTTCTGAACTTAATGCTACCACCCATTACAAGCCCATAAAACAAAATCTACCATATAGTTGGTACAATATACCCAAAAAAAAAAAAAAAAGGAACATATATATGTGTATCCATTACCTGAGGCTTCTGGAAAATGGCTGGAACAGGAAGCCAGAGAGTGGACTCTGAAGAAGGAGCTAGTTTTGTAGAGAGAGAGAGAGAGAGAGAGAGAGAGGAGAGTGTAATGGAACGGAGAGTTGTATATATATATATATATATATATATATATATAAAATAATGTTTTGGCCTTTGCAAAGTAGATAGGGGTATGGGTGTACATGTGGTGGAGGAAAATAGTTTTTGTTTTTGGTCCTTTGAGAGCCACCAAAAGAAAAGCTTTGTGAATTGGGTAACATTTTAGATAAGGTTTCATGGGCAATTATTTTCCTTCCTTCTTTCTCACCTTATACCCCACGAGTGAGAAAATCAAGTTCTCTTATTTTGCATTTAATTCATTAATTGAAGATGAAATTTTTAAGTTAAAATTGATTGATTTTTTAAAAATTAGTTATAAATTTATTAATTTTTTAAAAAAAAAATAAAAAATAAAACGAAAAAATACAGTTTAGTTGGAGTTAAACTTAAATGCTAAACAAAATCTTAATTATTAATATTATCTTTCTTTTTTTAGTATAATTTAATTTAATTAATATTAATGATGTCAATGAATGGTAGCATTTATGACTTTTTTTTGTGCAAAAAAAATATGATGACAACCACATCGTTTTTAGGTTTTTTGACTCCATAAATCAAAACTAAAACGAGACCTAAAAAAAAATAATGAGACTCAAACGCAAAGATATCAAGAAGGGACATTTTGCCGTCTCATCTTTATTTGTGGGTGTAATGGTGATATTTATGTCTAATTATTGTTATAATAATAAGAAAAGACGTGCATCCACGCGAATTTAACTGTGGGATTATTTGTTTATTATTTTCCTTATGTAGTTTTAAATTAATATAAAAAGATGCTGCATTAAACTAAAAGATTAAACTCAATTATATACTCCTCGTATATTTTTACGTTTAAATTTTGTTTTATACGGATCAAATTTGAGTCGGCTGATAATTGACTGTTATTTTTTTTTTCTCTCTTTTTCATCCAAATAATTCCTGGGCTATAATCCAAAAGTAATTGAGGAAGGTTGTTGGTGATAATGACGTTTGCTTTTTCGGTTCCCATGACGTTTACAGAGAGTCCTTCCTACATGACAAGATACCTCTCTCTGTCTCTCTCTACAAAATTTCCTTCTTTTTTCTCTCTGTTTTTTTTTTTTTTTTTAATTTATGTTGTATTTGGTAAGAGCGATAGAAAATAGAAACAAAAAATCAAGAAATAGTAAAATCTTTATGGAAAGCAGAGAAATTTGGTCAAAAATAAATAAAACAAGAAGAAAAACATCCAATCAAATATATTTTACTATTATATCTTATATAAATTAAGATTTAATAACAAATTAAGATCAAAATAGATATTTTATTCATATTTATTTTATTATAAATTTTGCATCCATATTTCTTCCGAAGGTTGAAAGGATTAAAAAGTGGTAGAATTTATACATTTTCAATTTTCATTCCTTCTCAATTTCCTCATACCAAACAACCAATTTCAATTTTCTCTCGAAAATCCCTCATCTAATTTCCTTCATCTCCCTTTTTCACTCTACCAAACAAAAGTTAGGTCGGAAGTTGGAAATAATATTTTTATCCTACCAATAAGTATTATTGTTTTATAACTTAACTTTTCAACTATTTAATCTATAATTAAAAACAATCTACGTGATGTGTTATATAAATTTTTAACATAGAAACTAACAAATCAGATCGTTAAAAAATTAATCTAACGATTAAAATAATAGTATTTCCTACTCTATATTTTGCTCCATTTTCTAAAGGAATCTACGTGTCATGTTGTATAAATTTTTAACGTCAATATATACGGATTATATTGTTAAAAAAAATTAATCTAAAGATTAAAACAACAACATTTCCTACTGTAAATTTTGCCCCAATTTCCTAAAGGTTTATAAAACGGCTTTTTCAAAGGTTGATGACTGATCTCAAAATCTATTACTTGTGGAGTTGTGGTTCACAATTTTACCTTAATGCATTGCTTGGGCTGACAAAATGACAACCTTTCTCTGTTTATTGGGCTGAAGCACTGGCCCAATTAATGAGGACCAAGCTAAGAGTTTGAAAAGCCCATATTCCTAGAATCTGGGCTCCTTTCAGTTTGCCCAACAAAAGCATGGCCCAGCCATGTTTAAAACTTTCGTAAGAGTTGGAGAAATTTTGAGGAATGACGCAAAATAACACCATATTTCATATTTATGCCATAGATGTTGGAGTTTTGGATTTTATTTAAAAAAAAAAAGTAGAAAGTACCTTTTAAATATACATATTTATGTTTTTTTTTTTTAATTACCTTCTCTTAATACTTATTCGAATTTTTGACTCTTCATACTTATTGAAGACTAAAAAAAATTGAAATTATTACAGTTGAGATAATAATCTAAATACGTGCTTTTTGAAAGATAGTCCTACGAATCAAACTTTAAAATAATTAGTTAAAAGCGAAAGAATCGTGACCACAAATAATTTTCAGATAATGTCTAAGAATATAAAAAATTAGGTCATACACCGTATTATTTTCTCATGAAATGAAGTACAGAAGTGACCATCACTTCACTACTCTTTTTTATTTCCTTAAAAAAAAAAAAAAAAACTCAGACAATAAATGGAACACAAATGAGTCAATGACGTCTTTTTGCAAGGAAGTCAAAGGCATCTACTTTAAAATGACAAAACATACGGCATGTCGTTTTTAAAGATATGTACTTGTAAGGTTAAAAAACACACACACACACTGACACACATATATTTTAAGCGAACACAATTTATCACTTTTGAAGTTATGAATAACGACATGTCGTATTGGCAGGGCTATAGAATTGAAGCACCATATGTAAGGATTGAAGCCGAGTTGTTGGAAACGACATTTTCATTTAGCTCTACGTTACTTTACACGGCAAAAGCTGCATAAATTTTCCAAAATAAGCAGATCAATAATTGACAAATCAAACAAGAAGCAATGAAAAATGGCAATGACAAAGCATATTTATATATTCTTCTCTAAGACTTTGGAGTTGTGGAGCTATCAACCATATTCCTTCCTCGTGAAGATGACTTTCAAACTTGGTTTAAACATTTCTAATAAAATTCTTCTAATGACAATGGACAGGGACATGAAGTCACATTCAACTTTTTTTTCCCCCTTTTTTCTTCAACAAAAATAGAAATGGTTTGGACATTACGATATTTTAGTGGAACTAAATTGCTTGAGTGCAAGCAAATGAGTGGACGCAACCTAACTCCATGTCAATAGTTAGATTGGTAATGGAATCAACTCCACTAATGTAATTAAAATAATAATAATAATAATAATCTCCACAATATATCAAATATACATTTGTATATTTTTTATGAACATAAATGTTGTTAGTGTATTTGTCCCATATTTCTATATGAGAAACTGGTCTCAAAATTTTGTTTCAAGATGTATGAAATAACTTTTTTAATTTGAAAAATGTAAGTTTGAACTACAGTAAGGTATACATTAGTTCTTAATAGAATAATAGATATACTATTTAATTCAATAAATAATCTTATTCATAGAAAGAAACACAGGATAGTTTGGTCACATGTATTTAAGTTTTAATAATTTTCACATGAAAAATGAAAACAAGTAATAACAACTTGTAGCTAATCATTTTTCTACGAAATCATATTTTTATTCACTCTATTTAATAGATTCGACCCTTTTTATTATTATTATCATGCTGAATGCGAATGTTTGTCCCAAGACCATTTGATTCAAAAGTTTTGACATTAATTGCTCCAAAGACATTATTTTCTTAGCATTGTGGGAACCACATTATTCGCATCTACCGCCATTCCTTTTTTGTGTTCTGTTGTTGGGTTGGAATTTAAGGCAAGAAAGTCCTTTCATAATATATATATATATATTTGGTGTTTGAGTAAAGGCAAGAATGACATTGATTCTTTGTAAGTTTGGGCAAAGGGCGGCTATCAAAGAGACGGATGGATATGCTTGATATTCTTATAAGCAAGTAACAATAATTTTATCACCACGGATGGTGGTGATGAATGAGGTATTATTTGAAATATTCACTTTTTAGCATATTTCAGGTTTAAGGAATGTCATACGTCAAAAATAATTCGTCTTTGTGCAGTAATGTTATTTAGCACGAGTCGTCATTCTCACGGTTCACTTGTAGAACATTAGACTTGTATAGCTTTTTTCACGTTGTCTTTTTATTTTTTATTTTTATAATTAACGTGTGATCCACCCGTTTACAACTCAGATCCATATAGGATCATGAGAATGCCGGCTCAAGTTCAAAATCATTTTCGATTGATTTTAAGTTAGTAGGACTTGATAGTTGTTAAAGATTTAGGATCGAAATTCTTGACCATCTCATTGGTGATTCCAATCGAGATTATCAAACGAGAAAACTTGATCCGCTAGATAAGGAGCGTGAGGACATCCTTGATACTTTATTTATTTATTTTTTTCATAATTTCATCCTTGTTATGTGTTAGTATCTCAGAACAAAAATTTAGTGCTGCCATAGAAGCTAAAAAAAATATATAGAAAAAGAAAAATAATTTTAGTGCAACCATTTGGTAAAGTTGGGTGATGCTTCACATCATGAGTTTCCTAAGAAAAAGATACAAACGACATTATTATATCATTTACTTTACCCTGTTGCAACTTTAATGCAGTTTTCCCTTTCATGCCTCCAAGATCTCTTACCCTTTTATTATCATAGCCTTTCCATGCATGTTAGTTAGCTAATACTTTATTTTTCCTTTTCCTTTTCCTTTTTTTTTTTTTTTTTGAAATTCCCCATATTCCTTTTCCAGTATTTTAACACCAACTTTGAACTCTAAACCGAATCCTTCTGTATACATCAACTTTGGAAATATTCCAACTTTTGTCTCAAAATATTTTAGAATTTTTATTTCCTTATTTAAAGCACTAATCAAGCTCTTTTTGACAAGAACATTATTATTCAGGCTCTTAAAGATACAATTCATTTTGGAATTAAAGTTTCCATGAGTTTGAAAAGCCAATCATAAATCTTCACTTTGTGGAGCCAAAAGAGATATTACCAGTTGTAGACTTCTTACAAAATCACACTATTTTTAAAACGCGTTTAAAATTAAACAATACTAAAAGACACTAATAAATTATCTATTAATAAAAAGTGAATCTAACGATATGACACATACATATGGAGCCCAATTTTTATTACTAATAATGTTTAGCACCGATGATGTCTTAAGATATTTTTATTTGGAGTCAAACGATGCATAAGTTTTTGTTGTATTTACTATAAGAAATTAAATTGTTACATCTACAGAGACAAACAAGCAACATATAGTATAGTATAATATTATAATGTAATATAAAATAAAACAGCCTATCGTATAACAACAATACAATACAATACGACGTGTTATACATGCTCTAACTACCTTAATCCTTACGATACATGATAAATTAGTATGGTTGGAGAATTATTGATTCTGTAATTCAATCTTATGCGATGAATTAATAACAAATTTTCTTTGATTCTCTTTAACTAAAAAAAAAAAAAAAAAAAACGAGCCAATGAGATTGGGCTAAAACCCATTGGTTAAACCATGGTTTGTACTAACCAGGTGGTGTGTGACTGAGAACTGAGAAAGGCTTCTTTCAGAACAGAGTGTAAGAAGCTCACACGTGTGGGAGGTCAATCGTGTGGAGAGATGAGGACTCACACGTGTGAAGAGGCATGCCAGAGGGGGGAGAGAGAGAGAGATATAGAAAAATGTTATAGTTATGATTTATAACAAGGAAAGAATTAAATTAATTGAATCAAATTAAATTCAATAAAAATATGGAGAGAACAAGAACTCCTCCAATATTATTAACAACAGCATCAACTTAAGCCTGTTTTTTAGCTTTCTTCTTGTTCTTCTTTCCTTTTCCTGACAAATTTATCACTTCCCACCATAAAAAGAATTCTTCTTCTTCTTCTTCTTCTTCTTCTTTTTTTTTTCCCTTTCAGATTTAATATTTTTTTGGGTATTTTTTAGAGAGAGAGAGAGAGAGCAAAGTGAGAGAGATCATCATCTTCATCAGTTTTTGAATCTAAATGGAGCAGCTTGTCAACTTTATCATTCGGCCTCCAAGGTAACAATGAACCCTTTTAAGTTTAGAAGAAAACCCATTTCTCTTTCTCTTTCTCTCTCTACGTTTTATTTTTTTATTTGTTTTTTTTTTCTGTGCATAATTTATTTATTTATTTATTTTTATGTATGGCTTGAATTTTGAGATGCGTTTTTGCTTTTTGCTCTTCATTGGTTGTTGTGTCGATATGAACAATAGGATTTGAAGGTTTTTGGTATCGTGGATAAATGCAAAACCCAAATTTGAGATGAGCCCAATTCAGTTATTGTCCAAGTACAAATAGAATTATTGTTTCATTCATGTCCTATGTTTGGGTTCAACAGATTAGAATAGAAGTGTAAGTACTAAGTAAACTTATTATGAATTTTGATGATTTCATTTGGTTAGTTTTATTTGAAACAACCGTAAAAATTGATACCAAATTCCTTCATTTTTTCCCCGTATGTGTAAAAAAGCTGAGATCTCCTTGGGGTTATTTTCAACTTTTTCTCTAATATGTTCTGTTGTGTAATACACAAGATTGAGCGGTTGATTTGCTTAAATTCGCGTTGTGTTTCATCATTTTGGTTGATAGATTTGCTACTTAGAATTGAGACCTTTACGTTTAATTTAACTATTTTCTGAGTTCATCCATTTTTGGACTGCAGAGCTGAATATGACCCAAAAAATGATCTATTGGAAGAAGAGTTTATGCTGAGGGGGAAATGGTATAAACGAAATGATGTAGAGGTAAATTTCTTTATTTAAATGTATGAATTTCATGTGTTATAATATACTTAATCAAGGTTTGTATCATTTAACATGGTTGTATTCTGGTTTATGTATGGGCGAGATTGTTAAACCAATCAACTTTTAACCTTCCAAATTAGATTCACTGGGATGTATAATAAGTAATGGTAGTGCAGATTGGAAGATTGGATTTGATACATAACATAGTGTATAAAGATCAACATGTAAACACCCTTTTGTTACATGCTTGATAAGTGAGAAGGATTTATTTCTCCAATCATAGAATTAGAATTGATGAGGTTCTTAAGTGATTTTCTGCATTTAATTCCAAAAGGGGTTTGAATATTTTGCAGATTAAGAACAGTCGGGGACATGTCCTTCAGTGTAGTCATTACGTGCCCATTGTTACTCCTGAAGAAAACCTTTGCCTTGTGTAATATACTGCCATGGAAACAGGTGACTACATGACTCGAGGTTTTGGTCATCAGTGACTGATTTGAATATGCTTGGACTTTCCAATGGTCAAGCCTCATAAACTGCGTTAAGAGGAATACATTTATTCGCTGTATATCGAATGTTGAAAACGTTCAGTGCCCAAATAGAAAGCATAGAAGTGTTACAATTTTTTTCCCCTGAAAATCATTGCAACATTTAATCATGTAAAAGAATGAAAATTCTGCTCTCTGGGTGTTAAAAGGTCTTTGAAAACAAACTGTGTTGGTGAATAGTTTCACTTATTTGATATCAAATTTTGTGTTTACCTAAATGATTTTTTATCATGTCTATAAGTTTCTTTACTGACTGCCCTACTTTGTTTTCGCAGTGGGTGCAGAGCTGATGCCAGTGAAGCAGCTATTATTTTGCTTCCTTCAAACATTACTGTTTTCACTCTTGATTTTTCAGGATCTGGACTCTCCGGAGGAGATCATGTCACTCTAGGGTGGATGAAGTAAGTCCAGAGAACTACCTCAAAGAAAAACATTATCTACACTATAATACATGAAATGTTTAATGTTATAATTTGTATCTATCCCAGTTGTTTCCGATTTTATGTGATGGAGACCATAGACCGTGTTTTAACTCAAATGCTCATAGCCTTATGAGTTCGAAACGTGAAAATCGAGACCATATGACCAATTACAGGAAAACCTATATTTCTCTCACCTCCAGGGCAATCATTTGAAAGGGCATGGGGACTATGCTCTTTCTTTCTTTTTTTTTTTTTGTTTCTTCTAAGGGAAGTTTAAAATATAGATTCACGAGTAAATGAAAATGTAACTTGTTAAATTTAAACCTGAACTTATACGTTGCAAAATGGAAAGTGTTGCCTAAGAATATGAATGGATGGTGCCATAGGAGAGCCTGCTAATGAGTCCTTCGAATGCCATCCTATACGCACTATTTAACGTTCCTTAATGTTTTTAGAATTTCATAGCATAAAATTATCGAGGGTCCGGTCTAGCATTGGAGGGAAGTTGATTATTCTGTTGTGATTAATGTCAAATTCGCATAAGGTGCTTCCCAACCCTTTTTCTAGCTTGGTAGATGTGTTTATACTCAGACAAATTTTTCAAAGTAGCGTTGAAATGCATGTAGGTAATTGCCATTCTCTAATATGAAATTGAAAATGACAGTTTGTCACTTATTTTTTCCTTTGCAGAAGGATGATCTGAAAGCTGTAGTTGAATATTTGCGAGCAGATGGAAATGTCTCTTTAATAGGCTTGTGGGGCCGGTCAATGGGCGCTGTCACTAGGTTTTATTCGATCAGTACTGTTTGTGTTTGGTGTTGCACATAAAAAAATGCAGAAAATAAAGATCTCCTTTCATAATTGCGTCGAGTGTTTACAAAGTTTTTATTATTATTATTTTCCAAATTTATATCTGAGGAAGAGTAACAATTCTTTGTAACTATTTTATTTTTATCCATTTTTACGGGAGAGTTTTAGTTGAATGTCTCGGGGCATAACAAAGAGTACAGCCAAATCTAAGTGTTTAACTGTTTGAATTGTTTTTGAGACCGTATGAAATTGGAGATATTTCAATCCTTTACCTTGATAAATATGACCGATCATTGTGTTTGACACTTCTTTCTCCTTTTCAAGGCAAACGTATTTTTCTTGTATGGAATGTGGTTGAATTATTTTTGTTCTTAAAAGTTTTGTATTTTGCAGAAATTATTGACCGTTTGCACTGGTTTGATGACAATCAAATTACTAACATATCCCATTTCTCTCTTTTTTTTTTTGCCCCTCCCCCCTCTTCATTTTTGGTGTCTTGATAGTTTTAGGCCTTTTCTCTTGTGTATCTGGCACTAACAACTTGTATTATTGTCCACAGCCTTATGTATGGAGCTGAGGATCCTTCAATTGCTGGAATGGTTCTTGACAGTCCCTTCTCTGATTTGGTTGACTTGATGATGGAGCTGGTGGACACGTATAGAGTTCGTTTACCAAAGTTCACTGTAAGTACATGTCGGTTATAACTACTTGTTATGCAGATTTTATGAGAAGTTTCTTGTGAAAGCGAAAGAGCCGTGATCATCTTCGTTCTATGATATTAACTTCTCTGCATGCTTGTTCTAGGTGAAATTTGCGATCCAAATTATGCGAAGATCTATCCAGAAGAAGGCAAAGTTTGACATAACTGATCTGAACACCATCAAGGTTTTATGCGTTCAATGATTTTGCTTTTGTCTTATTGTATTTATGCATGGAATCAATAATGGTGTTTATGGTGCCAATTTGTTTGAAGCTTTGATCGGAAACATTTAATGGACGGGATTGAATTTGAATTGGAGCTCGTTTAATCATATCACAACTTAAATTTAAACTTATGAAAGTGACTTGGTGCTGTAGGTGGCGAAGACATGCTTCGTTCCAGTTCTCTTTGGGCATGCCACTGATGATGATTTTATTCGTCCTCACCACTCAGACCGCATATATGATGCTTATGTGGTAAATAACCATAATCTTATCAAAAACATTTAAAAAATAGCATGCACAAGATTATGAAAGTGCACCTGTTATATCTTGTTCAAAGTTCAGTATCTATTCGCTTCCTTTACTAAAAGTAACCTTGAACTCTTACTTCTCACTCATGACCTTGGGTGTAGGTGTCAGAAACTAGCAAATAGTGTTGATTCTGGTTGAACAAGTCATTTTCGACGTTTAGTAACAAAGGGCATCTTTGTTTCGGCGTTGGATGCACTCCATTAATGTCATTATATTCCATTTTTGCAGGGAGACAAAAATATCATCAAATTTGATGGAGATCACAACTCTCCACGGCCTCAGTTCTACTTTGATTCTATTAATATCTTTTTCCATAATGTTTTGCAACCTCCCGAGGATGAGGTGGGGGAATCTTTTTTTGACCATTTGCAGGATTGTTTTGGTAAGGTAAGTAAAACCACACTTAAATTCACTTCATATTGGACCGGTTGATTTTCTTTTCCGACCCTTCTGGATAGTTGACTGTTGTACCCTCAGGGTGCTTGGAGAACGGTTCGTCCAGTAGACCATAACAGTGAACTTTCTAGTCCATCCACAGGCATGACTTAAAAACTTGCATTCTTTTGTTAGAGCATCTTCATCTGGCGATTCCTTCTAATTTGTTCATTATTTGCAGAAGCCACGCCTGGCAGTGCACAAGATGATATCAAACGACTCCGTTCGAGAAGACCTATGAGTCGGATAGAGGTTAGCAATTGAGCTTATTGTTTGTGCTTAATTTAACTTTTTTTCCCCCACAGTGATGCATCTACTCTTTTTCTTTTTTCTTTTTCTTTGGGCTTCTCTTTAGGTTCCTTCTGATATCTCATCTGGCAATAATCAATCCAAAACTAAGGTATGTTTCTTGTTCGAGCATCTCCGTACATAAGTGTTAGAGACAAATCTTGGTCTACCATGCATAATTACAGTAAAATACCGAGGCGAGCTGGTTAGGTGTGAACTGTAAATAAGTTTAAGCCGTAGCTGCTCGAATTCAGTGCAGGGCGACAAATGGGTAGGGATGGGTAAGCGTGAGCCCCAAAGTTAAAATGGGGGACACAAATGAAAGAGAATTAAGTGCTTTTCCTTGATTCTGCAGGATCAAAAAGGTGACGATCTTTGCTCATCATCATCCCAAATGATTAGCTTTGAATTCTCCAATGGCAACCCATATGGACCTCACGTTCCAACCACAATGGATGATGATCAATACGTCGAATACGAATTTGATGATTTGGCAGGGTTTCCAAGCGATGTGGATGAGGAAGAAAGGGTAAGTTCTGTTGGTTTAAAATGTCTCTTCATATTCATCCTCTGATGTGCTTATCAGGTTTGGATTAACCTTCGGTCTTTCCTCCAAAATTCTTTAGATGTTCATGGAAGCAGTTATGTTGTCATTGAAAGACCTGGACACGAGAAATCCACAACCGCAGGTAGAAGAACAACCAGCAAGCGCGGGCCCTGATTCTTTGAAATCTCCACAGAAAGACGATAAACCAGAAGCTGCTTCTTCCACCGAGCACCATGAGCAGTCAAAGACGGAAGCTACTTCAACTTCCTCACAGCAAAGCGGTTTATCGAAAGAAGATTCTACTTCCACTTCAGTAACCAAAACCCATGTTTCTGAACACAATCATCAAACTTCCGACTCAAGAGAGCCGTCGACGGAACCTGCATCAGACATCTCCCGATCTGCAAAGGGATCGGGAAATTTAGGACCTTCTCACAATGCTACTTCATCAAGCACCCAAAGCGCATCAGAAGCCGATCTCTCAGCAAAGACTAAAGCAACATTAACAGTGGAAAGAAACCCGGCTAGCAATATCATGGATGGTTTGATTCGCCGTTGGGATTTCAGCTTCTTTCGGAACAATCAAAGTAAATAGATGATTTTGACCCCTGCTTGTTTTCCACTCCCTGCAAACAATATTATGCATTTGTTTTGTAACTAAGAAAACATTTCTAGTTTGTAGAATGCTTGACCCAATTGGGTTATAGGGTAAAGAAAGGTCTTTGTGAATGCGTGTAAACAAATTTACTAGAATTTACTAGTGTATCTTGTTTGCTTAGAGTTTTTCACTTTGAATTTTTCTGTGTTTCCTTATCTAAATGCGCAATATTGTGTCAACGAACCCCTTTTTTTTTTTTTTTTTTTGTGGGAACTGTTGTCGGGTTTCAAACTCAATGACTTCGACTTCGTAGGTAGGAGTGTGGACTTAGCACCAGGTTAAGCCTACAACCAATAACAAGTGTCTGTCTGGCACATAGTTTTCAAAAGGAAAATCTAAAAAGATTTCAATTGAAACTGAGAATCTTTTTGAATTGGTATTCGAGGGCGAGAAAACCGTGTGGTATAGATTTTGAAAAAGTGAAATCTTGTTCTCTCGGATTTGTACTTTAATTTTGGCTTAAAAGTGTTTGAATGTTTGGTTCTTGTTTAATGTCTGTTCTACTTCACGAGAAGTTTCATGCCATAAATCCTGAACACAAAACTTGGTCTGGAAAAAAAAAACAAAAAAGATTGAGAGAGAGAGAGATGCCTCTGGTAGAGTAGTGAAATAAATGGCAATAAAATACTTTTTTAAATAATAAATTGAATATGTCGGTACAATCATTGGTAAAACTTAGCTTGCACTTGCATCATTACTACTTGAAAAAAAAAAAAAATGAACTTCCAAAAACTTTCAAGGAAGGCATATTTACAAATAATTTCATCTGGGCATTTGAGTTGAGCAGAATTCTGAATTCTGAAGACAATTTTGGTGGTAGATTTTCAAATTTTCACCCATCCATAAGCAGCTCCAATGCAGTTTCAACAAGTGAGTGAATGGTAGTGCTGTGACGGCTCATTCCGACGGTACCGGAGAACATGTTGAAGCTCTCGAGCTCTGCTGTGGTCTCCAGTACACCCTCAAGCTCCTTTTCCATCCCCAGATCCCGGAAGAGGCGAACATTTGATGCTTTCTCTCTCATCATCCAAATGGCCAACTCTATTGAGAACCTCCTAATTCTCGGAATCTTGATGTGGGGCTGTTGGTACTTCCTTAGGATCCCGACCAAAGCATAAGCCAGTTCAGCCTCGGTTATTCTGGCTCTCTCAAACATGCGGCTTGATTCTTGAGGGTCCATGAATTTGAAGACGTGTGCCGCGAGCCCGACCATTACTTCCTGCAGTTTGTTCTCCCCCGCCATGATTGCGTGCAGCACCTGGCATTATCACGAACTGTGTAAGAAATTGATAGCGCACATTTCCTTCTAAGACGAGAAATATATTGTTATTTCAACTATTTATAAATTCATATGTTAACTCGAAGATCTATATAGTAGGTGTAAGAACTCATACAATCTTACAGGTCAATTTCTAATTGACACTGAATAGTTAGCATTAGCACTTTTTTTTTTTTTTTGCTATACCCTACCGTAGAATTTCCCCGAGTTCGACCAAATGAAAGGAATGAAAATATAGTTTTCTTGTATGGCAAGGAACACTTACTGTAGGTGCTGCAACTGTGACTCCCTTTAGCTGGTTGTAGCCGTTGGTTCCAATGTAGGTGCACAAATTTCTTAGAATCCTAGCGGAATTCACACAAAGCAATGGAATCTCCAGAGCGCCGACAAGCCTTCCTAGCACATCCGATCTCACCATCCGATGACAATTGTTCTTGCTTTCGAATGCGAGCATAGCTAGAGCTTCTCCAGCTGCGGTTCTTACTCGATCGTGACTCCGTGGCAATCCTTCGTTGAAGAAGATATTGAACAGCCCTTTAAGTACTCCGCCTGTACCTCCAATCCTCTCTGTTGCGTCCTCTTCCAATGCGAGACTGGTCAAGATTTCTATGCCTAGTTGTTGCAGCACTGGCTGTTTCTCTCCGTGCCTTAGAATGTCTCTGATGTTGCTGATACTGAAGATTATCTCTGAAATCTCTTTCTGCAGTTGCTTCCCCGTGGCGCCTGTTGTGCTCGCCAGCCTCTTCACTACTTGCAAGGAGCGTTTCACCGTCAGAATCTGCAACGTTGCAGCTTTGTCATCCCTCAGCAGCCTCTCTTCGGCATGAGTGAAGTCTATGATTTTTGGCAAGAGTCCCCTCGTGTTTCCAATCTTTCCGCAGATATCATGGTCACGGGCAAGCTTCTTCAGAATCAGAAGTCCTAAATGATTGAATTTCCAGAACTCGTAGCTTGGATGGTCAAAAACGACTTTCCTCTCGCAAATTTCATCAGCTGCACCACCCGGGTTTCTGTTTGTTTCTAGAAGAGATGATATCGATTCCATTGCCCCGGGTATTCCAGCCACACGGTGGGCGTTCTGCTTCTTTCCTGCCAACTTCGACACAATATCCGCAGCATTTCTTCTCGTCTCCTCTTCTTGTGGATCTGTCCAATTTAACATCTCAACTAGCTTCTCAATCACAGGAAGGTTCAGTCCAACCTTCTGCAGGGTGTCATCGGAGTAACGCGTACTAACTGAGAATTGGCGAAGAATTCTCGCCCCAATGAGCTGCTCGTCGGATGAGCTAGAGGCCAACAAATCCATGGCAAAAGTAACCATGTCCATTTTAAGGCCATCAAATATACTCCCATTTACACACCTTGAATAAGCATCATAGAAGAACCTCCTAATCGTAAGCAAACCCGAAGGCCCCAATTCGGACTCTTGGTTCACCTCTTCCAACAATTTGCAGTATGTGACTTTCCATTCCCAATAAGCTTTCTCCAACAGAAACAAAAGAGCTTCAGCCAAGGCCAAGGAATAGAAGATTATCAAAGCGGATTTCCTATTCCGCTTATCGGAATCCCCTTTTTCGACTTCGCCAAAGTTTTGCCTGATAAGCTTTATTGCCGAGAGGACAACACAAGCCGTTGCTGACAAAAGCTGCAGCCAATAGAGAAGCCTGCTTACGTGCCTTGTTTCAAAAACCCACTTGGCATAAGGCAGTAAAGGAACCTCTGAACTTGTCCATCTCCGAGTCGGTTTCTTCTGGTAATCCCAGTTTGTTCGGGTGTTCACACCGCCGGTTTCTTTGATCTCCGTACTTCGTAGGCTGCGCTTGAAAATCGGACTAAAAACCGCCCTGATGCTATCAATCAGGAAGCTTGAGCTCGACCGCAAGGCTCTGAAGCTGCTGATCCCGACGTCTGCAATGGACCACGTCGCCTGGTGTTGCCACTCGAGCTCGTGGCTACGGCTAAAAATCCTAGTCCCTTCGATCAAAAGTATGATGGTGATGAACCAAAAGTCTGTCTTGTCCAGAGTAATGGCAAAACCTCCTAAAAGAACAACTGTTGCCCAGATGAAACCAAGAGTTCCTAGCCCAGACGCCGCTTTTTCGAGCACCGCAAGGCGAAGCGCGAAGAGGGTCAGCTTCTTTTCTGGAGCTCGAGCCGCTGGTATCGAGCTTGGATTGTTGGAGTTTCCATTGCTGGTGCTGTCTCTATTTCCTAGGCTGTTTTGTGGCTCAAACATTGTTGTGTTTGGACTTAAGTTGTCACTAAGTCTGTATTGGAGGTCTGAAATCTGCAGGTGAATGCTTCTTTCTCCTTCCTCAGAAGTAGGACGACGATGGTCCATGTTATTTTCTCTTCTATTTTCTCGGTATCCAATCAGCTGTCTTTGTGGGGTTGTTGATTTTGTTTTTGGCTTTGAAATGGTGGGACTCTGGGGAAGAATTTTGGTTTGGTTGGGCGGTGAAATAGAGAGATTTAGAATTGGCCTTATATAAACGTAGAGAAAAAGTCCAACTTGGGGAGCACGTTTTCTTTGTGAGACTGTTTAGGAAACTGTAACGTTTTTATTGCTCTCACTTTCTGTCATCTTTCTTAGAAGTTTCTTTTTTTTTTTTTCTTTTTTTTTTTTTTGGTAGAGCAAGTTTTGTACGTGTTTATGAGCTTGGATCTAATCTGAATCATATTGAAATAATGTATAACTAACTAATCAAATTAATATTGAGTTTGTGTGAATATTAAAAAGTGATTATGACAAGTCACATTACCTGAAAATGAAGATTTTTAGTGATTTATAAATATATAAAGTTTTTTTAATCAGTAATTATTTGAAAATTATAATTTAATAAATTTATTTATGGGTCAACTAAGATTCCTCTTTCTGAAGGCATTATGATCGATCTGACTCATGAGATTACGCAAATATTTTTATTTGTGACTAAAAAAAATCAATAATGGATGTTTTTTCATATTCCATTGAAAAAATTTCAATTTTTAATGACTCATATTTCTTGTAGACTTAAATTTGGCCGAAAAAAAAGAAAAGAAAAAGAAGTCATACTTTTTCCAATGAAAATTCAACCCCATTTGAATACTTTTTTAAGGTTTGGTTTCATTTTCTTTAACTTTATCTTAAAGACAGGAACAAAAAGCCAATAAGGAAATGGTACAAAGATCACCTGCCTAAACCCAGCTGGAAAATTCCTCTTTTTTTTTTTTTTTTTTTGCCTTTTTAATAAATTTCTTCTTTTTTTTTTTTTTGGTTGAATAATAAATTTCTTGTTGTTATTTTCTAAATGCAATATTCTTTCTCCCCAATCACCATGAAGTACTATTCATTTGAAAACCTTTGACTTTTTTAGATATCCAATTTCTTATCCTCACCCACTCTAATGAACCAACTAACTAATCACATTCTCGTTGAAACATCATTTGAAATGATTTTATAAAATCAATATGGCTACTTGTCCATAATGATGATTAATTAAAGAATGAGGCCTCGTAGTGGCATCCTATCCAACTAGTCAGTTAATAATTACAGTAAAAGAAGAAGAAAAAAAAAATCTCTTTTATTATAATTTTTAATTAAATATTAAAGGAAGTGTTTAAAATGTGTCGGTTTTAGTTTTAGGTAATTAGTTAGGTTGAGGCTTGCACAAATGGGTGACGGGAAGTGTTTAATTGTGTCAAGTTAAAGGCTTGAGACTCAAGTGGGTCCCAACTTGCCAAGCTTTTCTTTGTTATTTCTCTTTGAGTGCACGGATATGTTTATGATGCAAACCCAAAAAATTAAAAATTAAAAATAAAAATTTGTCAAGGAAGGATACATTAACAGTACGGTTCCATGTTTTCAGGGGGGCAAATCTGGCCGTACACGTGGCACGTGGTTGTAAAACGTGGGGTGGACAGTCTTTGACAGCAATTTTACCCTTATAAGTAGTGGCTCTCGTTGACAATATGGTTTGGCTTGTGGGATTTGGCTGGAAATGCTTGTCAATTTTCATAACGTGTTGCCCTTCTTGCAAGCATATCCCTATATATTTAATATATATATATAATATAGAGTAATCCTATGATTTCTCCAAGATAACATAATATGGATAAAACAAAATAATATTTTACGAAAAACGAAATATAACACACAAATTTGAAAAAACACCTAATTGCATGAACTATCGATCTTATTAATTAGTGCAAGAAACTCTCAGAATATTCAATCTCAATTTGCAACTTATTTAAATCCAACGGTCGCGATCAATACGCTTGTGAAGCCCCAATAGTAGAACGTCCTCATATATATTTTAATTAACATGTTCCAACTTGTTCTAGAAAATTTGTAATTAGCTTGTTCCAAGTCGTTGCCCATGGGCGTAATGAATGGATATATACACGTATAACTGAATACGTCATATGTTGAAATAAACTAGTAATGGATTGGAACATGTTTCTTCCAACTTAAAGTCTTCTACTATTTAGACGAAAAAAAAAAAAAAAAAGGGCCCATCTTTGTCTTTCTTTTCTTTTGATTGCCAAAAGACCAAACCCAGTGATATTCTCAAGAGTTGAGGAATCTTCGATGAAAAATTATACTAGAATTTTCAAACTCGTAGAATTGTCTGTTAGTATGCTTCTATTCCTAATTGTTGAATTTTAAATTTTTTATTAATCAAGTCGAGTGATTATAATTTTTATTCAGAGTTGATTGATGATTCTGTATTTGTTTCTTCTATCCCGTACTATCCCCTGCCCGGCGACCGAAACGTGACCGTCGGCTGGATGCATAGAAAAACAACAAAAAAACCTTTCCGAGTAGGATGGAACAAATTTGAGCAGAGGAATTCCTAAATCAAAACAGTGTCAAAGGTCTAAAATCTGAGAACTTGTGAGCTGCAAAGTTAGAAAGCATCATAAGCTGTCTAAAGTCCACTTGTTGGAACGAGAAAAGAAACTCTCTCCAATTTAAGAAACCATACAATCGTCCTCAATGGTTAGTTGCTCCAACATGGCAATTAACATTTAACAATTATGACCTACGATTTTAGGGATGAACACCAGTTGGTAACCGACCAACTCCACCGGTTAGGTTCACTGGCCAAGCTTCGGTTTCAACTTGGAACCTTGTACAAAGGCAATATGCTGTCACTTTTTTTTTTTTTTTTTTTTTCTTTAAATAAGAAAATGCTGTATCACGTTGGTATCTAACAAATGGTGGAATTTGTTTCTACATTCTATCATTTCGTAGAAAAGTTAATTCTCCTAATGCAGATTCCCCAGGAGGATGACTCTTCCTTACTGAGAATGAAAAGGCGCCAATGCAAGAAAGACCTGTAGGCAACTTCTCTTCTTCTCCATGAGACTCGGTTTCTGTATTCATACGATCTGGGAAGGACTACAATGCAGATATGAAATCTGTTTCCATGGAATCTACAAAATATCAAATGCAAAAAAATATGCGTCCATGCATCTTGTACGCAACTGGAAACAAAAGCCGGTGTACAAAATATCTCGGGCTGTCATTTCCTCTGCTTGCAGCCATTCTCATCTACAAGGGGGAAATGTCGATATCAGCATGGAAACCTGGTATATCAAACAGAGAGCTGCAAGATGTAAAATTATCTCCATAACAACCCATGCAGCAGATAACAAACAGAAACAAAGAACCAAACAGGAACAACCAATGTATGGTGCAAAGTTACAATGCAATTCTAGGGCCTTAAACTCACATCACATCAAAACAAGAGATATGGCAATTTTAAAGTCAGACTTGCACAGAGAAACCTATATTACAATTTCCCCCCTCCAAAGAGGTATTGCCAGAAAATATTGACAACTTAAAGCAACTAGTTTTCCATCGCCCACTTCACGAACATTGAACATCTCATGCAAACACTTCTAAGCACACTTGACTCCGTTCAAACTCAACCCTTCTATATGGAGAGTTCAGCCAAAATAAATCATCCTTCAAAACAATTCTATACTGACTGTAAAAAGATGATAAAATAGAAATGTAGATTTCAATGGACATAACCAAAATGCCTTCTCACATCAAAATAAGAATGCCCCATTTGAAAAAATACACCAGATGGACAAATCCTCCCTCGGACATTCACATACACATTGAACATCTCATGCAAACACTTATAAGCACATTTCGCACATTTCACTCAGTTCAAAGTTCAAACTCAACCCATTAACCAAAAAGCAACAAAACTTAAAACGCAATACCAAAACTTATTGTCAATTCAAAGCACTTAATTCGCTCACTATATATTCACATTTAACCCATCGAACAAACACTTCAACACACAATTCCCTCCATCCCAACTCAACCCATTAACCAAAAAAGCACCAAAAGCACATTGCCAAAAATTTGTAAACAACTTAAACTACCAATTTTCCCTCCCCTCAAAACACAACTCACTCAGTCCAAACTCAACCTATCAGCCAAAAAGCAACAACTTAAACACATTGCCAAATAATTGTTAGTTTGAAGCACCTCACTTGCCCAAAATTTTCCCCTCAGTTGCCCACTTCATGTTACCAAATTCACTCAGTTCAGACTCAACCCATTAACCAAAAAACAAAAAAACTTAACCACGTTGCCAACAAAAACACATAATGTCAACTAAAAGCATCTAGTTTTGAGTTTTCCTTCATTTGCCAACTTCTTTTTCACCTTCAACCTCTCACACAAACAATTCCACAAACAATTTAATCCAACTAATAAAAAAAGCAACAAACTTGGAACCCGAAATTCTCACTTACCACCATTTTCCAAGCCTCGTCACACCACCACATTCCTCTGCCGGACCTTGGCCTTCTCGGCATCAATAATGGACTCCACCAACTTCACCGCATTGTCCAATTTCCCCTCCGCATTGACGACGACGTAATCGAAATTCTTGACATGTTTCATCTCCTCCCTCGCCGTGGCCACCCTCACGAGCAGCGCCTCTCGGCTCTCGGTCTTCCTCCCGATCAGCCTCTCCACGAGCTTCACCTCGCTCTCCGCCGCCACGAAGACGAACACCGCCGACTGCCCGAAGATCCGCCGCAGCGTCTGCGCCCCCTGGATGTCCACTCTCAAAACGACGTCGCAGCCCCTCGCCATGTACTCCCTAATCTGCTGCTTCGGAATCCCCTTGTAATCGCCATAGACGAGCGCGTACTCCAGAAGCTCATCCCTCTCCACCATCCCCAAAAATTCTTCCTTGCTCACGAAGAAATAGTCTTTCCCGTGGACCTCCCCGGGCCGCATCTCGCGGCTCGTCGCCGTCACGACGAAATGCAAGCCCGGCCGCGTCTCCGTCAGCTTCCTGATAAGCGCGTCCTTGCCGACGCCGCTCGGCCCGCTCACGACGATGATCAGGGGGCCAGGGTTCGGCAACAGCGGCTCGGAGCTGAAAACCGAGCCGAGGGAGGACTCGAGGGCTCGGAGGAGCTCCAACCGCTCGGCTCGGTCCACGGCCGGGATCGCCGGCCGCCGGGAATCGGCCATTTGGGAGAACGGCCGGAGGGATTTGAGCTTGGAGTGGATTTGGATTGGGGATGTAGGGTTTAGGGAGGGTTTTGGACTGAGGAGGGTTAGGGTTTTGAGAGTGGAGGTGCAGAGGAATCTGCGGAGCATTTTTGAAGGTGGGTGAAGGTGCACCCTAGGAGGAATGAGGAGGCGGTGCAGGGGATCGGAGTCCCAATTGGTGGTTTGTTTGGAATTTTTTTTCCCCCCCCCCCCTTCAACTTTTTAAGGTCGGCACGGAAATAATGAGAAAATGGTTTTCACTTTCGGGGAGTTTCAAGTTTCACTTCTTTGTCGGCGATAACGTGAGTTTTCTTCTCTTTTTTCTTTTTGTTTTGCGTTTTGAATGTGTTTCCAAACGGGGCCTTGTTTGAAGTTTTGCTCGGTTTGGTTTGTTTCCTCGTATAGTTTCCATTTTTGTCAAAAACTAATATTTCTTTTTCACGCCAATATGTCTCAAGACATAATATCTGAAATTTGTCAAGTATCCAAGATCAAATGACATGAAGTAGAATGTAACTTGAGTTAATTGCAAATTGGATCCCGCATTTGTATTAAATTATTACATAAAAAAGAAATACAAAATACATTAAGCTGTTAAGACTTGAGAAGACTCCGCGGATCTACTTGCACTAGTGTATGCTGAGTCTTAGAAATGGTTGGAAACACTGAATTAAAACTATCTCATACATATCATTGGGTAAATAATAATAATAATAATAATAATAATAATAATAATAGTAATAATAATCTGATGCAATGATGTTTCAGCATTCAAACATCCAAAACTGCTGAAATAGTTTTCTAAAAATCAAGCGTTCGAAGACCAAATTTTGGCTACAAAATGAGGCTATTTTCCCATCGGAGAAACCAGACTATCTACATACACAATCACACGCACATCATCTAAATATGAAAGACTTGGAAAAATTTGAAGCTATCCTTGTTAGTTTTTACCACCCCATTGAATGCTTTGGTAAATCGAGAATCGAAAAGTTCACCGACTCCGAGCACACCGGACCTGGCATTTTAACCTTTTTACCACCTGGAAAACTTGGCAGTTTAGTCCAAACCGGTTCGGGGTCTAGTGTCTCCAACAGTCATGTCTCTGAATCACTTTTCTTGTTCATAATTGTCACACCGAGACACCCTTTTATCACCCTCATGTCCACGAGTCCAATATCCGAGCAATAAGGGAATTTTAATCCCTCTTAATCTCTCCGTTTCCATATCGAACGAAACGAGCCAATGTCCCTTCCCTTCTAAATTGCTATTCCCAATTTTCCAGTAAAGAATCCCGTTGTAAATCTTCTTGAGGCTTTGTACCCTTGTTCTCCTTGTGTTGGATTTCACCATCGCGGCTTCAAAACTCATCAAGGAGCCACCGGCAACGATAGACACCATCACGAGCTTGTAATCGTCGAGGAATTTGTTGTTGCCCAAAGCCAAGCCATACAAGGATCTGCTTTCTTGTTCGCCAAGCAAACTAAGCCATTGGAAGCGCCTAATATTTTGGCAAACCGACGGGGATCCACATTATGATTTGGGCTGCAGCGGAGGCTGCTGCTGCTGCTGTGCGGGTGGGGGTGGCGATACTCGCACGAAAGTTGGAGGAGTGATTTGGTATTAGGATCTCTGTGTCAGAAAATATATAGAGGAAGCATAAACAACGAACAAGTAAATTGAAATTGATTATAACGGAAAATGATTACAATGAAATTCAACCTTAACCCGAAAGAAGAAGCCAAACGAAAGCAAAACGTCGAGGGCACCTTAAAATAGATTCGTCCCCTCCGATAAGTGCTTGAGGCTTGAAGTCTATCTCCCAGAATACAACGATGAACAAACGGTAGTCTAGCATGAATGACGAAAGCCGCTTCCGGTGAACTTGAAACGAAGTCTTTCCTCTATCACCAAAACTCAAAACCGAACTCGCCCACTACAAAGAAGAATGCAAGAAGAAGAAAAGAACAAAAGACAACTAGTGCTTTAGTGCTCTCGGATTTTGTCTCAAGTGTGTATTTCCATGCATGAGGAGGCCTCCTTTTATAGGCTCAAGATTCAGTGTTTCAAAAAACCGAATTTTTAGTTTTAAATTTAGATTTATTGTTGCCCATTAATCTTGGAATGTGAACGTTGGAATATGAACTATTTTTCCGGATTGATTGTCTCTCGAATTTATGTGTTGAAAAAAAAATTTAAAACAAAGCCCGCCAAGGCCAAGCTTACGGACCAGCATTCGCGGCGTCCACGTCTGCGAGCACACATTGGGCCCTAACCCACCGGGCTGTGATTTGCACCCCCCCATGCACGTGAAAGAGCATCTTGGGTTCACAATCTTACCCAAGTCCAAAAGTGCAAATCTTATAAAGTCCATCTACATTTCATGCTTAAGCAATGTGGACTTCATATTTATAAGCTAATTTCAACAACTTCTTATTCCATTGGTACAATTTGAATATCAATTTCTCATTCACCCGAATACCATTTTAAGCATATGAATATATTAATTCTATTAATTTATTAAGTGGGTCCCACTCAAATTTGGACCTCAAAATGGTTAAAAACCATTTTTCCAACACTGTTTTGAACGGTGAAATCGATGGATTCGGTATTGAAGGTGAATTTGGAAGTGTTGTTGCGGAGTTCTATTATGGTCTCGGAGAAGTGGCAGAGCTTGTGTTGGTGAGCGGTTTTCGAGGATTGTCGGAGGTGGGATTCGATGAATGTGGGGTCGGAGATGAGAGACCGCCATGGCTTTGAGACGCAGTTGAAGCTTAGGAGTGACTTGGTGGGGGCAATCTTGAGAGGATGTTTCTCCATGATCTTGTCAGGAAGAGCTTGCTTATTCGATAGAATTAATGTTGTTGCTGGTGCTTGGAGTTGTTGATCGGTTTTATCATCACCATCATTGGTGGCAATGCACAGAAATTAACATAATCCAAAATATCCCATATCGACCTTGACTGATAAAAATTGTTACAAGGATTAAAATCGGAAGTTACATGTACATAAATGAAGAGCATAAGAATGCCATAGTTAAGCCGCACTTCATAATTTTCCAACATATCATCAAAATTTATGGCATTCGGCTGATAAGAAATTTTTTTTTTTTTTAATTTAGAAACTTTTACTCTACATATAGACGATCTTTATTAATGTAAATTTGCATGGTCAAAAAGGGGTTTTGTTTTCTTTTTATACACACAAAAACAAAATCTTTTTTCTTTAAACACAGCATCTACTTTTTCTATAGATTTTTCTTATAAACTAGTCAATTTTCATGATCTAAAATATTATTAAAAGAAATACAGTATCTTTAGAATTATAATTTTAGTTGTACTATCAACACGTTATAAAGTTATTTTAAAGATAAAAAAACTCTTCTTAGCGACAAATATCAAATGAGAGGTGTTATTTTAAAGTACACAAATCTGACTTTTTAAAATGTATTTGACATACTATTTTAAATATTAAAAAAAAAACTACTCTTTCCGGACACTATTTAAAGTGGAAAAAATTACCAAAATAGTTACTTTTTTATGCATAGTTAACATTACATAAGTTTTAACTTGCGTTTAGTTCGTGGGTTAGAGATTGAATTTTTAACTTGAAATTGATTGATTTTTAAAAAATTAATTATAATTTTTATTATTTTTTTTTAAATAAAAAAAACACAATTTAATTAAAATTAAATTGAAATACTAAACAAAACATTAGTTTTATATTTGTTCATATTGATTTAATATCAAATTTTTAAATCATATTGATATATTGGTCTTCAAAATATTTTCTATAGTGTTTTCTCATGTTGTCCACATGTATGTGAAAAAAAAAAGGGTTAATTTCACTTTTAGCACCTCTGAAAAAAATAATAGTAAAAACAGCAGTACTTTTTGTAATATTCAATTTCAGCACTTAAAGTGGGACCAGTAACATTTAATGTATATCAAATTACAGGTTTACCCTCATCTCCTACACACTCCCAAAAAACTTTTTCAAACTAACATGTACAGTGTTTTTTTTTTTAATCCATCGAAAGATTTTTTTTTTTTAAGCTAACATTTTTAAGTAAAGGTCATAACCATTATGACCACCCGGTCATAATGGTTATGACCAGTTTTTTTTTTTTTTTTTAATCCATCGAAAGGTTTTTTTTTTTTATTAAGCTAACATTTTTAAGTAAATATCATAACCATTATGACCACCCGGTCATAATGGTTATGACCAGTTTTTTTTTTATTTTTATTTTTAATCCATCGAAAGGTTTTTTTTTTTTTTTTTATTAAGCTAACATTTTTAAGTAAAGGTCATAACCATTATGACCACCCGGTCATAATGGTTATGACCAGTTTTTTTTTTTTTTTTTTAAATCCATCGAAAGATTTTTTTTTTAAGCTAACATTTTTAAGTAAAGGTCATAACCATTATGACCATCCGGTCATAATGGTTATGACCAATTTATTTTTTTTTAATTCATTGAAAGTTTTTTTTTTTTTTTAAGATAACATTTTAGGCCAAAAATAGTAAAGGTCATAACCATTATGACCATCCGGTCATAATGGTTATGACCAGTTTTTTATTTTTTATATAAATCCAGCGAAAGTTTTTTTTTTTAGATAACATTTTTGGCCTATTAAATAGTAAAGGTCATAACCATTATGACCATCTAGTCAATATGATTATGACCATTTTTTTTTTTTTTAACCCAGCGAAAGTTTTTTTTTTTTTTTTTAGATAACAGTTTTGACCTATTAAATAGTAAAGGTCATAACCATTATGACCATCTGGTTATAATGGTTATGACCAAACTTTCTTTTTTTTTTTTTTTTTAAAATAAATCGAAAGATTTTTTTTTTTTAAGATAATATTTTTGACCATTTTTAAGTGAAGGTCATAACCATTATGACCATTCGGTCATAATGGTTATGACCATTTTTTTTTTAAATAATCGAAAGTTTTTTTTTTTTATCTAACATTTTTTATTATTTTCTCTCTCTTCCCCTTTCTCTCTCTTCTCTTCTCTCTCTCTTCCCCTTTCTCTCTCTTCTCTTCTCTCTCTCTCTTCCCCTTTCTCTCTCTTCCCCTCCCTCCCGCCTGCCCCCACCCCCGGAGACCCCCCACCCCCGGCCGCCACCCTCCCCCGGCCGGCACCCCCCCCGACGACCCCCCTCTCTCTTCCCCTTTCTCTCTCTTCTCTTCTCTCTCTTCCCCTCTCTCTCTTCCCCCTTCTCTCTCTTCCCCTCCCTCCCCGGCCCCCCCCCTCTCGCGCGATTTCGCGAAATCGCGAAATCACGAAATCGCGATTTCGCGAAATCGCGCGAGAGGGGGGGGGGGCCGGGGAGGGTGGCGGCCTGGGGAGGGGGGTCGTCGGGGGTGGGGGGAAGCCGGGGGAAGGGGCGGGGCCGGGGGTCTGGCTGGGGGCCTGGGGTGGGGGCCGGCGGGAGGGAGGGGAAGAGAGAGAAATCGCGATTTCGCGATTTCGCGAAATCGCGCGAGAGGGGGGGGGGCCGGGGAGGGTGGCGGCCTGGGGGAGGGGGGTCGTCGGGGGTGGGGGGAAGCCGGGGAGGGGGGCGGGGCCGGGGGTCTGGCTGGGGGCCGGGGTGGGGGCCGGCGGGAGGTAGGGGAAGAGAGAGAAGGGGGAAGAGAGAGAGGGGAAGAGAGAGAGAGAAGAGAAGAGAGAGAAAGGGGAAGAGAGAGGGGGGTCGTCGGGGGGGGGTGCCGGCCGGGGAGGGTGGCGGCCGGGGGTGGGGGGTCTCCGGGGGTGGGGGCAGGCGGGAGGGAGGGGAAGAGAGAGAAAGGGGAAGAGAGAGAGGGGAAGAGAGAGAGAGAAGAGAAGAGAGAGAAAGGGGAAGAGAGAGGGGGGTCGTCGGGGGGGGGGAGTGCCGGCCGGGGGAGGGTGGCGGCCGGGGGTGGGGGGAGGCCGGGGGTGGGGGCCGGCGGGAGGGAGGGGAAGAGAGAGAAAGGGGAAGAGAGAGAGAGAAGAGAAGAGAGAGAAAGGAGAAGAGAGAGAAAATAATAAAAAATATTAGATAAAAAAAAAACTTTCGATGATTAAAAAAAAAAAAAAGGTCATAACCATATTGACCGGATGGTCATAATGGTTATGACCTTTACTATTTAATAGGTCAAAAATGTTATCTAAAAAAAAAAAAAACTTTCACTGGATTTATAAAAAAAAAAAAAAAAAAAAAAGGTCATAACCATATTGACCGGATGGTCATAATGGTTATGACCTTTACTATTTAATAGGCCAAAAATGTTATCTAAAAAAAAAAAAAAAAAAAAAACTTTCACTGGATTTATAAAAAAAAAAAAAAAAAAAAAAGGTCATAACCATATTGACCGGATGGTCATAATGGTTATGACATTTACTATTTAATAGGCCAAAAATGTTATCTTAAAAAAAAAAAAAAAAAAAACTTTCACTGGATTTATAAAAAAAAAAAAAAAAAAGGTCATAACCATATTGACCGGATGGTCATAATGGTTATGACCTTTACTATTTAATAGGCCAAAAATGTTATCTTAAAAAAAAAAAAAAAAAAAACTTTTACTGGATTTATAAAAAAAAAAAAAAAAGGTCATAACCATATTGACCGGATGGTCATAATGGTTATGACCTTTACTATTTAATAGGTCAAAAATATTATCTTAAAAAAAAAAAAAAAAAAAAAAAACTTTCACTGGATTTATAAAAAAAAAAAAAAAAAAAGGTCATAACCATATTGACCGGATGGTCATAATGGTTATGACCTTTACTATTTAATAGGTCAAAAATATTATCTTAAAAAAAAAAAAAACAATTCGCTGGATTTATTAAAAAAAAAAAAAAAAAAGGTCATAACCATATTGACCGGATGGTCATAATGGTTATGACCTTTCCTATTTAAATTTTGAAAAAGTTATTTGGGCCATGCGAGGTAGAGAGATTTTGAGTGTGTAGGAGATGAGGGTAAACCAGTAATTTGATATACATTAAATGCTACTGGGCCCCACATTAAGTGCTGAAATTGAAGGTTTCAAAAGTGGTGATATTTTTAATATTATTTATTTTAGAAATGCTAAAAGTGAAATTAACCCAAAAAAAAAACCAAAACCAAAACTTAATAAAAACAACTCATGCTTTTATATATATATATATATATTTAAACAAGCAAGTAATATACATTATCTCACGATGGAAGAATATTCAGTGGACCCCACCACAAAAACATCTCATGTTAAATACATATTAAATGACAATCTCCAGCCAAAAAAATATATAAATACAGCCACAAGATGAGAAGAGAGAGAGAGAGAGAGGGTCGGAGCCAAAAAAAAAGAGAAAAGAACAAATAAAAAGAACAGCATACCACCGTTGCACCAATTCGCGACCATTCATACACCCTTTGCGTCCCTCTCCAAACCAAAAACCACCCAAACCCTCGTTTCATCAATTTCGCAATTTCCCACCTGAGACACTTCCAAATCCCAAATTCTCCTAATCCCCAATTTTCCCATCCCCAAATCCCAAACCCCTTTCTCCGATTGTTCCGAAGCTCAATTTTCATCCCAAAGTTCGCCCCTTTTTCAGCAAACCCTAGAATTCTCTTCGAACTCTGGGTTCGTGGATGGGCACAACAATCAAGGGGTGCAGACAAGCCCCGAAATCCATCCCCTTCCTCTCGTCGTCGTCGTCGTCGTCTTCATCCTCCGGCCCGTCGCCGGCGACGACGACCTCGACGTCGCGGAACGAGACGGTGAATGGGACCCACGAGTTCAAGATCAGCGGGTACTCGCTCGCGAAAGGCATGGGGATCGGTAAGTACATGGCGTCCGACACGTTCATGGTGGGCGGGTACGCGTGGGCGATCTACTTCTACCCGGACGGCAAGAGCCCCGAGGACAACGCCTCCTACGTCTCGCTCTTCATCGCGCTCGCCAGCGAGGGCACCGACGTTAGGGCC
The DNA here is from genome assembly GCA_025413025.1 of Ficus hispida. Classification (NCBI taxonomy): domain Eukaryota; kingdom Viridiplantae; phylum Streptophyta; class Magnoliopsida; order Rosales; family Moraceae; genus Ficus; species Ficus hispida. Next base: position 17,241,242 of record CM046368.1, on the reverse strand, counting down.
TTGTTCGAGCTGACGCTCTTGGACCAGAGCGATGGGGGAAGGCACAAGGTCCATAGCCATTTCCATAGGGCGCTCGAGAGTGGGCCCTACACGCTCAAGTACCGAGGAAGCATGTGGTACGTATGCTCGTACGTACTTGTTGGTTATTTGTTTATTGTTATGCTGTGTTTGACTTTTGTTTGTTGGCAGTTCGTTTCGATTTGTTTTGTTTGAAGGTGGAGAAAGTAGTTCAGGATGGGGAGTTTTTGGATAGTATAATGATGTTTATTTTGATGGGTTTTCGAATTTTGGGATTGGAATTTGGAGTGTTGGAAGTAGAGAAAGTTGTGAAGGAAATTGAATTATGTGATGATGTTCATTTTGCTGGGTTTAGTAGTTTCATAGTGTCTTGCAAGGATAATGAGAAGTTTTGATTTTTGGGCTATTGGATTTTGGAGTTTTGGAAGTTTATTTTGTTTGTTGATTTGTTTCTGTGGGTGATGAAAAGTTTTTTAAATTTGGGATTGGAACTTGCAGTTTCGGAAAATTTTTTTTTTTTTTTGGTTGATTTGTGGAAGAAATGATCTTTTGAAGGTAGAGAAAGTTGTCAAGATAGGAAATTAGATAGTGTGATGACGTTTCTTTTGGCTTTGGGTAATTCAGAGGTTGTTCGTTGAAATGTTTTAGCTTTTGAGTTTTCTTGTTTTTTGTATTTTGAATGGATATGCACTCCGGTATCTTTTCACTTATCAATCCTTTGTATTACAATATTTAGCAGGAGAAATGCCTTGGAGTATGTTACATCGTCAAGATAGGGAATTGAAAATGCTAGTGCTTTTTTTCTTAATTATTATTATTAATATTATGCCAGTTTTAGTATTTTAGAATTTCCAGGTTAACAAGTTGTAATTTTTGGGTTTGGATTTGGAGTTTTGTTTTCCTTCTATTTTGTATGGTTGTGCTCTCTAGTATTTTCATGACCTATCAATGCCTTTTATTACAATACTTAGCTGGATAAATCACATGGATTCTACGCCATTGTGCTCTAATTCTAAATAGCATAGTTGTTCTGTTCTTGTCTTTGGAAAGTAAAAATATATGAATAGCATGAATAAACATAGGTTGCATTATTTAGTGGGATAAATTGCATAGGATCTCCTTTAGGATTTCTGAATTTGGTTTTTGGAATTTTCTTGTCATCACGCGATTTCTTGTGTTCATTCTTTGCGGTAATGTCGTTTAGAAATGCAATTGAACAAGAATTGTTATTGAATGTTTCAGGGGTTATAAGCGCTTCTTTAAGAGAAGTGTTCTTGAGACATCGGACTACCTCAAGGATGATTGTCTTTCCATAAAATGTTGTGTTGGGGTTGTTAATTCATATATGGAGGGACCTAAGATATACTCCATTCCAGTGCCGCCATCTGATATCAATAAGGATTTTGGAAAGATTTTAGAAAGTGGAAAGGGAAGTGATGTAAGTTTTGAAGTTGACAGCGAAGTATTTGCTGCTCACAAGTTGGTGCTTGCAGCGCGCTCACCTGTGTTCAGAGCACAACTTTTTGGTCCATTGAAGGATAAAAACACTCACCGCATAAAAGTAGAAGACATGGAGGCTCCAGTCTTTAAGGTTCTTTATTCTACCTCTCTCTATATAGTATATATACATATAGTGTACTCACACACACACACATGCCTACATATAGTACGAGTGATCTGTGTAGTTTTTCCTATTTTCACCTTTTCTTTTAGTATATAAGTTGAAAGGAGAAACAAGGGGGAAATAGAAGCTTTTCAGACCCAATGCAAGTTCTTTATGTTTCACAAAAATTGTGACCATAATATCCTTGGCCAAATTAATGAACTGGAAAATGGAAAAAAAGAGTGTATTGATTTTCTTGTCATGTCAAATTATGATAATCTATGAGGAAGAAATTGTGCTTAAAATTTATTCGGTTTTTCAAGCTAGTGAATGAGTAAAATTTCTCTTATGTAACTTTTACTTTCTTCATGGTCTACTGCTTGCAGGCACTACTTCATTATATATATTGGGATTCCCTTCCCGACATGCAAGAACTTGTCGGTCTTAACACAAAATGGGCCTCTACTATGATGGCTCAGCATCTCCTTGCTGCGTCAGATCGATATGCCCTTGAGAGGCTGAGATTGCTCTGTGAGGGCAAACTCTGTGAGGATATGTCTATAAACACTGTTGCAACAACATTAGCCTTGGCAGAGCAACACCACTGTTTCCAATTGAAAGATGCGTGTCTTAAATTCATCGCAATGCCTGAAAATTTAAAAGGTGAGACCAATATGCTCTTCTACTAATAATTTTGGAATGCTGTTTTCTGTAAAATGACAAGAAGCACTTCTGTGCCACACACACACACGTGGATAGTTCAATATTTCTATTGCTCGTCACTCCTGCCCTTCTGTCACGTTCTTCTCTTCTCTTTTTTGGCCTTTTGCCCTCACGGAAACAATGACGTGGTTTCTTGTTTATTTTCAGCTGTGATGGAAACCGAGGGGTTTCAATACTTGAAGGAGAGCTGCCCTTCTGTCCTAACTGAGTTGCTGCAGTACGTCGCTAGGATCGGGGAGCATTGTGCCATTGCTAGTGGATTCGGCAAGGTAACTTTGTTAGACGGCAGTGATGTTAATAGAAGGCGAGTAAAGCCAAGATTGTACTGATTATGAGATGCAATGTCATCGGTCTCGCATAATAGAGAGCTTATTAGGATCCAGACATTTTTCATTCTTCTAACACAGACTAATTCATGTGAAAAGAATGGTGGTTCATATGGGTTTTTTTTTTAAAGAATTTTTATTATTATTATTTTTTTCCATAAATTGTGAAGTATTGTTTTTCTGTATTAAGCTGTGAAACTTCCTGTGCCCCTCGTAAATTTGTGTGCATTCTTATTTTGTCAGACCGATCATTCATTGTGGTTAATGCCATTATGTTCTGTTTTTATCCAGTCCCTGTCTTTCTCTAGCCCTTTTTTTAAACTTCGGGTGGGGGATTTAACTTTATCGTCCGCGGTGGAATAAAGTGTGGAATTACCGTTTATGTCTGCGACCAGTCTAGCCCGCCCTTACCAATTATTCCGAAGAGAAGAGACATTCCTAACCAACTTAAATAGACAGCACATCATGTTCAATTGTGACGTGGCTTTGGACATTCAATAAATAATGTCATTGACATATTCTTTTCGTTCACATGCTATGTCAATATTATTAAAACATGTCAAACATTATTATAGAGTACCAACTCAGAAAGGAAAACAGGAGTCCTTATTTTTTTTCCAAGGAAAAGACAAGGGTAAGGAGATACAACAGATTTATGTCCGAGAAAAGAGATTGAAAGAAAAAATAATATAAGTTAATTAGCAAAGAATGTTGAGGAAACAAGGTAAGATGAATCCATTTAATCATTCCCTAAGCTTAGAATTAGTTATACATATTATAGCTTGTGTAGCTAAACCTCCACCGGCAGAAGTTTTGAGCTTTGAGTCTCTTAATCTGCACCACATAGAATTGGCGAAATCGTACTTTGGACCGTTAATTGGTTTGCGTGTGATTTCTGGCCCGTGTCTCGGAGAAATCCTTCACCAAGTCGGCGCTCAATACCATTGACTTCCGGATCCACCTTGTGCAGCAGCAACTTTCCTTGCCATGGCATACTGTTGCTTTTGCCGCATCCCGTTGGAACCTTCAACCCCTTCATCTTCTCCCCTCTCGTTTTTACAGACGGGTTGATTTCTTCTAGGATACGAGACCCCAGTTGCAGCGTATTGATTTGAAACCGATGGATTCCTGGCTGTCCTCCGTTGTTCAAGAACCTCTGCTGCGGCTGCTGCTCCGCAGTTGTTGTATCGTAATACCGAGCCAACAACCTTCCCAGGCCTTGCAGCTCCTCCTGCACCGAAATGAGATAATTTGTCAAATTGGTATACCATAACTTGCCTGTACTACGGAACAAGAGTTTGCTTGTCAATCAGGGGAAAATCAGGAAAAACTGCTGCAAGATCATTTGGCCACCGAATGAAACTGAGAGAAAAACGAAGGGCGTAATCAGAAAGAAATATTGAAAACCTTGGATGTTTTGAGGAACTTGAATCGGAAGCCTAGTCATAGGAATTCCGCAACTCCTGTCTACAGGTGGCTTCTCCACTTCTTTAATGGAACATTTTGAGAGGTTATCTGTGACTTCCGCTGAATTTTGTACCGAGTTATTGTTATCCGAATATAATACGCACGGCCTACAAGCGAATTTAGGACCCCAAAATGTCAAAAATAGATCAAGACCAGTATGAAGTTGAAGATGCACTGCTGATGAGCATAGATTATAATGGTTTCACAGAAATCAAACCTTGGTAGTGATGCATGCTGTCTCTCAGGTGGAGCAACAGTCGAGCCCTTCCCATACTGCTCCTCGAGAAATGCGAATTGCTTCTTAAAATGATCAACAGCACTGTATGCAAAAGAGTTTGTGAGTATAGTTTAATTTCCTGCAAGAGTTTATTACAATGAAACTAAACCAGGAATGGACGCTCTGATAGAGAGCATAAAATATCAACAAGATACGGAAATACGTGAATACCATGTCATACAAGAGACTAACAATGTCAAACTTAGGATGCAAATACCTTGGATACATGAAGCCTGTTGGCTCCGATCCTTCCAAGTACTCCTTCAACATCTTCGGATGGTACTCAAGAATCTCACGGTAAATAAGCTCTCGAACATCTTCCTTTGTTATCCTTCGCCTCTCAAACTCAAATTCCATCTTCGTGACCGGTTGAGCAGAAGGCTCTCTCTCAACCTTTGCCAACCCCTTAAAATAGGGATCCGCAAGGGCCTAAAAGCAGAAAAAATGGTGTCATGAGACAATATAGGTGACTGAGATTAACCTGGCTTCACAGACATACCTCTTCAGCAGAAGGCCGGTCCTTAGGTTCAAATGCCAACATTCTTTCTAACAAACGGAGTGCAAGTGGGTCTGCATTTGGGAATTTATGGGAGAAAGGAATCGGTTTCTTTTTCCGCATACTGCTTAAGTATCGCCTGGCTTTCTCATTCCTTACCTGTTTAATAAATTAGAACTTCACTACTGATAAGGTAGAAACTGTAACCATAATCAACGACATGCATTATAGTTGAACGTGAAGGAAAAAATAAAACCGATATATCTGTTGTTCAATACAATAATATAGTTATCACAAGAAACAGACCCTGGCTACGGCTTCAGCAGATGGCGTTCCCAACATTTCAGTCATTAGATCCAATTGGTGGACAACATTCTTGCCAGGAAAAAGAGGCTTTCCGGTCAAAAGTTCTGCAAAGATGCACCCAATGCTCCATATGTCTATTGCTGGAGTATACTGAAAATGGATTACTGAATATCATCAGTAATATATTTCGGTTTTTTCTATCTTCACAAAAATGAGGGGGAAAAAAAAGGGACGAGATCAAGCCAATAGGCTGACTTTGCATCTGACTCTAAAGAAGTAACATATCATCAACAGCGTCCACATAAGCCTAAGTCGTCCTTATGTTGTGAGGCTATTCTATATCACAACCATAGGAAACCTAACTTTTCAATATCAAAAGGAGAAAAATACAAACACAAGCACACTTTCAAAGGAGAGAGAAAAAAAAAAGAGTAAAGACTGTTACCTTTGAGAAAAATGATCCACACAATTCAGGCGCTCTGTACCATCTTGTTGCTACATAGTCCTGTGAATATAAGAAATTGGAATAATCAATACACGCAAACACATTCCAAAATATATCTTAAACTTGTCCAAATCTGGCTCATTCAGTAAAACTAATCAGTTGATGGGGCAGAAACTCACGTCCAAAATATAGCTGTGGGAGTATCATTAAAAGCTACTCTTGCAAGACCAAAGTCACAGATCTTCAGTTTGCAATCAGCATTTGCCAAGATATTCTTCGGTTTTAGATCTCGGTGGAAGACATTTGCTACAAGAACATAAGAACATCAAATCAAAACTCAAATGGTATGTCAAGATCCGCTCGGGGATTCAAATATATATATATATATATATATTTTTTATTTAGATAAAGATTCCAGCGAGAGACTATTACCTGTGTGTATGTATTTAAGTCCTCGAAGAAGCTGATAGAGAAAGAACTGGTAATGTTCTGGTGTCAAATCATCATTCGCTTTGATGACCTGGTGCAGATCAGATTCCATGAGCTCAAAAACAACATAGATGTCTTTGAATTCCCTTCTGGAAGGTGGTAACAAGATGTGCTTGATCTCCACAATGTCCGGATGGCGAAGGAGTCGAAGAAGCTTAATCTCACGCAGGATGCGGGTGCGTCGAGACATGTTCGAAGATGTCATTGATTTTCTTAATAGCAACCTTTTCTCCGGTATGCGTATCATACGCAGAACAAACAACACCATAGCTTCCTTTACCAATTACTTCCTCGATCCTATATCTACTCCCCTCACCATATTCGGTGAAAAAGTCGACTTCTGCAGTTGACTGCATAATTGTCACAGAAAATTCTTCTAATTAACACGATGAACTCGTCACGGAATATGAACGATCCAGAGAACAAAGGGATAACCACCAAGTTAATAAGGGAATAAAGAAAAAGAAAAGTGTAATAATGATAACTAAAAAATCTATGGTGTAAATCCGCATTTAAAAACAGTGCACATGGATTTGATAATTCCAACTTAGCCAGTCAACTATATTTATATAATATCCATTTCTCTACAAGTAATCACTTACAAGACCAACCTAGATGTGGTTTCAACAGAAACTATGACCAGATTCTTCTCATTTACATGCCAAGAGAGCATTATAAAGTGGGACCTTGGCCAGTTGTGAATTATACATAGCCAAATGGCAATCATAATGAAGAATCCTACTAAAACTACAACAAAAAGTCCAATACAAATGGCCAAAAATAGTATTAGAAAAAAAAACACTAAAATAAAAATCTATCTGCTCTATCAAAAGAGATTTAAATCAAATTGATGACACAACACCTTCGTGACTATTAAACACCCATATATAGACCTATATATATATATATATATATATTCTTAAATTAAATTACCTTTCTTCTGTCATCAGGCTGCATCTTAGCAACAAAGCATCAAAAACTCTTCTAAGCGATGAACCAATATGTGCATCAGCACAAAATCCGAGGCCAAACTCAACTGAAATCCAACGCCCAGATGCCCAAATCACCTCAAGAAGATCAAACAACACTAAAAACGTCTAGATCACCAAGCTATGATCAAAAAAACAATCCTCAAAACCCTATGGAAAAAGGGTTAAAGTTAAAAAAAAAAAAAAAAAAACTTGGGCTTAAAAAAAGGAAAGAAAAGAAGAAAAGGAGAATGCTTTAGCAGACCCAAGAGAGTTTTGGTGACTGAAAAAAAAACCTTTTGGTGGAAATGAGGAATGCTCGTTTTACTCGAGAGAAACAACAAATTGTTTGTCGGAGTAAGAAGAAAATTTGACGGAAGTCCCAAAAACTAATTTAGCAGGAAAAATAAGAATTTTTTTAAAAAACTTTAAAGTAAGTTTCGGAGGATCTAAGAAGGCGATAATCTCTAACAACGTAATTTGCGAAGAAACGTGTAAAGTAAACTAAATGGGTATTGTTAATACGATAATAATTATTGTTATTATAAAAACATGTGAACGAAGAACAGAACAGAGCAGAGCTGAATAGATATATATATATATATATATGCCTATTATATGTATATATAGAGCTGAAGTTGGGTATTCAAGTGAGGAGAAATTGAGATCGGAATGGGAAAGGCTATGGGCAAAAGCGCATTTGGATCTCAGTTTTAGAGAGAGAAAGAAGAGAGAAAATCCAGGACGGAGGATGTACTTCAAGTTGGATACTTTCAGGTTTGGAGCAGACACCACCACAGAGAAAAAAAGAAGAGAGAGAGAGAGAGAGAACTGGAACGGACGAAAATCTTTTATTATTTTGTTACTTTAAAAATAATACTTTTTTATTGTGTGGTTAAATATGAAATGGCCTCTCTGCCACTCTAATAATAATAATTTTTGTGAATTATTATTTTTGGTAGGGTATAACCAAAAAAAAAAAACACTATGTACAAGTATTATATTAACCACGAGAATTTAATCAAGTTTGTAATTGGATTGTCATATTTCTTTTGATTTTGTATACTTTTGATGTGATTTGCTAATTTCGAATCATGTCTTATTAATAGTTTTTTTTTTTTCTTTCTATATCTTATCCCAAAATTCTTTTTTTTTTTTTTGAAGTGGTCCCAAAATTCTTTAATATGCTGAAAAATGTAAGGAATGATGATTGCTCGTAGTTAATTGTAAACGTGATTAAAAAGTTCAAAACAATAGGGATCAATTAAACCATAACTACTTGTCTACGGGTAAGTAATCGAAGTACGTAATTTCAATCCCTTAGTATTTGTTTGGATGAATTGTTAGGGTAATCTATTATTTTATTGAAATATAATACGTATTTAATTATATAATTTTTAGAGTGAATATTCCTTTATTTCATTATTATTTGACTTAAATACAAAAATCAAATTGTCATTTTTAAAAATCCATATTTCATTTATTTTTCTACACCAATCAAATATTACCTTTCACAAGAATGATTCAAATGCACATTTCATTTGAATACACGGTTTGTATTTTACATTTGAATGTAATTATTCATGCAAGTTGAAAGAACATTCAGACGCAAGTGTTCATCCAAACTATTGCCAATAAATATCAAACTGGTAGTTTGAAAATAATTTAAAACTTTTACGTAAAACACTACTAAAATCTCTCATCTATTACTTGGACGTAAAGAAAAATGTTTGTGAACATTCCCGATATTAAACACTATAATCGTAACGGATGAATTTTATCTATGGATCTTTTATTATAAGACTCATATTCTATTAGTGAATAATACTCAACACCATCAATATTTTTTTAATATTGTTCGGAATTAAACTCAAAACTAACACCAGTGGCAAGTTATAATAACACTCATTAGGCAAATTTAAAATTTAAGATGTTTATCATATTTTTGGAGACTACGTATGAAATAACTATTGGACGTCAACTTATAATGTGAAGGCACTGACATTTTGTATTTCTATGGTCTAGAGACATTACAATTTGATATTCTATGGTCTCAAATATGTCAAATGTATTAGTCAAAGATTAGTAAAAAGTTTAAGTCAAGTTAAAATATTTACAAGAGGGACTTTTTGTGTCACCGAATACCTACTTGTCGCATTTGTTTTCAAATTTCAATTTAGTGACTTTTATTTTTTATTTTTTTGAGGAGTAGTGAATAAAGATTATTGAAACCGACCTAGTATTTGAAATTTATATATATTGATTTAGAGGTTGATCCATGACCATGGTTGGTGGGGTGGGCACCATTTTGGGTTTATTTGTAAATTTACTAATAACTTTAGGGGGAACATAAATCAGTGAATTGGCATAATTCTGCCAATACTGTTTATGCGTTGGGCAGAGTAAATGTTAAACTAATACACTAGCATTTGGTGCAAATGATTTTATTTTATTTCTTTTCCTTTGCTGATCTTTTGGTGCCAAAAAGATTAGTATTTATCCATTAGTACTTGGAAATAGGATTTTTTTTTTTAAGAATTTTTTTATTGGTGTAAAAGGTTAGTCTTTATCCATTGGTACTTGAAAAATATGATATATAAATATATATATATTTGGATTTTATAACTCAATAAGTTCATTGTAATGCACCTAAATCAAAAATAAACATTCACTATTCATTGTAACCCCCCGTGCATGTGCATCACATGGGATCTCCAAGATGTACCTTATTGCAAGTTATAAATAAGTATATTCTTTTTTATTTATTTATTTTTAAATGGGAATAAATAGGGATATTCTATTACCCTCGTAGAATAAAATATGCATATTCTATTCAATTATTTTAAAGATTTAAACTAATAATTTATCTAATTTTTTGTAGTATGTCCAATCAACCCATTAATATCACTTATATATTGATTTAAACTTCTATGCTCAAAACATAGTGATTTTAACACTTGCTTTGCCCAAGTTATCACATGATGGAAACATTCAAGATAATATGTCGTGCTTAATAAGTGTTTACGTGATAATAACAACTAATTAAAAAAGATGCCTCTTGTAATAATTGCCTTGATTAGTTAAAAGATAATATATGTGATGCATTGTTTAGCTATTTAAGTATGTACTACTTTGTAAGATAATACAACAATGCAATCAATACATTGATGTGTGTGCTTTGCTTAGTCATATGATGCCATTGCTTAAAAATTTGAGGCACAATTGCATTCTTTAAACTTTGTATCTAAGATTTCTTCAGAGATTGAACCACGTCACATGTGTCCCACTCGATATCAAAAATATTATTTTTTGATATCAAAACTCGATCGATATAATAACTAAAGAACTTCAATATCAATATACATAAATTGAAGATTGAAAGTAACTCTCATTGTAAGACTAACATATATACACATCAAGATTTGATAATTTATCCACCGATCCTCTGAGAAAGTCATTAAGCGTGCTATGGCATTAAAATTATTCATTTAAGGTCGAACGTTAAAAAACTCAATATTTGAACTTGAGCAATTAATTAATAAGATTACAATTAATTAATAACATTACTCAATCATAGTTGATTCAGGTAACCTTTCTAATTGTTCATTTTCTCTAATAAATAATAATACTATAATCATATTCTTCATTCTTAACATTTTCATTAAAATCTACTATTCTTCAATTTTCTCTACTACTTATCTCTTAATTATCAATAAATAAATAAATAAAAATTTCTCTACTATTTTTCTAACTTAAACTTTGAAGTGTACTCTATATAGATACATCTTTGCTGTCCACTTGAAGAACATCGGACGACAAAAAAAAAAAAAAAAAAACGTGAGAGATCATTGATATTGACATAGTGATAATAAAATCAATAATCTTTAACGGTTTTGTAAAGTTTGACTGTTTATTATAATTAATTTAATTTTGCTTTGCGAATAATCCGAAATTTGAAAATGGCATATTTGTCATAAGGAAAATGGACAGGGGCATTTAATGTCATTAAAATGTTGTCATGTGGAATCTTGTGATTAGCTGATTGCGAAGGGCAGACCATATTAATAATATTTTAAAAATGTTTTAGCCAAAAAATTAAAAATAAAAATAACAATGGAAGCACCGCAAATTCCACGCGCTAATGCCGGTGATGTAACAGAAGGACATTGTCATGGTGGGACCCACACTGACAAAGCCAAGTGAAAATTGGCCGCGTTGCGTTACAGACTCTGACCATGCGTGTATTCCACATGCACAGGACGAGCGTGGACCCCGCCTTCTACGTGAAATGATCATGATAATCGCACAAACTTTATACACGCCATCATCACAAAAGATCATGACCGTTGATCTGAGGGACCTCCCATCTCTGATAATCATGATCGCATGAGATTGGAACAATTTCTAATCATTGCAGCTTCTTTAATGTTTAGATTAGTTAGACGTAGCTTCCGTTTGAATAGGTTGAAATTTTAATATTGAAATTAATTAATTTTTTAAAAATTAAAAATTATTTTTATTGATTTTTTAGAATAAGATAAAAATTTAGTTGAAAAATTATAAGGTTTATTGGATATTTGAATTGAGTTTGAAATGAGATAAAATTTTTAAGTTTAAGTTAGTTAAGTTTTTAAAAATTAATTATAAATTTTATTGACTTAAAAAAATAAAAATTATGATAAAAAAATATTATTTAATTATAATTAAACCTGAATACCAAACATGTGTTAAGTGTTTTAAGTCTGAATTATCCTATTTGTTTTTTAAAGAGCATGTTGGCATTTCAATTGCTCCTCTTTTCGGGATCTATCCAAAGAAGAAGTCAGTACTTCTTGTTCATTAAGTATCTAAATAGGACGAATCGTTCTATGAATATCTTTGCTTTGTAACAAAACAATTAAAATTTATCAGTTACTGGTAACGAATAATATCCTATAAATATTATACTGCTTTTGTTATATTGATATGTATTGTTTTAGTTATTAGATTAACTTTTAAGCGTCTAATAATGTTTTTTTTGTATACGATGCCAAATTACTTCCAATCATAAATCTTAAAATGTATGAAAATTCAAAAAAAAAAATAAAATAAAAATTCATTGAGAGTTGAATCTCCCTCTAAATCATGAGTGACCTTGCCCCTAAAAATAGTATATGTTTTTTAATATTAAATTTGATAAAAATCACATTAAAATTTTTTAACTTAATCAAGTTTAATGATTTAACAAGTAGGATGAAAATTTTTTTTTCATACTGTCGTAAAATTTTCTCACGTTATTATTATATTATTTTTGTTTATGTCTTGAGAAATTCATATGGTCTATCAAAAGAAAAAGAAAAAGAAAAAAAAAAGAATAGAATAGAAAAGAAAAGAAACTAAGATCTAGGACTTCAGTTTCCTCATTCTACTATTCTATGTAAAAAAGTAAATTAAAATAAAACCAAAATTATGTCAAAACCTGTCAAAAGCTTGAAAAGTGAAGACACGAATCAATTTCCTCAATATCATTGCATAGCGGTGTACTCACCTTATGGAGCTGATTTTGACGACGGTGGTTGTGGTTTTTTAAAATATTTGAAAACAGAAAAAGAAAAAGAAAATTCTTAATTTGGAATGACAAATTCTTGGAAATTTTAGCTTGTGTTTGACTTATTGGTTGGAGATAAAATTTTTAAGTTAGAATTAGTTGATTTTTTAATATCTAATTATAAATTTTATTAACTTAAAAAAAAAAGATAAAAATTAAAATGAAAAAAATACAATTTAGTTAGAATTAAAAATAAAATACCACAAGAAGCCTTATTGATTTATAACCCAACTTATAAGGAACAAGAAGCAAAATTTTATGTCTTGTTCTTCACTAATAAGAGTACCTTATCCAAATCCTAGTTATGACCATCCTATGTATTAGCCACTTCCGAAAAAAATAATTAAAAAAAAAAAAAACGAAATTGTGGGTTTAGTTTGCTTTCATGTGTCTACACGCCAATATAAATATAAATATAAATATAAATATATATTTTATTCTTCTTTTCATGAATAGGAAACATATACATAACAAATGGGAATCAAGACATCCCTCTATCCTACCCAATTGTGTGGTTATAATAAATTATAAAACAACCACCACACAGAGCACTAACCAAATCACTCTCTTAACTGGTTCCCAACTTTTTTGTGCCCCAACCAAAAGTCCCAAAATTTGATTCCAACAGTGAGAGGACACTATGAGAATCATATGTTTCCAAGGACTAGATTGTAACTTTCTTAATTTCAACATCACCCACTCAACATTTCAAGCAATGGTAGGCAGCACCTTTTTTTCTTTTTTCCGTGATTCTCTAATCTCGAATAATTTGAATTTAGAGATGTCAAACGAGTTGGCCTGTCTATTGGGCCGCTCAGCTTCGTCTCTTTCCTCCATTGGACCAACCAGACCCGGTTCTAAATGTGGAACTTCATTAACCATGTGATCCTCAACAAGGCAACCCAATGAGAAATTTTCGTGGTTTTCTGTTAATTTTCTTTAGCGGCGAGCGACCGTCTGTTGAACTGCTCGGCCAAAACAGGTCCGACCTGCCCCATAAGCGGGTGTGGAGCTGCAGCCCTAAAACAGGTGGCTACAACATATCAGCGTTGGAACACCAACAACAATATGATCATCCTCAAAGGCAACACCCAATGACAAATCTTGGGTTGGACTCGGCCTAACCCGCCCCAAAACCCGTGTGGGGCTTCGCCCATAAAATGAGTGGCTACCACATATTAGTTTTGGCACTCTAATAACCATATGATCTTCAACAAAAGGTAACCTAATCCGAATTCATTAATGAAGCAGATATCCAGATTCTTTACACACAAACAAACACATACCCGAAACTCTTAACCAATGCTAAATTCCTTCAAACAAAACTAAGGTACAAAGGAAGTTCACGTATTTATTCAAAATATTGGTGATAAAGGAAGCAATCCGCTAGATCCGTACTTGTGCTTCTCTTGGTTATGAACCGGCTTCACTTAACATGCTTGGCGAACCATTCAATCAAGTCCTTGTGAGCCTCCTCTGCACGCTCGTAAGATACTCCGCCTAGAACATCATACCTGATGCTCCACCATGCTTGATTCCCGGATATATCTTCACAAAGTGGACAATCTGTATATAACAGAACATCAAGTAAAGTGAAAACGGTATAGTGTCTTATCATTGTTGACGATCACAAACTAATCTCAAAGACAAGAAACACAAAAAGGTATACTGAGGACAAACGGCATCACACAATGAACACAAGTAGTTTGGTAAAGATGCAAAAGGAAATGTAGAGAACATAGTATATGTTGTTTCAATGGAGGATGTTCGTACCTCGGGCTTTGCACTTAAGACCTCCTCAAACTTTTTCACAAGCTCCGGTGGAGAAAGGTGGTCAAATTCAGCTCCAAGTATGGTGATCGGAACCTTAACCTCTGAAATATTTTAAACCAGCGACAATGTTAACTTGTCTCTGACTGTAGTTTCACTGAAGAAAGTTGTACAACATTTTAAGTCAAGACTATAATGAAACTTCAAGCAGCAATATCTGCCGTCTAAAAGTGCATTTCTCAGTAAGTTTGCTTATCAAATCCTTAGGAGTTTAGGTATGGAAGAGTACCTTTGATGTCATCTACAGTGACGAGGGAAGGATGTAAGAGCGCTGCAGCTTGTATAAAGTTATTGAACTTTGCAAGCTCAACTACAACCTTGGCTGAGAACATGATTTATCCGACTTAGCTTAATCAACAAATTGCGATACGTGTGTAACTAACAAAGTCACTGATTGAACTAACAATTTTTGACTCAACCAACAACCTTAAAAAAGAAATTCCAGAACAATGAAACAAAGACGCAAGGTAAACTTACCACCCCAACAAAATCCAGCAGCACCTATTGCCGAAATCCCTCTACTTTTCAGGTCTTCGATTACTGGTTTTGATTCTTCAAATCCCTTATCCTACCAAACCAAATAAAACAGTTCAGACTCGAAGATTTTCATTCAATAATTACTAGGAATTCAAGCAAAAATACAATAACAAAGATTAGCCCAGCTACTTTTCAGAGACTTGTAATGTTTATAACTTTAGCAATATAAAAGACAACAGGAAAATTAATTTGTGATGAAATTCAGCAAAAACTTCAAGTGTCACGTTAGAGATCCATGTCCTCCAAAGCTCAGTAAAATAGGCAAAGAATCTCAACCAACCGTTCCATGATCTTTCAACCAAACTGCTATAGGCCTGTCAGCAACATCAGGCACATAAGGATCACCATGCAAAAAGTCAGGAACTGCCACAAAGAATCCAGCAGCCGCAATCTTGTCGGCCAGCTTCCTTTACAACATCAAGCACCTGGTATTAGTTTCCAAGAGAGAACACAGCACTAGAACTAACGATATATATATATATATATTGATTAAATTCTAGGAAGGCTCATCTAACTCTTAGTGCCTAAGTGGCAGCTTGAATAATCCTTCCCCACATAAATCGTTATGGAATTCGACATTCTAAATTAACAAAGAGTATATATTCCAACAATTTAATCTGATACAAAATGCAAAACCCGGATATGCTGCCATAGAAAGTGGGCGTCGAAAATCCATATACCTCAAATTTGGAGCTTGATATCCTGCAGCAAGTGAAACATTTAAAAGTTAGTAGACGGCAGTAACGATAAAACAACAAAGCTACCATTGGAAATTCCGAAACAGGTCAAAGATGATATCCCCAATCGCATTTTGACTCATTTCATATGAATTCGACTACTTGTTTGTTTCAAAGAATTTCCAAGCTGGGAATAAGAAGCTCATGAAAGAAGACAAACACCTTTTTTTTTTTTTTGCTCTCAAAAAAGGCAAACATCTAATACTAGAACAAATTTTTATCAACGGCAGTCATCAAGTGAAGTGAATATGACAGTTTTCAAATCATGAGAACTTTCTACACCCTTGAATAAAGATGATAAAAAACTGACATATATACGACCACAATAGGAGAGAGAGCATCTAATGAAATCTTGTTTGTTGACATAACCTAACGGTAAATCCACGCTTTAACTGTAGTACCGCAGGTTTTTGGTCTTGGTTTTGGTTTTGGTTTTGGTTTTTTTTTTTTTTTTTTTTTTTTTTTCTTTTTTTTGGGAAATGAGTACCATAAATGTACAGTTTAAAAAAATTGCTTTAATGAATTTCAAACATTCTAATCCTGTTCCTCATCATTCATACACCCCATTTTTAGTCAGAAAAAATCAAACAACAACATTAAAAAAAAAAAAAAAAAACCCACCGATCTTTACAGCCTGATAGTCGAACACCACAAGACAAAAAGAAGATTTACCCCAAGAAAAAAAAAATAATAATAAAAAAAAGAAAAAAAAAAGACTAACCATAAACATCAGATATAAGAACAACGGCAAGCTTGGAATTGGGAGTGCCAGAGACGTAGGATTCAATGCCACCAAGCTTCTCAACATGCCCTGCTCCGCTGCTTGGGTTTAGGATTGGAGGGTTTGAGCAACACTCCGGACCTGACATTTTCTTTTCTTTTCTTTTCTTTTCTTGTCAGAAAGCAAAGAGAGTCTGTTGTATCTGGGCACTTCAGAAAATAACACCAAGCTCAGAAAATGTGTGAGCTATGGGCATATATATGAAAGGAAAGTTTTTTGTGCCGGGTAAATGGGAGATTCCAGTAGTTTCCACCGGAGAGTTTGCCATTTGTATCATCTACAGCGTCACAGACTGTGACTTTAGTATTTTACTCATTATACTATTTATAATAATTAAAATAATTTCATATAAATAACTTATTTAATCTCTAAATTTTTAATTTTATTTAATTTGATTTATAAATTTTTTTTATAATTATAATATCCATAAATTTTTAAATATTATTGTAATAATCTTATTATTAATTTTTAGATAGAATCTATTAGTAATTTGATTAAAAAATGATACGAATTATGAATTTTATCAAAAAAAAAAAATAAAAATAATTATTATAATAATATTTTTAATAATTTATAATTATTCAAATTACGAGAAAAAAAAACAGAAAATAACATAAACCATTAAAATATAATTATTATAATCATTTCTCTTAATTTTTCAGTTGGATAATAACTCCACTGCCATTCTTACTTTCCAATGCCAAAAATTTGTGCCTTGGAGAAGCTCCTATTTTTTTTTATTTATAAAGTTGAGAATTTTGTGTAGTAACGTAGTTAATGAAAACTTTTTTCCCTAAAAAATTAAATGGATATATATATTTTTTTTTTCAAAACCAATTTATGAATCCATTGCTCTCTCCGATCCTTAAGCACATAAATTGAAGCAGTTTTGCTTTTTATTTTCAAGGTTTTTTTTTTTTTAAACTTGAGAATGGTGAATTCAAATTCTACACCTCTAAGTAAAGTCACATGTGATATTACAGTTAGATTGTACTTACAATCACTAATTTTAAGTATTTGAGAGTTTATTGATGGTCTTACATTGAAGTTATACCAGGGAAAAAAAATGATGGAAACATTAAAATATGGCAAGATAGTTGGGTAGGTTATAAATAATGGTAATTTTTAAGCTTAAAAAATAAGGTAAATTGTTAGGTTAGAATCTGGATTTTTAACTTTGTACAATTTTAGTCTATGAATTCTTTTTTATAACAATAATGTTCTTGAACTTTTAAAATATTACTAAAACAGTCATTTATATTAATTTTTGATAGAATCTGTTAGTTAACATCATTTTTTGACTAAATAACTAACATATTCCGTTTAAAATTTAACAGAAATGACTATAGTAGCAACATTTTAATAGTTTAGGGACATTCTCTATTTTTTTATAGTTGGAATGATCATAATTATTACAAATATTGCTATAGTAATCATTTTCGTTAATTTTTTTTACGGAATCCATAATTAGCATCACTTTGTAATAAAATTACAAACAGATTCGTCCAAAATTTGACAGAAGGGACTATTGTAATAATGTTTTAAAAATTTAAGAGTATTCCAGTTACGAAAAAAATATAAAAATTAAAGTTATACAAAATTAAAAATTTAAAGATTAAATAAATAATTTACCAAAAAATAAAATAAAATAAATCATCGTGGTATTTTATTTGGAAAAAAAAAGGGCATGATACTTTCCTCCTCCCTTCTTTTTTTTTTTTTTTTTTTTGAGTAAAGGGCACGATACTTGCGCTTTTTCCCTTAAAAAATAAAAAAAAAATATTTTTTTTTTTGGAATGAATGATGTTTGTTGTCGGCACGTTAGGGGCTAAAACTTTTTTTTTTTTTTAAAGGGACCACATTTTTTTTTTGGAGGTGATTGACCACATTTTCCTTTTTTTTTTTTTTTTTTCTTTCTAGAAGACCACATTTTCCTTTTACTCCTATGGAAATACCATTTGATGGAACAATTTTCACACAGAGAAGTTGTTTCCAGAGATGGGGAAAAAACATCATAAGGAGAAATTAAAACAAAATTTATGAGTAAATTCTCTAAGATGTTGCTAAATCATATGGAGAAATAAGAAATTTATTATTGATGTATGTATTCAGATCCTAGACACATACAAGTATAGATACCTGAAAACGCTTGAAACAATGTCCCAAGTCCTTCAAACAAATCTAAGGTACATGGCCAGTTAAGCTATTCATTAAGATCCAAACTTGTGCTTCTCTTTTTGGTGACATTAAGGTAAAATTTAAGGTACAATTTGATTATAAAACACCTTCACTTAACATGTTTGATGAACCACTTCACCAAGTCCTTCTGAGCCTCCATTGCACGCTCGTAAGATATTCCGCCTAGAACAACGTCATATCTGATGGTGAAACCGTGCTTGACTCCCTGATATACCTTCGCAAAGTGATTGATCTGTGCATAATGGAACAAAATTTCAAGTGAAAACCGAAAAGTGCTAACCATTAGACGGGGAATTTAAAAAGCCATACTGAGGAACAAAAGGCGTCTGTCATGACAAACGAGTAGTGCAGGGTGTTCATACCTTGTGTGAGTGTAAGACCTCCTTAAACTGTTTGATGAGATCCGGCGGATTTTGCATGTCAAGCTCGGCTCCAAATATATGTTGGCCAAAATTTTTTCTTTTCCAAATCTAGAAAACAGACAGAATTCTAGGATTCCTCCTTGGAGTAAATACTTTAATGCATACTTCTTCCGGTTGATCTATACCATACTTTAATCTCGTAAGATGATATACACTGGTTAATAGTCTGCCCAGTGCTACATCATAGGCACATTGGGAATTAATTTTTGCTCATTTTTTTTTAGTGGTATGATTTAATTTCAAGCAAATTTAAGAGAAGAAACGCTTTTTAGACTATCTAGATATGAATAAGTTTACGAATGATCAACTAACTTAGGGAGCGTATTAATAGCGCGGAGCATACCTTTGATATCATCTAGAGTGACGAAGGAAGGATGTAAGATCGCTGTAGCCTGGACGAAGTTCTTGAGTTTTGCAAGTTCAATCACCAACTTGGCTGAGAACTAGATTTATCCGAGTCAGCTTAATCGACAAATTTTTACATTGATTTTACTAATAAATCCGTCTATCATATCACAATAAAGATTCAACCAACAAACTTACCACCCCAACAAAAGCCAGCAGCACCAGCAGCAGAAAACCCTATGTGTTTCAAGTCTTTGATCAGTGGTTTTGCTTCTTCAAATGCCTTTTCCTATAAAACCGAGCAAAAGGCTTCAGACTCCGAGATTTCAACACAAATGCGCAATAGATATTTACCCCCAAAACTTATTAAAACGATCACGGAATCTCAACTAACCGGCCGATGATCCTTTAACCAAACGTCCATAGGCCTCTTAGTGTTGTTGACATCAAAAGGCTCGCCGTGGAAGAAGTCGGGGACCGCCACAAAGAATGCAGCAGCCGCAATCTTGTCGGCCAGCTTCCTTTACAACATACAAGAAGAAGCTGGCATAAGTTTCCAAGAGAGAATACACCACTATAAATTAACAACGAATCTATATTCCAACAATTTAACCCGCCACATTTCTGTAGAAATCGGGCACGGAAAATCCACATACCTCAAGTTTGGTGCTTGATATCCTGCCATTAATCGAAACGTTTACAAATGAGAAGATTGTAGTCGTGATTAAACATGTTAAAGTTTGTATCTACAATTCTATTATCATTCATTCCACTACTTGTTTGAATGACCTTCCAAAAATCCTGAATTGAGATTAAGAATCTCAAAACAGAAGGCAAACATCTAATACTGTCATCAACAGTACCCCATCAAGTGAATATGACTCTTCAAATCATTAAGCAGGCGTGTGTGTGTGTGTGTGTCTACATATATATATATATATATATGTATATGTTTAGAGCAGAACAAGCTAACACCCTTGAAATCAAGCTGATCAATGAATAACACACATGATAAGCCATCACGGACCCCATTTTTCTTAGAGAAAATGAAACAAGAACATGTCTGTAAATTTCACACACACACACACACACATATAGATATATAAAAGATATACCATGAACATCAGATGCAAGAATGATGGCATGCTTGGATTTGGGAGAGCCAGTGACATAGGAATCAAAACTGCCAAGCTTCTCAACATGCCCTGTTCCGCTGCTTGCGTTTAAGGTTGGAGGGTTTGAGGTACAGTGACGACCTAACGTGCTATGATCTGTTTTTGGTTCTGTGAAAATACAAAGTCACACTCACACGATTTAGAAAATGAGTGAGCTTTGGAGGTAGGGATCTCATGAGGTGGGTCATTGAGACCCGGAATGCTTTTCCGTCTCCATTCCCTCTCCCTAAAACCATACGTATCCACATTCTCATCCTATCCCTGTTTAATGAGAGACGGGAACGAGATCGGAAAATCCCTGTTGTAAAATCTTTTTTACACCCACTGTAATATTTACCATTCTCAAAAGTTTTAACTAATTAGAAACAAAAAGAAAAGTTGAAAAATGATAAATCTATATATATAAAAAAAGAATATATATATATATACAAAGATCAAAAGTTTTAACTAATTAGAACAAAAAGAAAAGTTGAAAAATGATAAATCTATATATAAAAAAAAGAATATGTATATATATACAAAGTTTAAATCTGGTACCTAATAATACAGGTAATATAAATTCAGTTATTGTGAATGTAAGTTTCAATTATTAGAATTGTGAATTCAAATATAAGGAAATATACTAAAGTGAATGTAATTTTCATTATTTTTACATTTCTTTTATATGAATTATATTACTAGTAACTGAAATTTACATTTACAGTAACTGAAGTTTATATTGTCGGATAATAATATATATATATATATCTTTTTCTAGGCAAGCTCCGAAATCCAAGCAGATTGAATTTGCACAAGAGAAAGTGAGAAACATAACATTTCAATTGTTTACGTGGAAGAACACAAGAAAGTACTAACGAATACAAGATTGGGAATGTACAAATGTAAAGAGATAAATAAAAATGAAAATTAGGACAAATGTGGAACGTACCTGCAAAACCTTGACGAAAAGAGAGAGAGGAGTAAGAGAAAGGAGGCGAAAGTGAAGGCCTTTGTACTTGCCATGTTGGAGAAGAAATGAGAAGTGAATAATGTTGGTTGCATGTAGGCTTACTTATGTATAGAGTTGGGGAAAATGCCGAAAACTGTCAACGTTTGGCAACAAGCCTTTCGCAACAGGTTTTGATAAGCTGACATTCAATCGGCATGTGCCTTATCCTGTGTCGTCAGGACCGCAATCGTCCTTGGGTTTTGTTCCCACCCTATATATCTAATTTTCAATCAAGCAATAACTTAACACTTCCGTCCAAAAATAGCATATTTTTAAAACTCAGGGATACATTTTAAATGCGATGACATATTGACATTAAAGACATAATTTAAAAGAAATGTTAGAAATATAGAACATAAAGAAACGAACAAGTTCCTCTTCCTCTCTTTCTTCTCTTTCTCTTTAATGTGTGAAAATTAGAGTTTCTCACTCTCTTGAGGCCGGATTCTGGTGACGATCTTTGGCCTGTCTCTGGTTTTCCGACCCTAGTAATGAAGGTGGGAATCATATAATGAGGGTTTTGACAGAGGCGAGTCCCTAATAGGAGGATAGACGTTGTGAGAAGGAGCAATGCATAATTGAGATAGTTGGTGGTAGTGTGTGGTCATCACATATCGTGGAGGTCCTACAACAGCTCGGTTTTGGCAATCCAGTTTCTTCTAACGATGTGGTTCATTTATCGGCAATGATTCTTTCTATGTGTTTGGTGTTTTTGTTTTACAATTTGTAGATTTGTGTGTAATAATGATGATGTTTTCGTCGTCTTTTCTTTTGTATTTTATTTTTGTTTGTTTTTTCTAAAAACGGAAGTGGTTTCTCTACCTTCCACAGTTGGTTGTTCATTCATTAGATCTGAGTCTTGATGGTGTTTTGGTTCTGCTAGAGTTACTTATATGCGGAGATAGTAGTGACTCTTATGCTACTGAGTCTTAGCCCTCGATTAACTAGGAAATTCCATTGACTATCGGGGTTTTGTCAAAAAGAGCCTTACATATGCTCAATTTCAGTGTGCTATATACCCGATATCGGCCTCAAGCATATGTCTTTTCCTTTGAGCGACATAAGATTTCACTGTGATCTATTCTTATTTAAGGATTTTGTCTCATGTTTAATATTATAAGGAGATAAAATAAGTAAGAATTATAACGGAAATTCAACCTTAACCCAAATGATTATGTGTGAAGATGATGAATATCAAGGCAAAATTTGCAAAACGTACCTCATGAGGAAAAGCGGATCGACACTCGTGTCGCCCATGTTGTAGAGGCATAAACAGTGGGCCTCTAACCCACCATCCTTGGGTGTGAGAGAGTCTATTGGGTATACCATCTTAACCAAGTCCAAAAGTACAATTACTTGCTCCACTATACCATGATGTCTAAGCAATGTGAGACTCCATATTCTTAATAACTTTTCCAACAAAATCCAATTCCAATGAGTACACTTTGAGCATCAATTTCTCATTCACCTGATTATTATTTTGAGTGTATGAATATATGATTTCAATCTCCTCGCAACGGAGAATGCAAATCTATCAAGATCCATTACTTTTACAAAGTGGATCCCACTCAAAATTGAACCTCAAAATGACTACTCAAATTTTCCACAATATATTCATAATTTATTTTTTAAATTATCACATCATTATTAGATCCTACTTTCTTGTAAAGAATGGACTTCGTAATAAGAAAACAATATGTGGTTGCAGGCATAATCTAATAGTAATATTATAACTGAGTCTATCTAAAGGTGTAGAGTTTGAATTTCCCGCTCAAATAAAAAAGAAAAGAAAAGAAAAGAAACGAAAACAATACTCATATGATTCTGAAAAAATAAAATAAAATTTAAAAAGAAAATTTTCCATTCCAACTACTAATATAATGCTTTTGGCACCAAAAAAAAAAAACTTCTAATTTAATACTGTACACTGAATTTGAAGATAAAGATGGGACTTTTAGTATTTAGTATTTATTAGTTGTAGGCCCGTACCACGTACGTGTTTAATCACTTTGTTAAATAAAAAATTAATTATGAAGTATTAGTAGAAAATAGTTGTTTATAAAATATTGAGGAAAAATAATTAAGAGCAATAATTGGAGAGGAGTTAAATCATGTAGAAAGTTAATTGGGTGGTGTTATGAGAAAATAATAATGGAGTTAGTAAAAAAATGTCTTAGGATATACATTTACAAAAATTTACTTCAGTATGGGCAAAAAAGAATGAAAAATAAAAATTAAAAGAGATGAAAGAAAAGCAAATAGAGAATAGATCGGTATGTGGATGAAAGTGAACAATAATTTTAAAGAGAAAAAAGAAAAAATATATATTTATCAAAATTTTCACATAATTTGGGTGTATTCAACTAAGGACAAATATTACAAAAAATAATAGTTAAAAATCTGAGATGGTCATAAAAAATATAATAATAAGTATGCCTTTATATGAGAAAATTTTTTTAAATAAAGTAAAGGGGAAAAAATTAGTATTTAGAAAAAAGAAAGAGAAACAAAGAAAATGGAAAGAATGAAAGAGAATTAAAAAAAGAAAAGAAAGAAAATGATGGAATTACATGTGTCAAAAGCAAGGAGGAACCTGTGACTCTTTTATATATATTAAGATGTTATGAAAAAAATTAGAGAAAATTACCTAAATAATCACTTTTTTTTTCATCTATTGACCAATGTAATATAAGTTTCTTCATCTTGATCAGCATAACATAAAATTTAATTTATTTTAGTTTAATTTTATATCATATTGATCTAATATTATTTTTCTTTTCTGTTAGTGCAATGATTTTTAAATTTATGTTATTTAGATGTTTTTTTCTAAGATTTATTTATTTATTTATTCTTGAAGATTAAACGAGATCCGATCAATGATCTTCGTCAACACATCTCCCGCCGACTGCAATTAAAATCGCCAAAATATCTCCTTTGGTTGTTGTCAATCTAGAAGTAGGCATTTATTGTCTTCAATTTATCATTTCAAGTTAGGCATTTCAATCTTTATATATTTCAACAAATAAATATTTTTCAGCAGATCCACGATCAATTATACACACACACATATATAAGATATTATTACGTTTATTGATATAATTGACAATGTATGTTGATTAGTCGGTTTAATCAATAGTGTAATGGATCAAAAATTGTTCCACTGCCTTAAATTGAATATATATTTTCTGATCAGATTATACATATAAACGCCTTCACTTAACATGCTTGATGAACCACTTCAACAGGTCCATCTGAGCCTCCATTGCACGCTCGTACGACACTCCCCCTAAAACGTCATATCTGATTGTGAAACCGTGCTTGACACCCGCATATATCTTCGCAAAGTAATCGATCTGCACATAACGGAACAAAATCTCAAGTGAAAACCGAAAAGTGTTTGTGAAGCTGTTAAGAGATTGTGATTCTATCTTAAAATGTCAATCTGTTAAGTGAAATAATCCAATATTTTTATATGTTTATTATTGTTGTTATGTATTTACGATGTGAGACTTAGGTTTCTTTTTATCATTAACAGTGTTAACCATTAGACGGGAAATGCAAAAGGGCATTCCGAGAACCAAAAGGCATGATGACACAAGATTACTGCAAGATGTTCATACCTTGTGTGAATGTAAGACCTCCTCAAATTGTTTTATGAGCTCTGGCGGATATTGCTTGTCAAGCTCGGCTCCAAATATGGCAAGTGGAACCTTTACCTCTGAAAGTGCATTTAACAGTAAGTATTTGTGATGGTCGAAATTTTTAATGTAAGAGTTTAACTGT
The DNA here is from genome assembly GCA_025413025.1 of Ficus hispida. NCBI lineage: Eukaryota > Viridiplantae > Streptophyta > Magnoliopsida > Rosales > Moraceae > Ficus > Ficus hispida. Next base: position 17,215,740 of record CM046368.1, on the reverse strand, counting down.
TCTTAACTGATTTTTCTTTTAGTTATTCAAACGAGTGCGAAAAACTCCACTTTGTCTCAGTTTTGCCACACTTTCTACTCCTTTATCTTAGCGGTATGATTTAATTTCAAGTAAATTTAAGAAAAGTAACGCCTTTTAGTCTATCTGCATATGAATAAGTTTTAGGAATGACAAGCTAGCTTGGTGCATACCTTTGATATCGTCTAGAGTGACGAAGGAAGGATGTAAGATCGCAGTAGCCTGGACAAAGTTCTTGAGTTTTGCAAGTTCAATTACCAACTTGGCTGAGAACAGGATTTATCTGAGTCAGCTTAATCAACACATTCTTACATCGATTTTACTAATAAATTCACCGATCGTATCACAATAACGATTCAACGAATAAACTTACCACCCCAACAAAAGCCAGCAGCACCAACTGCAGAAAACCCTTTATGTTTCAAGTTTTTGATTAGTGGTTTTGCTTCTTCAAATGCCTTTTCCTATAAAACCGAGCAAAAGGCTTCAGACTTCAAGATTTCAACTCAAATGTGCAATAGATATTTACCCCCAAAACTTGCTAAACAGTCGTGGAATCTCAACTAACCGGTCGATGATCGTTTTGCCAGGCATCTTTTGGCCTGTTAGTATTGTTGGGATCAAAAGGCTCGCCGTGGAAGAAGTCAGGGACCACCACAAAGAATCCAGCAGCCGCAAACTTGTCAGCCACTTTCCTTTACAATAGACGAGCTGGCATTAGTTTCCAAGAGAGAATATACCTCCATAAATTAAAGAGAATTATGTTCCAACAATTTAACCCGGCACGTTACTGTAGAAATCGGGTACGAAAAATTCACAAACCTCAAGTTTGGAGCTTCATATCCTGCCATTAATCGAAACATTTACAAGTTAGAAGATTGTAGTGGTGATTAAACTGGTTAAAGTTCGTATCCACAATTGTATTATCACGTATTTCATTTACATTTCACTACTTGTATGCGCGCGCGCACACACACACACACACACAGATACATTCCAGTAGTTTTTTCAATGCGCTTCCAAAAATCCTAAACGGAGAATAAGAAGCTCAAAACACAAGGCAAACATCTAAAACTGTTATCAACAATACCCATCAAGTGAATATGACACTCTTCAAATCACTAAGCAGGTATATATACGTATATATGTATACAAATATATACAGAGCAGAACTAGCTAACACCGTTGAAGCAACCTGATCAAAGAATAATAACACACATAATAGAACATCAGGGCTCAAGATTTCCTCCTTCAAGGACCCCATTTTTCTCGTAGAAAATCAAACAAGAACATGTCTGTGAATTTCAAGGTGGGGAAACTAAAAAACCCAATAACTTCACAAAATTAAAATGAAGTGAACAACTTCTCTAAATAGATATATATAGATATGTGTGTGTGTGTGTGTGTATAAAGAGTTAAAAGACATACCATAAACATCAGATGCAAGAATGATGGCATGCTTGGATTTGGGAGAGCCAGTGACGTAGGAGTCAAGATTGCCAAGCTTCTCAACATGCCCTGCTCCGCTGCTTGCGTTTAAGGATGGAGGGTTTGAGGTACAATGAGGACCTAACGTGCTATGATTTGTCTTTGGTTCTGTGAAAATACAAAGTCACACACACATGATTAGAAAATGAGTGAGCTTTGGAGGTAGGGATCTCAAGTGGGGGTAGTGACCCGCAAATGCTTCTCTGTTTCCATCCCTCTCCCTAAAACAATCCACGTACCCATCTTATACCCTTTTAAAGAGAGGCGGGAACGAGATCCCGAAATCCCAGATGTAAGATCTTTTTAAAACCCGCCTTAATGCTCTAATTAAGAATATTCTATACGAGACAGGATCCGATGGATCCAACCTATAGGTAAAAGTCTCATTCCTAGAGATCTCAAAGGGCAAGTTGGAGACTCACAAATGCTTCTCCGTCTTCATTCCCACTCGTCAAAACATCCTCATCTCCGTTAAAGAGAGGCATGAACGAGAATTAGAAATTATTGCTGTAAAGTCTTTTTTATACCCACCATTATATTTACTATTGATGAAAATAATAAGTTAAAAATAAAAACTACCAATTAAAAATAACCAGCACCAATCCTATAAAAGACAAGACCTTGCGGGGCCCATCCCATGTAAAAAAAAGTCTCTTCCCTTTCTATTTTCAAAATTTTTTTTGTTTTTATTGAAAAGTCAACAATTTATTATTTAAATTTAAAAATCTTAATTCAAACTTACACACCAAACACCCCTAAATTCATATACTTCCTCTTTATAAGCAGGCTCCAAAATCCAAGCAGATTGAATTTGGACAAGAGAAACATAACATTTCAATTGCATACATGGAAGAACACAAGAAAAACCTCAAAAATATAAGATGAAAATTAGGACAAAATGTCAAAAACACACCTGCAAAAGCGCTGACGAAAAGAGAGAGGAGTAAGAGAAAGGAGGCGAAAATGAAGGCCTTTGTACTTGCCATGTTGGAGAAGAAAGTTGAGAAATGAATAATTTTGGTTGCAAATGAGGGCTTTGTTTTATAATTAGAGAGAATTGGGGAAAATGCCAAAATGGTCAACGTTTGGCAACAAGCCTTTCGCAACTGCTTTTGACCGGCCGACAATCAATTCGGCGCATGTCCTTCTTCTGTGCCGTCAGTACCGCAATCGTTCTCGGGTTTTGTTCCCACCTTCGACGGATATGATCATGGATAAATACCCGTTTCTTAACCCACAAAATTTTACTAGTTCTGTCTGAACTGTATCACAAATCTCAATATATCTAATATTTGTTATAACTTTATGTATTTTCAAATCATTTATTTATAGTGAGGGCCTTAATTTATTACTAAATATTATATATAATTTTAAATAGCATTTTTGTACAAAAATAATATAATTTTAAAATTCAGGAATACGTTTTAACCTGAAAACATATTGATATTAATGACATAATTTAAAAAGAATTTATAATTTTTCTTAAATTTATCCGATCTTAATTAGATCCTTTTTCATTGTTAAAAAGAGACTGTATTATGAACTGTGTTTCTTTAATATAAATATAGTTTCGTAAATCTAATAAGAAAACAATACTCATACGACTTTTTAAAAAATAAAAAAAAAATACGAGAGGAAATTTTCCATTCCAACTATTTCTTTAATGTTGTACGCTGACTTTGAAGAAAACGATGTGTCTTTTAGTAGTTTTTTTTTTATTTTTTATTTTTTATTTGTAAATAGATTAAACGAGATCCAATCAATGATCTTGGTCAACACGTCTCCCGCCGACAGCAAAATCGCCAGAATCTCTGCATTGGTAGTTCAAACTTCAATCTAGAATTATTCAGCAATTATCATCTTTAATTTATCATTTTCAAGTTACGTATTTCAACCTTTATCCATTTCAACTATTAAAATATTTTTCAGCAGACCCACGTTCAATTATATATACGTCTTTATGTTGATAAGATATTAACACGTTTAATGTTATAATTGACCAAGTAAATATTCCACTGCAAATTGAAAATATATTTTCTGATCCGATTATATATATATATATAAAACATACTGTCTTATCAAAATCATCAGGTCCACGTTTATTAACAACTTAGGAATAGTTAAGAAATGAACAGTCCATCATGAGTAAAGACTTGTTTTACAGTCAGTGTATATACACAAATATACACGCACACGAAAAGCTGCAATATGATTCGCATATTCGAGTCCAACTACTGAGCTACAAATGCCTCCTAATTTTTGGGATATATTTGTGGCTCAAATTTCATCAATTTGAAAATGAAAAAATAAATAAATAAAATAAGACAACAACGACAAAACTTTGAGTCACGAAGAAAAAGTCGTTAGTTGTCACCCAATAAAGATTAGAAAAAATTTCGATGACAATATTTGTTTCTTTTTATATGTTCACAATATTTGTTTCTTTTTATATGTTCACAAAGCTATTGAACTGAACAATTGCAACTGGTTAGAGTATGGCTTTTCATTGCACAGCCAAAGTGGAAGTCAATTTCAAACATCATTCATGAATTTTGTGGAAGGTGAATCTTTGGAAGAAAAAGTCATCTCTTTCCCTACAATAATATTTCAACTACTTTGATAGAAACTTCGAACTTATCTTGACTTCAGTGACAGAGAGATATATAAATGATTGAGACTGCAGTTTCCACTGAAATTTTCTTTTTTCTTTTAAAATTACTTTAAATTTCAATATTTATCATTTTGACCACTTTCAAAATCAGTTTTCTTATATAAGCTTCTACAAAAAATTATAATCCACCTAAAAACTCATTAATCATATATAAGAGGATAAATAACCTTAACAAAATTTGATATATACCCCGCTGAATTAAAATTCCATCAAGTTTCTTAGAGTTTGTTCCTTAATTTGGATTTAGCGAATATAATTTTTCAACTATATAGTGGGATTCGAAAGATATATAAGAGTACCTGTCCTTAACTTTAATTTTGTAGACCTTAAACTTTAAAAAGTGAACTACTCTCGATTATAGGCTTGATTCATTTGAAAGGAGAAAAAACATATAAACAAATGCATAGAAAATGATAGAGAGAGACGGTTTAAAAAGAAAATATTATGCTATTATTTAGTGTATAACTTTGGCTCATTCACTTGGCTCTAATATTTGTATCCCGGATTTTGATTATTTGACTAATTGGCATCTCTAACATAAAACAACTTTGAAGAGGAAGAAATCTAGCCTCATCCGTGTTTATCATATCCGATTGTATATTTTTACATTAATTTGGTACATTGAGATTTTTATATTCTAAAAAGACCTCTACATCTTAAGGTGGAGTATGATATAAAATTAACGTTAAATTATGTATACAATCACTCTAAAACCAATAGTTTCTTTAGAGTAAAAAGTAGTTTTTAAAATCACCGAAGAATAACCCCGTCTAGGTGAGGCTATTATTGCGACATTTCGTCAGTTGACATCCTTGTTAAATCAATTTATCATGTCAACGTGAGCCTCCTTTGGAGCTCCGCAAAATAATATGGAGTCATAGGAGGTGTGCCCCAATGATGGGAACCACCTCGTGTTTGTGCGGAGCTACGAAAAACCGGGGCTACCGGAGCCCCCGAGCCTCCAGGAATATCTTCACAAAACTATCAAACAGGAAAATTGCAGTAGGTAAGAGTGAGGCTCCTCAGTTCAAAGGGCGGAGTCACTTTCATAGATATCATTCATGAATTTTTGGGGAGGAGAATCTATGGAAAAGTATTTTACTTGCACAAATATTAGAGAATCATAGTCACTGTACAAGTTCCTACTTGTTGTTGTTTTTGTTTTTTTGTCAAACCTCCGATTTAGGTAAATAAAATCTCTCCAAAATATCAGTTGAGCTTTGTAAATCTCAGCTCCCAATAAAGCAACGTGAACTTTTTACTTCTGAAAGAGTTCGAACACAGAACATAAAACTATAGTCGTTCTGATAGCTCAAGTTTTTGAAAGCATTAGTAAACAAACATATCCAATCAGGAATTTATTATAGAGGTAGATATCCAGATCCTTTCCTTATTCAATATAAATATCCGAAACTCTCAAATTATGCCTAAGTTCTTTAAACAAAACTACACAGAGGGTCCAGCTATTTATTCGAAACATCGGTGACAAAGTTAAAACCAAGGTACCAGTTGGTGGTGAACTGCTTCACTTAACGTGCTTGGTGATCCACTCCAACAAGTCCTTGTGAGCCTCATCTGCAGACTTACAAGCCGATTCATCTTGAATATCATACCTCACGGTCCAACCATGCTTGACTCCAGTATATATCTTCACAAAGTAATCAATCTGCAAGTCGTGAAACAACATTTGAAGAGAGAACCGAAAAGTGTAACTGTTGATGACAATCAGAAACTAATCTTAAAGATAGGAAACGCAAATGGCATGCTGACGACAAAGGGCGTTTGTGATGAACCTAAGGTTGGTAAAGACAAAAAGAAAAATGTAGGAAAAACACGTTGGATAATGTTTTGATGTAGGATGTTCATACCTCGGGCTTTGCACTTAAGCTGTCCTCGAATTGTTTCACAAGCTCTGGTGGAGAAACCATGTCAAACTCAGCTCCAAGTATGGCAACCGGGACCTTGGCCTCTGAAAGAATTTTAAACCATCGACGCCGTTAATTTCTCTCTCTTTTCTCTCTCATAACGCTCAAATGCTGCCCATTAATAAAGAACTCTACAAATCCTACAATATAGATGAATAAAGTTGTTCGGCATTCTGAAATGAAAATATTTTTATCCATGTTGTTTCAAACACAACATGTGCCACCAAAAAAAGCATTTTCAGTAAGTATACTTCTAAAATACGTGATAGCGGAAAGTCTACCTTTGATATCATCTAAAGTGACGAAGGAAGGATGCAAGAGTGCAGCAGCTTGGATAAAGTTGTTGAACTTTGCAAGTTCAATTACGACCTTGGCTGATAACACGATTTATACAAGTCAGCTTAATCAACAAATTGCTATACATATTTTACTAACGAAGTCACTTATCGAACTAGCAAATCTTGAGTCAACCAACAACCGTACAAAAGAAATTCCAGAACAATGACACATAGAAGTATGTGAACGGTAAGCATACCACCCCAACACATGCCAACAGCACCTATTGCAGAAAATCCTTTACTTTTTAAATCTTTGATTATCGGTTTTGCTTCTTCGAATCCCTTATCCTATCAAACCAATAAAAAAGACGTCAGACTCCAAGATAATAACATGAGTGTGTAATCGATAATCATTAGAAATTCAAGCAAAACCGCAATAACAGAGATAACAACAGCCCGGCCAATTTTGGAAAACTTCGATTGTCGCATCTTTAGTACTAAACTGCCGAATTGAATTCAGAGAGTGCTTATTTTTCGTGAAAATTTTTGATAGAAGACAACAGACAATCAACAGTGATGAAATTTAGCAACAACTTCAAGGACAGAACAGTTAAAGAATCTCAACCGACCGTTCCATGGTCTTTTAACCAAACTGCTAGCCTGCTATAATCCTCATTCGGATAAGGATCGCTATGTATGAAGTCAGGAACAGCCACAAAGAATCCAGCAGCCGCAATCTTGTCGGCCAGATTCCTATACAACAAGCAACAAGCATAAAATTCCAAGAGAGGATATAGCAAAAACAAACAGGAAGATTTATATTTCAAGGAAAGCTCATCAAAGTGCCTAAATGACGGCTTGAATCATCGTCCCTCACATTATACTAAACAGAATCTCAAATTCTAAATCAACGTCACGTCGCATATTCCAACAATTTAAGCAAACCCCGAAAAGTAGCTGTTAAAAAACAGAGTACAAAAAATCCATTTACCTCAAGTTTGGAGCTTCATATCCTGCAATATTTGAAAATTTAAACGTTAGAATATTGTAGTGATGATCAAAAATTAAAGATGATATCCACAACCGTATTATCAATTATTTTCTTATAAATTCCTCAACTTATTTCAAAGCCGTTCCAAATAATTCCAAGTTGGGAATAACAAGCTCGAAATAGAAGCCAAAAATCTAATCATAAAGCAGGAGAGAGAGAGAGAAAAAAAAATTAAAAGGACAAAATAAGCAACACCCTTTGTTTTAGCTAATCAAAGAATGGCACGTGCAAAAATCCAACAAATTTTTTTCCTTAAAGACGCCATTTTTCTGAGAGAAAATCAAATAAGAACATGTTTTTGCATTTCAAGAGGGAAAGGCTAACAAAACCCATTAATCTTAACGACCTAAAATCCAAAACCCACATGAGAAAAAAGAAGACTTTACCATAAATATCAGATACAAGAATAACAGCAATCTTGGAATGGGGAGAGCCAGAGACATAGGAATCAAGATCACCAAGCTTCTGAACGTGCCCAGCTCCGCTGCTTGGGTTTAGGACTGGGGGGTTTGAGCAGCACTGAGCACTTGACATTCTTCTCTACCCTCTCTCTCTCTCTCTCTCTCTCTCCACACTTCACAATGTCACAGGTAAGAATTGTGTCATTTATAATTTGGACAGCAAATCCATCCATCAATAATGATATTTTATTGGCACACACAAAAAAATGTACATCTTGTCCGCGACTTTTAAGCAATAAAAAAAACAGATAACGAGTCATATCTGTCAGCCAACTACTTTTTTTTTTTTTTGTTAATCATGTGTAGTATTTTACTGTTAGGTTATTTTATTAGGCTTGATTTTTTTTAGTTGGTGTATTTTTAAATTTTTAAAATATTAGTATAATAATTATTTTTATTAATTTTTAGATAAAATCTGTAATTTATTTAAAAAGTGATGTTTTTGATATTTTAAAAAATTTAACGGTTTAAATTTTTTTTGAAAGAAAATATATTCAAAAGAGTTATTTATATTTTTATATCTTATATTTTATTTTTATTTAGAAAATATAAATATTATACTTTGAAATTTTATATTTTTATAATATCCGATTAAATTTGATATTTTCGAGACTAACACATAATTAATCCAATTTTGTTTCTTCCATATTCACTTCTCATCAGTGCATTTTTTTTTTCAACTTTTGTGTTACTATTATTGTGACATTTCTTCACTTGACAGATTTGTGAAACCAAAATAACAAACTGTTTTATCAAATCATCAGGTCCACGTTTCTTTACAACTGAGGAATAGTTAAGAAATGAACAGTTCATGAGTAAAGCGTTGTTTTACAGTCAGTGTGTATACACATATATACACGCACACGAAAAGCTGCAATATGATTCCAGTCCAACTACTGAACTACAATACCTTATAATTTTTGGGATATATATATGTGGCTTAAATTTCATCTATTTGCAAATGAAAATAAAAAAAAAAAAAAAAAAAAAAAAGAAAAACGACGACAAAAACTTGAGTCATATAGAACAAACTGTCAGTTGTCGCCTAATAAAAACTAGAAAAAATTTCGATCACATAAATTGTTTCTTTTCTTTTTTTTTTTTTTTTTTTTTTTTATGTTCACAAAGCTACCGAACTGGAAAATTGCAATTGGTTAGAGTATGGCTTTTCATTGCAAAAGCCAAAGTGGAAGTCAATTTCAAACATCATTCATGAATTTTGTGGAAGGTGAATCTATGGAAGAAAAAGTCACGTCTTTCCCTACAAGAATATTTCAACTACTTTGATAACTTATCACGAATTCAATAACAGAGAAATATGTAAATGAGTGAAGCTGCAGTCCTAACTAAAATTTTCTTTTTTCTTTGGAATTAGTTTGAATTTTAATATTAATCATTTTGACCACTTTCAAGATCAGTTCTTTTATATAAGCTCATACAACTTATTAATAGTATATAAGAGGATAAATAATCCTAACAAAATTTGATATATGCTTCCACTAAATTAAAATTCCGTCAAGTTCCTTAGAATTTGTTCCTTAGTTTGGATTTAGCGAATATAATAGTGGGATTCGAAAGATATATAGGAGTATCAGTCCTTAACTTTAATTTTGTAGATCTTAAGCTTTAAAAAGTGAACTACTCTCGATTCTAGGCTTGATTCATTTGAAAGGAGAAAAAACAAGTAAACAAATGCATAGAAAATGATAGAGAGAGATGGTTTAAAAAGAAAATATTATGCTATTAATTAGTATAAAACTTCGGTTTATTCACTTGGCTCTAACATTTGTATGTATCCCGGATTTTGATTTGACTAATTGGCTTCTCTGACGTAAAACAACCTTGCAGAGGAAGAAATCTAGCCTCATCCGTGTTTATCATGTTCTTGTATATTTTTAAGTTAATTCGGTACATTGAGATTTTTGTATTCTTAAAAGACCTCTACATCTTAAGGTGGAAGTCACTTTCAAAGACCACTCATGAATTTTGCAGAAGGATAAATCTATGAAAAAAAAAAAAAAAAAAGGGCCCTTTTACTTGCAATTTATTGGGGGGAAAAAAAAGTTTCATCTTTCATTCTTTTTTTTTTTTTTTGGTTCATTGTCTCAGATTTGGCTGATAAAATCTCCCCAAAATATTTCACTTGTCAATTTCAGCTCCCAATATAGCAATGTGAATCTTTACTTCTGAAAGAATTCAATATAGAATACAAAACTATTATTGACTGACCGTCTAAAAGCTTAAGCTTTTGAGAGAATCTATAAACTAACATCTTCTAATCCGAAATTTATTGATGTGGACATCAAGATCTTTTACATATGCACATGCATACCAGAAAATTTTAAACAATGCCGGTCCTTGGAAAGAGAACAAAGTACATAGAAGGTCAAGCTATTTATTCAAAACATGGGTGACAACTAACAAAGGAACTAGTTTGTAAGATCCGTACTAATTGTGCTTCTCGTAGGTACCATTAAGGTCAAACTAAGGTTATGAACTCCTTCACTTAAAATGCTTGGTGAACCACTCCAACAATTCCTTGTGAGCCTCATCTGCAGGCTTCACAAGCTGCTTCATCTTGAGTGTTGTACCTCACGGTCCAACCATGCCTGACTCCGGGATATATCTTCACAAAGTAATCAATCTGCATGTAGCGAAACATCATTTGAAATGAAGGACAAGAAGTGTTATCCGTTGATGACGATCACAAACTAAATCAAAGATGGGTATCGCAAAAGGCACGCCGAGGACAAAGGGCATTTGGGATGAACTCGAATTGTTTGGTAAAGACGCAAAGGAAAATGTAGAATAACATGTGGGTTATTGTTTTGACGGAGAATTTTCATACCTCGGGCTTTATGCGTAAGACGTCCTCAAATTGTTTCACAAGCTCTGGTGGAGAAGCATTGTCAATCTCAGCTCCAAGTATGGCAAATGGGACCTTGACCTCTGAAAGTATTTAGACCATGAACTCCGTTAATTTTGCTCTCTGATAACATCCTTACATATGCTGACATAAATAAAGTACTCTAGAATTTAACTCATGAAGCTGTAAAGGAAAAAAAAAACTACAATGTAGATGAAATGTACAGCATTGCAAACTGAACCTTTTTTTTTCGAGCTGTTTCAGACACAATATCTGCCACCAGAAAGTGCATTTTCAGTACGTACTCATCTAAAATACATGATAGCTGGAAGCATACCTTTGATATCATCTACGGTGACGAAGGTAGATGCAAGAGTGCAGCAGCTTGGATAAAGTTGTCGAACTTTGCAAGTTCAATTACGACCTTGGCTGATAACAGGATTTATACAAGTCAGCCTAATCAACAATTGCTATGTGTGTCTAACTAGTGAAGTCGCTGATCGAACTAACGACACTAGAAAAGAAATTCTGGAACACTGAAACAAAGAAGTAGGTGAACAACAAACTTACACCCCAACAAAAGCCAGCAGCGCCTATTGAAGAAAACCCTTTACTTTTCAAAGCTTCGATAACTGGTTTTGCTTCTTCTAATGCCTTATCCTATAAATCCAAGTTAAAGACTTCAAACTCCGAGATTATAACATGAATGTTCAATGATAATCATTAGAAATTCAAGCAAAAATGCAATAACAGAGAGCACTAACAGAGAGCCAATTATGTGAAAAATGTCACAAAAGAAAACAGAAAAACAAATTGTGATTGAAATGAACAAAGAACTTAAAGTACTACAACAGAGATTTTTGTTCCCCAAAACTCATTAAAACAGTTAGAATCCAAACCAACCATTCCACCAAACTGCTATCCTGCTAAAATCATCATTCGGATAGGGATCGCCATGTAAGAAGTCCGGAACAGCCACAAAGAATTCAGCAGCCGCAATCTTGTCGGCCAGCTTTCTTTACAACAGACACAAAGCTAGCCTTAGTATCCAAGAGAGAATACATCAACATAAATAAATAGATTATATTTCAAGAAGACTCATCTGAGTGCTTAACATCACAGCTTGAATCATCCTCCCTCACATTATTCCTTTATAGAATCCCACGTTCTAAATCAACATAACAATCTTATATCCCTACAATTTATCCCGGTACATTAAGCATTAAGCCAAACCCGGGAATGTAGCTATTAAAAAACAGAGTACAGAAAAACCATTTACCTCACGTTTGGAGCTTCATATACTGCAATAATTGAAAACTTCAGAAGTTAGAACTATTAGAGTATTGTAGTGATGATTAAACAAGTTAAACGTGATATTCACAATCGTAATATCACTTAATTTCATGTAAATTAATTGAGGGCTTATTATTCAACAGTAAAACATGATTTATATCCCCTTGTCAACCAGTCTCGAAATCCAGATATATATCTAAACTCTTCTTTCTTCTTTACATTATCTATCTAGATTTATCCTTTTTTTTTTTTTTTTTGACAAAATGAAAAGAGTTAACAAGTTCGGATTTTTGGATACATATATGATATCGATATATTAATTACAATGGGTTATCCGGGTCTCGAACCCGGAACTAGTTGGATGGAATAGATAATTTACTTGTTAGAAAATTTAAAAATAATGATAAAAAAAAAAAAAAGAAGGTAAAAATCTCTCCCCAAGCCTTGTTTCAAAGCCGTTCCAAAAATCCCAAGTTGGGAATAAGAAACTCGAAAAAGAAGCCAAAACTAATCCTTAAAAAAATGTTACTACAGCAGACTATAAAGCAGGAGAGAGAGTGGCGGAAGCATAGCTAGCTATAATTTCACACTAAAAAAAATCCGAACTTTTTTCCTTAAAGACGCCATTTTTCTCAGAGAAAATCAAACAAGAATATGTTTTTGCACTTCGAGAGGGGAAAACGAAAAAGTCCCAATAATCTTAACAACCTAAAATCGAAAACCCAGAAGAGAAAAAGAAGATATTACCAAAAATATCAGTTACGACAAGAACAGTGAGGTTGGAATTGGCGGAGCCAGAGACGTAGGAGTCGAGACCACCAAGCTTCTGAACGTGCCCAGCTCCGCTGTTGGGTTTAGGATTGGTGGGGTTCGAGCAGCACTGAGCACCCGACATTCTTCTTCACTCTCTCTCTTTCTCTCCACAGTCCACACTTCACAAGACAAAGACAAGATTTTTGTGTGCTTTTGAATTGGACAAAGCAATAGATCCACAACTAATGATGGCATTTAATTGCCACCAAAAAAAAAAAAAAAAAAAGTTCTTGTCGGCTTTTAAGAAAATAATTTAAAAAAAAAAAAAAAAAAGAAAGGTCATGAGTGATGTTAATTTGCTGGCTTGGCGCGCTTTTCGGTGGTAAGTAGGAGGTAATTGATAATTTAATACAAGTCTCACGGTATGGATTGTATAACTGAGATTCACTTTTTACTAGCCACTACTCATGTCTCCAAATTTTTTTTTTAATTAAAAGTAGATCATCTTTAGATCTTTTCTATTTGATTAATAGCTAATTAAAACATAATACTTTTTTTTTCCACGATATTGGACGTGTGTAGGTTAGATCCACTTGTTTGGTAGGAGAAAAAAGTGAAGATAATGGAAAAACAGAGATAAATGGATCCATGCATCCATATTTTTTATTCCTCCAAAAACAGAGAGATTTTGTATAGAAAAATCTAGTTTTTTTTTCTTTTAATAAACAGATAGTTAAATTTCCTTTTTTGTTTTTATTTTTAATTAAATTACCTTTTTTCCTAAAAAAAATAACGTTAATTAATTTACAAAATTTCCATTCAGTTGATCATCCATTTTTTTCTTCCTACATAACAAATAAGACAAGACACACCCTCCCCCCCCCCCCCCAAACCAAAAAAAAAAAAAATCTTTGATAGAAACTTACTTGCAAAATCTATGGAAAAAGTTTCATATTTTCACATTTCATTTTTTTTTTGTTCCATGATAAAATATCTCCAAAACATTTCATTTGAGCTTTGTAAATGTCAACTCCTAATATAACAAAGTGAATTTTTACTTCTGAAATAGACCGACCTTCTACACGTTGAATGCTTTTGGGAGAACTAAAAAACTCACAAATTCTAATCCGTAATTTATTGATGCAGATATCAAGATCCCTTATTTCCTAAAAAAAAAAAAAAAAATCCCTTACTTGTACACACATGCAAACTTGAACCTTATAAACAACGCCAGTCCTTCAAACAAACACTAAGGTACATAGAAGGTCAAGCTGTTTATTCAAAACATAGGTGACAAAGGAAGTAGTTTGTAAGATCCATACTTTTGCTTCTCTTAGTCTTAGGTAACATTAAGGTAAAAAACTAAGGTAATTATGAACTCCTTCACTTAACATGCTTGGTGAGCCACTCCAACAAGTCCTTGTGAGACTCCTCTGCATGCTTAACAGCTGCTTCATCTGTAACATCATACCTCAAGGTCCAACCATGCTCGGTTTCAGGGTATATTTTCACAAAGGAATCAATCTGTACATAGCGAAACACCATTTGAAAGTAGAAATCGAAAAGAGTTAACCATCGACGACTATCATAAACTAATCTCAAAGGCGGGAAATACAAAAGGCATGTTGAGGAGAAAAGGCGGTCGAGATGAACTTAAATAGTTGTTTGGTAAAGACGCGAAGGAAAATGTAGAAAAAACATGTTGGATATTGTTTTGACGGAGGATGTTCATACCTCGGGTTTTACGTTTAAGACCTCCTCAAATTGTTTCACAAGCTCTGGTGGAGCACTTATGTCAATCTCAGCTCCAAGTACGGCAACCGGGACCTTCACCTCTGAAAGTGTTTTGAACCATCGACTTGGCTAATTTTTACAAGTTGTTTCGAAAACAATAGGTGCTACTAGAAGTGCATTTTTCAGTAAGTATACTTCTAAAATGCTTAATAGCTTGAAAGCATACTTTGAAATCATCCGTAAGAGTGCAGCAGCTCGGATAAAGTTGCCGAACCTTGCAAGGTCAATTACGACTTTGGCTGAGAACAGGATTTATACGAGTCAGCTCAATCAACAAACTGCTATACAGATTTCAGCAATGAAGTCGCTGGTCGAACTAGCAGTTTTTGACTCAACCAAAAACCCCACACAAAAGAAATGCCAGAACAATGAAACAATGAAGTGTTGGGAGTGTGTGAACAAAAGTCACACATGAGATAGACATGAAATTGAGAACGAGTTTAAAAGGGTCGGGACTACTCGTCCTAATAGGTTACATTTGGGGATGGAACTCCTTAGAGACTCCAACAAGTAATATCAGAGCCAAATTTAGATGAAACCATGTGTATACAGGAGAGGAACTCTAGAGAAAAATTGGAAGAATGTTGGTGGTCCAGAAGAGATCGCAAAAGTACGTGGTGAAAATGGACTCTGAGATGGAAATTCCATGGTGACACAGGGTACTGAAACGGTGGAGATTTTGATGGAGTTGTGATCTTATTGGAGTTTGCGGAAGATGGACGGATGGATCATAGTTTGAGGGGTGATGATGGTGTTTCACTCCAGGAAGGAATTGTTGGGAGTGTATGAACAAAAGTCCCACGTGGACAAGACATAAAATTGAAGATGCGCTTAAAACAAGAACTATGTGAAAAACAAACTTACCACCCCAACAAAAGCCAGCAGCGCCTATTGCAGAAAACCCTCCACTTTTTAAATCTTCAATTAGTGGCTTTGCTTCTTCAAATCCCTTATCCTATATATCAAACCAAGTAAAAGTCTTCAGACTCTGAGATTATAACATAAATGTGCAATCACTAATCATTAGAAATTAAAAAAAAAAAAAAATGCAATAACATAGATATGTTAGCCTGATCGGGTTTAGAGAACTTCGATCATCACATCTTTCCTATGGAATTTCCCAAATGGATTTAGAATCATCTTTGCAGAGACCTGATTCGACGTGAAATTTTTTTATAGAAGACGGGACAAGCGAACTGTAGTGAAACTTAGCAACAACTTCAAGTACCACATTAGAGATTCTTGTCCTCCAAAACTCAATAAAACAGTTAAAGAATCTCAACCAACCGTTCCGTGCTCTTTTAACCAAATTGGTATCCCGCTAAAATCATCGTTCGCATAGGGATCGCCGTGAAAGAAGTCGGGAACTACCACAAAGAATCCAGCAGCCGCAATCTTGTCAGCCAGCTCCCTACACAATAAAGAATAGATTGTATTCGAAGGAAGGCTCATCTAAGTGCTTTGAATTTTCCTCTCTCACATTATTCTTTCTAGAATCCGACATTCCAAATCAACATAACATCTTTATGCCAACAACTTAGCCCCCGTTTGGATTATAGGATGAAAATTAAATCTAAATAGTAAATTTAATTTTTTTGTGAGAGAAAATATTGTAGAAAACTTTTTATATAGTACCTAAAATAGTCTTAAAACGGTTATTCAAACGGTCTATTAATACGACACATTAATAAAACCCAGATGTGTAATTGTAGAGAACGGGTCTGAAAATCCATAAACCTGAATTGTGGGGGTTCATATCCTGCAATATTTGAAACGGTTGGAAGTTGAAGATTGTAGCGGTGATTGAACAGGTTAAAGATGATTTCCACTTTTTCTTTTCTTTCTTTTGGCTTGTCAATCGTGTTGTTACTTATTTCATATAAATTAGACTACTAGTTTCAAAGCTGTTCCAAAAATCTCAAGTTGGGAATGAGAAGCTCAAAAAAGAAGCCAAAATGCTATACTTTAAAAATAAAAAATAAAAAATAAAAAATAAAAAATAAAAAAAGTTACGGTAGCAGATCATAAAGCGGAAAGAAAGAGAGACAGAGAGAGAGAGAAAAAAAAAAACGATTTTAATAGGATAACTAGCAACACCCTTTGTAGGAGCCAATAAAGAGCGACGCCTGCAAAACACTTTCATTTATGAATCCCTTTAGTTTTCTAAATTCACGTGTATACAATCTAAACATCCTGAGGCGCGCTCTACCGTTGAGCTAATAGCCTGTCCTGCGGGCCTTTGCTCAAATTTGATATGACTTCTCACTCACTTCTCATCAAAGAACGCATCGTATAAAAGATGTGTGTTAAGGATAAAAAAAAATTCGAGAAGTATATCGTAAAAACACAATAACAATAATAAATTATAAGGATATTAGGTCACTTTATTTAATAATTGATATTTTAAGATAAAACTCAATCCTTAGCTATTTTAAATTTCTTTTCTTCCTTAATCTTCACATGATATCAGACCCAACAAACTCAAAAGAATGATTGATAATCTAATAAAAGATTGATAACTCAAAAGAGAATACATCTTGTAGGGTGTGTTAAGGGTTAAAAAAAAATGGGGTTTCTTTCTCTATTGGCATAGTGGGCCCCGCATGAGCTTAACTTTTCTCCCTATTTTTCTGAAGAAAATCAAACAAGAACAAGTATGAACACTGAAGGAAAAAAAAAAAAACATTAATCTTAACAACCTAAAATCCAAAACCCAATAGAGAAAATGAAGATTTTACCAAAAATATCAGATACAAGAATAACTGCAAGCTTGGAGTTGGTAGAGCCAGAGACATAGGAGTCAAGAACACCAAGCTTCTCAACATGTCCTTCTCCGCTGCTTGAGTTGAGGATTGGGGGTTTGAGCAACACTGAGGACTTGACATTCTTCTTTTACACTCTCCTCTCCACTCTGAATTGGACAGTGCAAACTATCCATGAATCATATGTTTATTGGCTTGGCACTTTCTGAAGTTAAAAAATATAATAATAATTAATTAAGAGGGTATTGCCACTATATGTTTGCTAAGGAAAAAAAAAATGAAAAAGGTGGAGAGATTTTAGTGATAAAATAGAAAATGAGTTGTTTGACATACAAGAGCGAGAAAAAAATAATATATATATTTTTAAAAATCAATGTTTTTTTATCAGTATAATATGTTAATCATGTAATCGGTATTGATGATCATATTATTATTATATAAATTTTTTATTTTTTTTTTGTTTTATTTATCTTTTGCACAGACGAAGCAGAATTAGTATATCTAAAATATCCCAAATTGTCTTGAATTTCCCATGCTTTCCACGTTGCACCCCATTTAGTTTTTTTTTTTTTTTTTTTGGCTTTTGTTGTTTTCTGCTTGTGTTTTCTTAAAAATATCTTACACTATTTAAAAAAATATATAACAATTATGAAATATAATATATATTCTGTTGCTTTCTCTTTGTACTATACTGTAATTTAATATAACACTGATCGGTTACAATTCCTAAGACTTTTTGAGTGCTAGGTGAGGTAGGACGGTGAGAAAGAAAGAGAATATATAGGAGAGAGAGAGAGAGAAATAGAAGAAGAAATTAAAGAGTGAGAAAGAAACAGAGGAAGAATTAAAGTAAAAGAAGAGAAAGAGTTCAAAATTTTCAAAGAGAAGAAGATGAATAATAGAGAGGATTTAATATTCAATACCAGCAATCAAGTTGTATAGATTGTAATGATAATAATCTTTAGCTGAAAAGAAAAAAACAACAAGAAGTGAACTAATATACAGAAAATATTATGATTACAATCTACTGATTTAATTATCAAAAATTTCATATCTACTTCATTAAAAAATAAATATTCAATTCTCATTTCAATTAAAAAAAAAAACCCCCAAAATCAGTCAAGGGAAACTTACTAAACTAGTTTTGAAAATTTTATCAGAATTATAATTATAATGAAACTTAAGAAAATCAAATTTAATATTTACTTCTTATAATTATTCTTCTTCTCCCCTCATCTGTCAATATCAAATCATCAAGTCCACGTCTATCAACGACTGAAATTGTTGGGAAATCAAAAGTCTATGGTTTAATTTTAGTTTTAGTTTTAGCTGCTTTATTCATTTTTTTTTTTCTAACATCTCTATGGTTTGGGCTTATTTCATATGTATAGTTGATGACAAAAGCCAAACCTGTTCAAACAACAATATTTGCCAAAACTAGTACATACAAAAACAGAGATGTTTAATATCCACTTAGCCAGGCATTAACATATTATTTCAGTAATTTATTCTGATATATGGAATCAGTCAATTGCCCCTATTATACAATACTACTTAATTTTTTTTTTTATATTTTCTTTCGTGGCTATTATTAAAGATTAAAGGAGAAAATGAAATTAAAAAAAAAAACAATACTCAAATAGGTTTAATCTGGTTCGTCAATGTATCTGTCGTTATAATTTTTTTTTTTTAATGTGGACTTTCATAATCATTAATACTTCAGTATAATTGAACCATGTTATAAACAATTTTGTTGATGTAAATTTATCTATGCATGTACAATAATTACCGGACCATAATAAGAGTGGACACTTGTTTTATCGACTAGCTTGAGGTCTATGGACTCCTTCATTCGTAAGTGCTTTAATCAGCACATTAGATTAAACAACCTCTCTAAAATAATTATAAGCCCCATAGGCTCACCATATCGTAAGCCCTATAATGATTAGCGGTGAAGCATAACGCTCATGTTTGGTTTTATGGTCCAAATCTAAAAATTTCATTTTAGTTTTTGTTTTCTTTCTCTGAAAAATCAATAAAAATTATAATTAGTTTTTAGAAAATCAACCGACTTCAATCTAAAAATTACATTTTAAAGTACTGGTGCACTGAACACACCTTTGTGGAGGCTATGAGGTTAGGATGTGTTGCATATGTGTGGAGAGGCTGTGAAGGGTGGAGAGCTCCATCACCCTCTTGCGGATTTGGTAGTGACTCCGATGACGGCATCGGGAGGTAATCCATGAATCATTTGCTTATCAAATATCATAAAAACTAAATAGAGAAGATTCACTAATAAGGAGCATTATGAATAAAAACCATATACCACAAACTGCATTATACGGTTTGATAAGTTACCTAAAACTAACATCTCGGTATATCAACTGGTGTTTTTTTTTTAATACATGAAAGTAAATACAAATAATACAGAACTGCAAGTAAAAAGTAACTATATTTCTGAAATATTTCTTCACTTGACATATTTCTGAAACCAATTCAACATGTCCAAATGAGCCTCTTCAGCACTTTTGACAGCGGACTGGTCTTCATCGTCATACCGTACAGTCCACCCATGAGCCACCCCAGGGAATATCTTCACAAAGCTATCAAACTGGACATAATTTGCAAATTGGTAATTAAGAGGGAGAATTTTCAATTCAAAGGCAAAATAGAAGTCACTTTTTCATGAATTTTGGCGAAGTCATTTTACTTGCTCAAATGTCATGTGATGATCTTTTTTTTTTTTTTTTAATTATGTTTTTTATTCCTTACGTACCTCGGATTTAGCTGATAAAATCTCTCCGAAATGTTGCACTTGCTCTGGTGGTGCAGCTCTGTCAATCTCAGCTCCCAATATGGCAATGTGAACTTTTACTTCTGAAGGAGTTCAAATGTTAGCACCAAAAATTTAAGCATGAGAATGAAAAGTGCAAGAACTTACCATGAATGTCTTCATCCGTTTGTCGACCGGGATGCAGCACAACAGCAGCTTGAATATCGGTAGACCTCGCTAATTTCATCACGACATTCCCTGAAAGACGCGATAAAGTGTCGAATTTTGTAGGTTAAAGCTTAGTCTTAGAAGTTCTCTATGAAAGAGTCCTTGACTCTGCTTACCTCCCCAGCAAAAACCGGCTGCTCCTATGGCAGAAACACCCTTACTCTTTAGAGCCGCAACCACTTGTTTAGCATCTTCATACCCTTTATCCTACAAGGTGAACTAATTACTCAATTGAGCTTAAAACAGTCCGTTTTTTGGATTTTTATTGTATTGCATCTTGTAAAGAAACTCTACTAACCTTGTTATGAACTTTTAGCCACGATTCGAGATTGATTTGAGGGTTACCAGGATCATAAGGATCACCATAGAAAAAATCAGGAACTACAACAAAATATTGACCAGCTTCCGCAACTTTATCTGCAAGTTTCCTTTACATATAAAAATTTCAAAATAATTGTTTCAGTTACAACATTTCGGTTGAATATGTTATTTGTTAGAGATGTTACAACATCAAAATTGAAGAGAAAGCTCTACTTAGCTTTAGATAGTTTAATTTGAGTTAAGGATTCATTAGTTTAAGAGCGGGCTAATTAAGTACTAAACTAGTAGTTTCACGTCCGCTAGTTCACATATAATACAATTAAATACGTATTATAATATTATTAGAGAGATATGAAAATGGATACAAAAAAGGGATATGAGCCAAATCCGAGTTTAGGACACAAGATTGAATAAGATTCCTCTAAAGATCTTCAACACTTTGCTTTACTCATCACACTAAATCCTATTTTTGGTATTCTAGAGTGAACAATCAAGTCCAAAACTCCTTTATCAAATTATATTGAAAGGACTAGGAAAAAAAAGAGTACCTTAATTTGGGAGCTTCATACCCTGAAAAATAAATAAATAAATAAACTTAAGTGTTTTTGCGCACATTAAAGTTGAATCTTAGCTCAAATTAGAAGGGGAAAAATAAAAAATAAAAAAACTGTCTCTTAGTACAAAACCCAAATGGCTCAGAGTTTCTTTATTTTTAAAATCTAACCCATTTTTCAGATATGCTACAAATTTTAGCTTATAATTGCAAAACATACACAAGAACATAAAAGTAATTGCAAGTACCAAAAACGTCGGAGACAAGAAGGATAGCACGGTCGGAATCAGGAGATCCGGTGACATAGGTTTGGAGGCTCCCAAGTTGTTGGACAGATCCCAAACCGCATGTTGGGCTCGACCTCGGTGGATTCTCCAAACACTGAGGAGAAGTAGTACTTGTCATCTCCAAAGATTGTGGAATGAATCTAGTACTAGTTCTGGTTCTAGGTTCAGAAATTGAAGCACAACAAGATTTCAGATGATCCAGAAGAGAAGAAAAACTTAGAACGAGCTGAGCGATGCGTCACTTCTTACGTCACAGATGTTGGTGCCTCGCAGATCACGCTCTCTGGCGAATAATTTAATAATTAAAAAATTCCGTTGTCTGTCCGATGAGTATAATAAAGTGAATAGAAAAAAAGATTGTTGATTAAAGTTTGAGAATTGGTGTTGGGGACTTGGGGACTTGGGAACCATTAGGCTCGTTAGCAACGACAATTTTATGCAACTTTATGCCAAGGCCATCATATATATATATATATATATATATATTTGCTAGTGCTACTGAAGGCCATTATATATGTATATATATATATATTTATATTATATTTATATATGTAGAAGAGATTTCAATAGTATATAGACATGATCTATTAAAAAAATGATATGTATGCAATATTCCACACAATGTATGGTCTTAAGTATATGATTTGTGTATCCGCATAATATATATATATATATATATATTTGTGGTAGTTGTAAGTTTAGTTTAACAATAAATCCAAGTTTGAAGTCCCACCTTAAATTCAAATAATTTGTAAATATATTTATACATAAACGTTGATATGTATATATGTATCTATATGTAAAAATAGGGTTAAAATTGGCGTAAGATTGTCTTTTAAAAGGTATATCTCTAGACTATTTTCTCAATTATAATAGTTTGGAGGCATTTGAAACACCAACTACATAGTTTTGAAGGTTTTTTTTTTTTTTTTGTTATTGAAAATGAGTTTATATTTATAAATTTGTGTTTGGTTGAAATATAAATAAAAATAAATTGTGACATTTAAAGTTTAAAATTTTGAAATGTGTGAAAAATAACAATGTAAATCTTGTTTCTACATCTTCTCGTTTTAGAATTTCATATACAAGAATCTCATTTAGGTTAAATTAAGAAAAATATGGAATTTTAAAGTTTTTTCTAAAAATTGAAGAAAGAGAAAAAAGACGTGACAGTGTAAACATGAGTGGGTGATATACAAGAATTTCATTTTGGCTTAAATTAAGAAAAATATGGAATTTTAAAGTTTTTTCTAAAAATTGAAGAAAGAGAAAAAGAGATCTGACATTGTAAACATGAGTGGGTGATTGAAAATAAGTTGATGTGCCAAATGTGAATTTGAAAAAAAAAAAAATTGAAAATCTTTTGGCTTCAGATGAAACGCTGAGCACCTCAGTTTTTTTTTTTTTTTTTTTTTTTTTTTCCAATTAGACAAGTATAAAGGTCAAAAATCCATAAAAACATTCAAGAGGGTCAAAAACATAAATTTGCATTATTTAAAGGGCTATATTCACAATTCCCAACCATCCATAGCAAGCCCAGAAAAAAGCCCAATTTCGCTTCTAAAAGCCCATAGAGCAAGTAACAAACAAAACAAGCACCGTTTTAGACCAAAACGTCACCGTTTCCAAGGAATTTCTGAATTCGAGATTCCTAAACTCCGACATCCATAAACGAAATAAAAACAAAAAATCTCTTACTAATCATAAAATCATTGGTTCGGTTTGTATGATTTTCATTCCCTTCTTCGTGAGGTTTTTGAAGGGTTTCTCTTTCTCTCTCTATACGTTATAAGACACAATTACCAGAGAGATAAAAAAAAAAAAAAATGGGGTCTTTGACAAACGGGTTAGAGAGAGAAGGACATAACAGGAGAGAAGAAGAAGATGGAAAGGAAGAGGAAGAAGAGCCAATATTAATGGAACAAACCCAGAGATTCTGCATGTTTCCCATCAAATATAAACAGCTTTGGGAGATGTACAAGAAAGCTGAAGCAAGTTTTTGGACCGGTACTTTTGTTTGCTAATACTATTTTATTTCTCTCACTCTCTGTTTCTGAATTCTTATTTTTTGTTTTTCATGTTTGCCCTTTTGTTTTTGTTTTGTTGTTTTTTGTTTTTTAAATATTAATGTTTTTCCGGGATTTTGAAGCGAGTTAATTTTTGGGTTGTTTAAAGATATGAACTTTCTTAATTTGGGTTGTTTTTGGAAAATGATGTTGTTGGTCGTTTGGGTTGAACTCAGAATTCTGAAAGAACAAGAAGTTGGGAAGTGTAAGTAATGTTCTGTTTCTGCTTAGGATTGTAGTTTTGAATTTCAGTGATGTTTTGTCCCAAAAAAAAAAACAAACAAACAAACAAACAAACTTCTCTTTTAGTCGTTGGGACCCAGAACATTGCTTTGGATGATACTTATGGTGTCTACTTTCCTGAGTTGACATAAATATTTTACTGTTTTTACGGCATTGGCTAAATAATATTGTTATCACCAATTTCTATCAGACGGAATGTAATGTTTTTTTTTTTCTTTAATAAATATATTACTTTTGCAAAAATTATAAGAAATAGAATTCTGTAATGAATGTTCTGTAATGTAATGGAAAATATTATTGTTGAGCTAGATTTTAGTGGTGTGTTGGGGAATCATGAGCTTATGGGATGATTAAGAACTAAAACAAAGTCTTTAAAATGTTTTTGGTCCCAAGAAAAAACACTCGGATCTAACGTTATCAACAAGTCTTTGAACCAAGCATATTAAAGCAATGACACCAAAAAGAGTTAGAATTTTTTCCAGCCTCAATGATTTCTTGTGCCTAGATTTATGTGCACAAGTTGACTTATTTCCTCGGTTTGAGTTGTTTATTCTAATTTGAAAAATTCTGTTGTAGGGTAGTAGGGGGAAGCCTACCAGTAGGACATAGTTATAAACCGTCAGATCACGTAGAATCATATTTGATTTAGATAAGTATGGCAACTAAACGGAACTAGATGAATATTGACAACGGTTCAAAATTGCGCCAATTGTTGGGACTTTTTGTTTTTTTACCCCCCATGAAGAATTATCCTTCCAATTGGTGTGTTAATGGGGTTATCCTACAGCTGAAGAGGTTGACCTCTCTCAGGATGTTCAACAGTGGGAGACCCTGTCTGAGTCTGAGAAACACTTCATAAGCCACGTATTGGCTTTTTTTGCTGCGTCTGATGGGATTGTTTTGGAGAATTTGGCTGCAAGATTTCTGAACGATGTTCAAGTTCCAGAGGTGAATTTCTTTAACATGCTCTCTTCTTTATAAGACTATGGTATTCTTCTTTCTTTCTTTACTTCTTTTAGCTTCCATATATATGCTATTTACCTCTTTCTCCCTTTTTCTTTTGTCATAAAATTTTTTTATGAGGCATTTTCCTAACAATAGAAAGGGATTTATTATTCTTGAACGTTGCAATATCCAACTTATCCTTGCTTCCCCTTCCCGTCTCATCCCTATTTTTCAATTAGCTCGGATTCATCACTCCTTTGGCTTAACATCAACTCTGTATCTTTCTAGTTAACTCACTAACATCAATATTACTCGTTTCTCTCAGGCTCGGGCATTCTATGGCTTTCAGATTGCAATGGAGAATATACATTCTGGTGGAGCTTTAGTGGAATGGTGGTTGTAGTTTTGTTTGTTTTAATAATGCATTTTGCAGTTCCTGATTGGAGGTCTTGTTTTTGTTTTCATATCAGAAATGTACAGTTTGCTTTTGGAGACATATATCAAGGATTCAAGAGAGAAGCATCGGCTGTTCAATGCAATTGAAAACATCCCTTGTATCGCTAAGAAGGCTAAGTGGGCCTTACATTGGATCAAGAGGTACTGATTCTTTTTTTTTTTTTTTTTTTTTCCTCGTCGGTTTTGTATGGGGTTAAATGATCTAAGTGTGTGCTTTTTAAGTAGTACCAATCTGTTTGTTCGTTTTTAATCCTTATGAAGTATTAGTAGTCAAGAACTCTTAGTATCCGCTCAGTTTAGTATTAGACCAATTTTGAGCTAGATCCTTCTGCTATTTCGTTTAGTCGACTTTATTTAGCCATTTTTATTGTGATGGTTCCATCTGATTCTAGTTTCAGTTACACAACTTGTTAATGTTCATGACGTGCAGTTCCACGTCATTTGCGGAGCGACTTGTTGCTTTTGCTTGTGTCGAAGGAATCTTTTTCTCTGGAAGGTCAGTTTTTTTAAATCTAATATTTCATATGCTTTCTACATCCCACAATGTGGTAAAATTTACATCTTTTCAGCGTTTCCCTTATTTTCTGTTGTTTGTTTTGTCATCCTCAGCTTCTGTGCGATATTTTGGCTCAAAAAGAGGGGATTGATGCCAGGCTTGACATTCTCAAATGAGCTTATTTCTAGAGATGAAGGCCTCCACTGTGATTTTGCTTGCCTTCTTTACAGGTAATTTTTGTCCTGTTCTTTCGGTCTCTCCTCCCTTTCTCTTCCTCTGGAATCGGATTTCATTCTTGGTAAATGTTCACATTAGGTGCCTGTTACTGGTGAGGGTAAAATCTTTCTGGTAATGTTATATCTTTCTCTTGGCGACATCAGGTTTACTTCGTCTCCATCGAATAGAAAAATTTGGCTTCTTCCGTTCTTTGCTATGCTAAGAAGAACATGTTCTGTCCGATTTTATCTCTTACAGTTTGTTGCGGAAGCAACTACCTTGGGAAAAGATTCACCACATTGTGGGCGAAGCTGTTGAAATCGAGACACAGTTTGTTTGTGAGGCCCTTCCATGTGCATTGATTGGGATGAACTCAACACTAATGAGCCAGTACATCAAATTTGTTGCCGATCGACTTTTGGTATCTCTAACTTCTCGTTTCCCCTTTTGGTTGTACTTTGGTTTTTGTGTTCTCATTGAAACGCAAGTTTTTAATGCTTCCAGGTTACATTGGGATGCCAGAGAAAGTACAATGCGGAAAATCCTTTCGACTGGATGGAGTTTATT
Organism: Ficus hispida; assembly: GCA_025413025.1. Taxonomy (NCBI): domain Eukaryota; kingdom Viridiplantae; phylum Streptophyta; class Magnoliopsida; order Rosales; family Moraceae; genus Ficus; species Ficus hispida. The sequence goes on along the minus strand of CM046368.1, from coordinate 17,189,229 downwards.
TCTTTGCAGTGAGTTTTTATAATAATTCAGCTCAACTATTTCGATTGATACTTTAAAAAGCAACATAGATTATCTAACCCACACCGAGATAGACTTTAGAAACTAATCCGTCATTAATAACTTGATATCAAGGCCTTTCGCCATTCCTTGTTATATACTAACTTCATGTTCTAACTCTTGCTTTGAGTGTAAACCACGAATAACCGGTCTGTAACCTTACTTAGCAAAACAAACTCTTATGGCATAAAAGAGGATGATACTCCAAGTCAGTTATACACGATGAAAACAAGTGAATGTTTCCTTTCTCCCTTGAGTTAACCACATTCTGTCTTTGGCCGGCGCACTAGATCGGTGGCTTGACCTCTTAACCGGATTTATCACTTGTTACTTTGTGCATAACTTCTGATCAAAATGTCCTTCTACTGGTTTGGAACTTGCTATTCTTAATCTTCTTTATTTGATTGTGCAGAGGAAAGGCGAACTTCTTCGAGAGAAGGGTGGGTGATTATCAGAAGGCGTCTGTAATGCCGAGCCTTCAAGATGGCGGAAAAAACTTCGTCTTCAAGTTGGATGAGGACTTTTAATCATCAAAAAAAAAAAAAAAAAAATCCGCTACTTCCACAAGTCTTTCATTGAGATGCTCAAACTGAGCATCAAATTTTGTTACCATTCTTCATGGTAATATTTTGTTACTGAATATATGCAGTGGTCATATATGCTGTAATATTTTGTTGTTGTCGTTTCTAAGAGGGGTTATTTATTTATTTATTTATTTATATATTTATATATTTATCTATTTTAAGATCATTTTCATGAGGTGGAAATTTCTATAGCATGACCAACAAATCAAGCTATTTTTCATCAGTGGATCTAAGTGATTAGCAATTTTTAACATAAAGTAGGAATCTAGCTTTAGTACATGAAAATGAAAGAAAAAAACATTTGCTTTCAAAGAATTGTACCAACCACTTTTCTCTTAATGGGATCCGATTATAAATGGGAGAAATCAGTTGCATCCAGTGTTTGAGTCATAACAATATATAAACTAAGTGGATGTTGTTTTCACGCTTCCATTAATGTTAATTAAAGGAATTACGAAATCAACGTCTGTTGCTGTTATGACACCAATCCATGATAAATGATAAATAATATAAAAGACAATAATATTTTAGTAATGATGATGATCAAAACTAATCAAGTAATAATCCATCTTTATCATCAAATCTATCTCTATTGTTACCTAAAGAAATCTCTATATTATCATAATTTTTAATCAGTTATAAATTTATATGTCAATTTTAAGACTTATATCTAGTTTTTTTCAAGTAACATGAATTTCATGACATGCACTTTTTTGTCTTGTTGTGGCCATCATCATTGGCTGATGTTTTAGTGGACTGCTTTCAAAAATTTAAAATTTGCACGCTTGTGGTTGTAATTGCAAGTAGAATTACAATACATCCCAATGTTTTTATAATTACATACATCTCTCTCCTTTTTCTTTTTCTTTTTTTTTTTTTTTGGCTATTAATCGCATTATGGGGGGGAGGAAAAAAACCTAGCCGTTGAAAACATTTGACAACTACATCCTAAAAAAAATTGTTTATATGGCATTTTTTTTTGTTTTTGGATCATAAATATTTAATATATAGTAACGGGCACTGTCAATAGGATACAAACCCTACAGTAAAATGACCACTCTTTTTAAAGCTTCACAGTTCTTGATGGTTGATGCCTTTTTTCACTATATTGGATTGAATTGTACAACTCACTTGGAAAATAATGATATATATATATATATAAAATATATATGCGTGAGTGTGTGTGTGTGTGTGTGTGTGTGTGGTAATATAGTAATGCAGGGAATGGATTCACAAAGGACATGACACAAATTTTACTGTCTTTTATATGTACTTGTCATGTTGAATTAATGAAGACTGATTTTTGAAAGTTGTGATTGGGTGTCCAAACGACTACAAAAAGTTAAAGTTGTGGAGGCCAATCAGTAAATGCCATGTCATCCCTTGGGAAAAGCGTGGGTCGCAATCAATGCAAGGTTCTTTGACAAATATGTCGTATCCTTTCATTAGTTATGATGCTTATATATATATATATATATATATATATATATCAACTTAATCTCATAATAACCCCCGTTATCATCTTAAGTTGTATTATTAGTAATCATGCCTTCACACAACGGTATTATGGCTTTTACCCACTTGGTGGAACACTCTGCTTCTATCCATTTTCACATTTGATAAAAAGAACCGGATCAAATTACTGTCCTTAATTTTAATCATCATGTTCAATCAAATGTTTAATTATTTAGTATTACTTGATTAAGAAAAACAACTAAATTTCAATGTTTAGATCGATTTAACTACCATCAATCACTAACATGACCATAACACATTGTAAGTGATAATACCGTCCAACGACTTTTTTTTAATAAACTAATATATTCTTGCATGATGGTTAAGGAAATATGTCGAAGTAACGAATGCATTAGAAAAATGCGAGGTCATAAACTTCTCCATGTTTTTTTTTTTTCCTTTTCCATTTTACCTCTAAAACACTAATTTATTTAACTATCTTAATTAGGCATTAGCAAAGAATGCACCTACGTTCTTACGAGGACTTTCAAAGCCAATTATGATTAATGTTTGCTTGCCTTTGTCGTCTTGATTTTGGTGGTGAGGCGCACTCTTTCAAGAGGCACGTCTTGATCAATCTACAAATAAAGTAACACTAAAAATAATAAGTCAGGGTAATAAATTATTAACTTTGAGGAGATTGTTGTATACCGTGTTTTATTGGATACAATTATAAATCGACAAATTATATCATAAACACAATATAATGATATAAAAAATATGATAGTTTAACAAACGTCATAAAAATTTAATGATTTAAAATTAACTTTGAAGATAGAATAGTTTTTTTTTTCCCCCCATTCCTTACTCCATAATTATTGTAATTTTGATTAATAAAGAAACATGTTATTGTGTGTTTACATGAATTATTCCAATATTTATTACTAGATTCCATTATAATATCCATTTAGTCAGCTTATTACTGAAGTGAAATTATTTGAATGTTCACAATTTCATAATAATTCAACTCAAATCCAAATCTAATTTTTCATTTTTTAAACATCCATATCAAACTCTTTTTTTTTTTAATATTACTAAATCTTATTTTTTATAAAAATTATCTAAATATGCATTTATTTAAAATACACAATTCAAATTATGTATTTAATTTTGAATGCAAATATTCGGATTAAATGAATATTTAACTACAATCTATGATTGAAAAGCACTTAATTCCTCAATCCCTTAGAAAATACACCATCACTCATCCATGTGCCTTTCTCAACCCCCACCTTCCCACTCCCACCAGCTCCAAATCAGCTCACAACAACTCTGAACCTCTCACAAGCCAAAAAAATAAAATAAAATAAAATAAAATAAAATAATAGAGAGATAGTTTAGTTTAAATTAAACTGTATTTTTTTCATCATATTTTTTATCTTTTTCTAAAAATTTTTTTATCTTTTTTTTAATTTTTTTTATTTTTTCTGAAAAATTACTATTAAAACTTAAAAATCTTAAACTAAACTCATTCACCAAACACCCCTAAACTATGAACCTCTCAAAATAAGCAGTAAGAAGTACTTGAGGGTGATTCACCCATTTCACCTAACTCCCCATATTATTCTTTTACAAAATAAAATATTTTTTCCCCATGCAAAGTGGCACTGGCCTCATGAACTCAATATTCAACGCTATTAGCTAGACTAATTATCGTGATTATTGGTGGACAGTTAGAGAAGAAATCATAATCAACCAAACTTATTATATCCTAAGCAAACCCATAATTAAAGTAATTCCCTTTTCTACTTACAGAGAGTAATGACTTTTTTCAACTTTTCGTAACTTACTAAGCCAACTAATCTACGAGGAAATATATATATATATATATATATAATATGTGTGTGTATGTGAGATTAAACATATTAGATTCTCTTCCATCAAATCTAGCACCAAATTTTTATTTTTCTTCCTTATGTTTTAAGTGAAATATTTGTGGTGTGTGTGCTTGCTATAGATATTAAAAAAATTGGTAGTCCGTTAGCGAGTCTCATATTATCAATGAGTGAGGAGCTTATATAATATATAAATGATCATGAATTTTTTTAAGTTAATAATTATCTAAAAATTATAATTTGGTGAGGTTAATATGATTTCTTTTTTTAAAAATTTCCATGATCGATCTGTCTTGTAAGAAAATATACGCGCATTTTGTTGTGTATAAAAAAACCAAAAAAAAAAGTGGAATATTTGTGGGGGAGGTTGAACCATATTAGTTGAGAAAACTTTAAGGATAACAACACTATCATATGATATGACTCCCCAAAACATTTCATTTTCAAGCTACAAAGAGTTCCTAACTAAATAAGGCACTAGTGCTCACCAACCCACATGTCCATCCCATAGACTCGTACAAGGACAATTTTTTCAATATGTTATTTTTTAATTAATTTTTTGAGAAGCCAAATACATAAGGATAAACTTCACACTAAAAAAGTGGGGGGAAAAAACAAAAGGGACTCTTTACCTTTCCCTACCAATAAATCCCAAAAGAAAATTTTCCCATCAAATCATCATCACTTGGGTTTACCAACTCTAGTGGGGTACATCACCCCTCCTGTCATCATCGGCACCTAACCCTAACCACTAAGTTTCTATGGCCCTATCTATGAAATATAATTTATATAAATAATAGGGAATAAAGAGAGATTGGTGTTTCTTGGTGCCACTTCAAAAAAAGAGAGGAAAAAGACAAAAAATTTTTTTTTTTTCCATTGATTATTTTTTTTTTCGTAAACATAGAAGCAAAAAATAAAAATAAAAAAATAAATACAAGATATGTGAACAGATCGACTATTGATGATGTTAGTATATTAAAACTGTCATATAATATTGTTATTATTTTTATAATGTGGTATTGTTGTTTTATTAATTCACATGTATGATGATATATCATTATAATATTGATGAATTATGTCGAATAAAAAAAAAAAAAAGGTTCTCCTTGTTTTGGGTACTTTTTTGATCCCAAGTTCAGAAAGATAAGCTTAATCCAACAGCGGTGAATATCTCACTAATATAATAGTTTTTCAAAATAAGAAATGTTAGGGGTTTGGTATTTGAGTTTGAGTTAAGATTTTTAAGGGTGTGTTTGGAGAATAAATTCAACTCCAACTAAATTTTACTTTTTCATATCAATTTTTGTCTTTTTCTGAAAAGTCAACAAAATTTATAATTACTTTTTAAAAAATTAATACTATTCAAACTTAAAAATTTCAACTCAACTCAAACTCAACTCATTCACCAAATACCCTTTAAATTTTAATAGTAATTTTGTTGATTTTTTCAGAAAATATAAAAAACTTTTTTAAACAAAAATAAAAATTGAGTTGAAAAATTTGAGTTTGAGTTTATGAACCAAACTCAACCTTAGATCAATCAAACAGTGGCCAACCCTTCAGTGATCATTTTGTGGGCCATGGTCTTATCATATACGTTCACATTGACTTCAAGATTACGTTGAAGCCCCGTTAATTAATGTAGAAAGTGCCCCTACAATGGGGCATTTGCATTTTCCTCTTTTTTTTGTTATTGCTAGTACATTTTAACATTTTTTCCCTTTAGTCCCCAATTCAAAGACAATAATAGTTGTGGGTTGGCTCAATGACAGTGACTTCAAGAACACATGAGCGGTAGAGAATGTCACTGGCCTTCTAATTTCGAATCTCGTGATTGTATTATCTTCGATATCCGATCTTCGAAATATTCTCAACTTTCACTCTCTTTGGCATTAAAATCTTCTCGAACATCATGAATTCATGACAGAAAAGCATAACCCGATTGTTAACCTATCCAAAAATTAACAAAACACAATGACGAGGTAAATCGATATAAATTTTTGAGATAAAAATGGATATGTGAATAAATAATCTTTTAAAAAAATATAAATGATAAAGTTTGTAAAATAGAAATAGGAAAAATGATCAATTAATAAATCTAATATAATCACTTATTAATCATGATTAATAAGTGATTTATTAATATTAATATGTATATTTTATTGACTAATTATGTTGATTAACGACTGTTTTATTAAATAAAATAAATTTTGGTTAATTATGTAAATAAGTATTTAAAAGCTATTTATTTATCTAATTTTTCTTTAAAAGATTATGTAGTAAAATTAATGCAATACTGATACAACGTTAGGTAGCTTAGGACATAAGTGAACTTATTTATAATCCAAGATTCTCTTAACCGTTAAACACGTGACATGTTTTATTCCGTTCTTCCCAAAACAACCTTAAAACTTTGTTCAAATCCCATCACTACCCCTCCTCACCCCAAAAAACAAACAAAAAATTAAACAAATATAACATCGAACACCCACCTCCCATGTTTGACTTTTCTGTGAATCAAATTATCAAGCCACACACAAAAACCTCTCCAAGCCTTAAACAAAACAAAACAAAACAAAAAGAAGACGTAAGCGCACCCATCTCTCTCTCTAAACCGAGGGAGGAGGCAAAAAAAAAAAAAAAAAAATTCTGCATGTTCAAAAATGGGGGTTCCGGTGGAGGCAAGCCTGAGCGACAGTGTGGTGGAGCTGACGAAGGTGGCTCAGCAAAAGGGCAGTGACCCTTTGGTGTGGGCAATCCATTTGTCGTCAAACTTGACCTCCATGGGCGTTTCTCTGCCCTCCGTGGAGGTGGCCAATGCCTTAGTTTCCCACATTTGCTGGGATAACAACGTCCCCATCATCTGGAAGTTTCTAGAAAAAGCATTGGCCTTGAAGATCGTGCCTCCCATGCTCGTCCTCGCTCTGCTTTCCACCAGGTTTCTGCTTTTCCTTCAGATTTCTCTTTTTGAATATTGGGAAATTTGATTCAAACTCTCTCTCTTTCTCTCTCTCCTCACTATTTCTCTCTCTTAATGGATTTTTGGTGTTCTTTGTCATGTGGGGTTGTGTTGAGTCTCAAAGTTGCGATGGTTTGAATTTGCTCTAGTTGGTGAATGTGTATAGCTTTGACAAGTTTTGCTTTTTCTACTTTTTTTTTTTTTTTTTCCCACTAGAATGTTTATATTATTTGTTATGTGTGGCTGTGTTGAGTTTCATGGTTTGGAATGGTCACCTTGTTGGTAAAACTATAAGCTTTGAGACATTTGGTAATTAGTATGTCATACTTTCTATTGGGTTCATTCCTGGTATATTGAAAGCTGCTTTTTTTTTTTTTTTTTTTTTTTTTTTTTTCCTATTATATTTATTTTTTAACTATAGAATGTTATGTTCTTTGTTTAAATGCGGTTGTGTTGAGTTTCATTTTTTGAAATGGCCACCTTGTCGGTAAAATAATGAGCTTTGACATATCTAGTAATTAATATGTCATGCTTTCGATTGGGTCGTTCCTAGTATATTGAAAGCTTTTTTTTTTTTTTTTTTTTTTTTAAATTTATTTTATGTTTATTTTTTTAACTATATAATGTTATGTTCTTTGTTTATGTGCGGTTGTGTTGAGTTTCATGGTTTGAAATGGTCACCTTGTTGGTAAAATTATAATATTTGACGTATTTAGTAATTTAGTATGTCACACTCTCTATTGGGCCATTTCTAGTATTTTGAAAGTTTTTTGTCTTTTTTTTTTTTTTTTTTAATTTTCTAACCATAGAATGTTATGTTCTTTGTTTATGTGTGGTTTTGTCGAGTTTCATGACTTGAAATGGTCACGTTGTTGGTAAAATTAAAAGCTGACATATTTTAGTAATTTAGTAAGTCATACTCGGGTCATTTCTAGTTTATTGAAAGCTTTTTTATTTATTTTTATTTTTTTAACTGTTGAATGTTATGTTCTTTGTTTATGTGTGGTTGTGTTCAGTTTCATGGTTTGAAATGGTAAAGTTATAAGCTTTGACACATTTGTTATGTCATACTTTCTACCGGGTCACTCCTAGTAGATTGAAAAATTTTATTTATTTATTTATTTTTATTTTCTATAAGACTAGAATGTTATCCTCTTTGTTATGTGTGGTTGTGTTGAGTTTTATGGTTTGTTGAAATCGTCTTCTTGTTGGTAAAGTTATAATCTTTGACTCATTTGTTATGCCAAACTATTTTTTTCCCCCTTTTTTCTACAGGGTCATTCCTAGTAGATGTACTCAGCCAGTGGCATATAGACTTTATATGGAACTTCTCAAGCGACATATTTTCACGCTTAAATCTCAGATGAATGAACCAAATTTCCAAACGTAAGTTTGTTGTTTTTGTTTATCTCATCAATGCTGTTAGACTTGTTCTTCTTTCGTCTTCAAGTTTTTCCTATGTTCGTCATTCAGGGTTATGAAGTCTGTTGATGGTGTCCTTCATCTTTCCAGTATATTTGGTCAGCCAGCAAGTGAGCCTGGGGTTTTTGTGGTTGAGTTTATCTTTTCAATGGTGTGGCAGTTGCTTGATGCATCATTGGATGATGAAGGGTTGCTGAACCTTACTCTTGAACAGAATTCCAAATGGGCAACTAAACCTCAAGACATGGAAATAGATGGTAACGGTTATTACGATGAGAAGTGGACCGAACATAATGAGATATTAAAGAATGCAAACACCGTCATGGCCATTGAGATAATTGGAGAGATTCTACAAAATAAAGTAACATCAAGAATTATGTTCTTGGCTCGTCGACATATGTATGAACTCATTACTTCTTTGTTTAGTTTTATGTTTTGTTTTACCAAGCTTCGGATAAGAAGTGTTCTTTTCTCATTTTGTTCTTAACATTGTATTGGATAGTGGATATTGCTTAAGAATGGTCTTCTACTTTCAGGCAAACACATTGGGCGAGCTTTATTAGGAGATTACGACTACTTGGAGCGAACTCATCTGCGTTAAGAAACTCAAAAACTCTGTCACCGGAGTCTCTTCTGCAATTGAGCTCAGATACTCGAATTGTCTTGTCTCAAGAAAGCAAAACAAGTTCTTTACAGAAGTTCCATGCTGTTATGGCTTTTGGGTCTCTGGCTCCTTCTGCTAGCCGTTCTGCTTTATGGCTTCCTCTTGACCTCGTATTAGAAGATGCCATGGATGGATATCAAGTTGAACCAACAAGTTTAATAGAAAGAATTACTGGTAAAGGCAGATTATTTCTTCCCTTCTTGTAGTAGTGTTTTTAGCAAGTTTTATCTTCTTTGAAGACAAATTCTTGTGAGAATAATATTAAAAAATTTCCATTTTTGCAGGCCTGATTAAGACCCTCCAAGCAATAAATGCCACAACCTGGCATGATACATTTTTAGGTCTTTGGATTTCAGCTCTTCGTCTAATTCAAAGGGTTAGACTTTGTTACCCAGCTAAATTTTAATGTAATTCTGTCAACTAACTTTTAATCTTCTTATTACAACTGTGAACATTATTTTTTCACTAAGCTATTTGTGAGCACCAGATTTACATCGAACCAAAGCAACTAATGCTTTATAGTGCCCTATGCAAGTCTTCTTATATCAGTTTTCCATTTGGTTGTTAGGAAAGGGTACCCATAGACGGCCCTGTGCCTCACCTTGACACTCGCTTATGCATGCTATTGTGTATCACCACTCTCGTGGTGGCTGATCTTATTGAGGAGGAAAGTGCTCCACTTGACGGAACAGAATGTGGCTCCACCAACCACTGGAAAGAAAAAGAGGTTCCGGTAAAGCGCCGGAACGATTTAGTCTCCAGCCTGCAGATGTTGGGTGATTATCAGGGCCTCCTGGCTCCACCTCCATCTGTTGTTTCCGTGGCCAATCAAGCTGCAGCAAAAGCAATGTTGTTTATTTCAGGCATTGGCACTGGAAATGCATACTTTGACCGCCTGTCTGTGGAAGACATGCCGATTAACTGTTGTAAGTTATATCTAGTCGTTACTGTTGTTCATACTGTTTTCTGGGGTGATGGGTTTTTTTGGACTTTTCAAACTGATATTGTATCCTTTTTAACAGCTGGCAACATGCTTCATTTGATAGTCGAGGCTTGTATTGCTAGAAATCTACTGGACACGTCTGCATATTTCTGGCCAGGGTATGTGAATGGATGTGTCAACCAAATACCTCAGGGCATGTCCGCTCAAGATCCCGGCTGGTCATCATTTCTGAAAGGGGCTACACTTACACCACTGATGACAAATGCTATGGTTTCAAGCCCTGCTTCAAGGTATACATGAACGTAAATTTTGAATTATTAAATTAAATATTTCAAATCATAATTTGTTTATGGCCTGATCTCTTGGGTTTTTATTTTTTATTTATTTTTATTTTTTATTTGTGGTTATGTATGATTTTATTTTTACGTTTGGTCATTAAGTTGGAGGCTTTCACATTATTGCTGGTGGTGGTTCTTATGTACAAAAGATTTGAAGGGAAACTCCTCCGTAATAACCTTTAGATTTGTTAATTTTATTTTACTGTGGCCTGGTCTTCAGTTACTTCTTTTTCTTTCTGAAGCCAGGTATATCAGATGCTCTTTTTTGTAAATTTACTCAAAGGTAAAAGCCACTGAAATTAAGCTCATGGATTTGATGGAAGCTTAGCAGAGCTCGAGAAAGTATTCGAGATTGCACTCAAAGGATCGGATGATGAGAGGATATCTGCTGCTACAATTCTTTGTGGAGCCTCGCTGATTCGGGGATGGAATGTACAGGTAATGAGATTGGGTTATAATACTGAAAACGCATATTTGAACTCCGACTCCTATTAATTGAAGCAAAGAAATTCCTTATACTTCAATAGACTAAAAATTTCTAAATGAGTCATATCCTCATTTGATGTAGGAACACACAGCTCAATTTATTATCAGATTACTGTCTCCTCTAGTTCCTGTTGAGTCGTCCGAGGTTGACAGCCATTTAATTGGTTGTGCTCCAATGCTGAATGCACTTATCGTTGGAATAGCATCGGTTGACTGCGTTCAGATTTTTTCTCTACTTGGCTTGGTATTTACATAGATTTACCTTCCGTAAAATACCTTACGTGAAATATCATATCAGCTTAAAACTAATTTTGTTTACTTTTTGAATTTATTGCCAGGTTCCACAACTTGCTTGTTCACTAATGCCAATATGTGAGGTGTTTGGTTCATGTGTTCCGAATACCTCTTGGACTCTCACCACCAGAGAAGAAATTTCAGCCCATGCTGTGTTTTCCAACGCGTTTATTCTTCTTTTGAAGCTATGGAGGTTCAATCACCCTCCTCTTGAACATGGAGTGGGAGATGTACCCACGGTTGGATCCCAACTGACTCCCGAATACCTCCTTGCCGTGCGTAACTCTCTTCTAGTATCTTCTGGAAATACCTTCAAGGACAGAAACAAAAGGAGACTCTCTGCTCTTGCGAGTTCATTATCTCCTCAACCTGTGTTTGTAGATTCATTTCCAAAACTGAAAGCCTGGTATAGGCAGCATCAAGCGTGCATAGCTTCAACGCTCTCTGGTCTTGTTCATGGAACCCCAGTTCATCAGATTGTTGATGGACTTCTTAACATGATGTTCAGAAAGATTCATAATAGAGGAAGCCAATCTTTAACTTCTGCTACTTCTGCGAGTAGTAGTTCTTCTGGACCTGGATCTGAAGATAACTCACTAAGACCTATATTGCCCGCTTGGGATATTTTGGAAGCTGCCCCTTTCGTTGTTGATGCTGCTTTAACAGCATGTGCTCACGGAACACTTTCGCCTCGCGAGCTGGCTACAGGTTAGTTCGAGGCTCTAACAAACAAAATTAAAATTAAAGCAAAACCCACGACAACAATCAGTTTAGTGTCCTTCAACAGTGTGTTTTTCTCACACCGATAGTCCTAACTCCTAGTGACATCCTTTTCTGGTTGTAGATATGGTTTTGTGTTTTAGAGACCGAAAATGAAAGGAACCATTATGCTTATTGCTTGATGTGGTCCGGCTAACTGAAATACGTTTTTGCTATCTCAGGGCTTAAAGATTTAGCTGATTTTCTTCCTGCATCTTTAGCGGGCATCGTAAGCTACTTCTCTGCTGAAGTCACTCGCGGTATTTGGAAACCAGCTTTTATGAATGGAACAGATTGGCCAAGCCCTGCTGCAAATTTGTCCAATGTTGAGCAGCAAATCAAAAAGATCCTAGCTGCTACGGGTGTTGATGTCCCTAGCCTTGCTGCAGGTTCTTCTCTTATATTTCCGAGTCTAGATGTTTATGTTATATTTGAATATGCATATATATATATATATATATATCCATGGCTGTCTCTGGGCAGCTCAGGGGAAATGTCGGGGATCTAGGGTTATTGATTGAATAAAAAAGTTGTCTTCGTGACTTCTACGGCATGCTTGCTTTTTCACTTAAAGAACTTTCTTTTCTTTTTTTTTTTTTTTTTTTTTTTTTTTTTTTTTTTTGATGAGAACACGTTCACGGTTGATATCAAATGAGTTTGGTTTTAGTAAATTGGTGCCTGGGAAAATTTTCCTTTCCTTTTCCCTCGATCTGGGTTTTTCCAGCGGAGTACTTTGACTGAGTCTCTGACTTGTTACTTTCACAGGGCGAACCTCTCCTGCTACACTTCCACTTCCCCTGGCTGCCTTTGTAAGCCTAACAATAACCTATAAGATTGACAAAGCCTCGGAGCGTTTTCTAAATTTGGCGGGCCCCACCTTGGAGATCCTTTCAGCCGGATGCCCTTGGCCTTGCATGCCAATTGTGGCATCCCTATGGACCCAAAAGGCCAAGCGATGGAGTGACTTCCTAATATTTTCAGCATCTCGTACCGTCTTCCTCCACAACAGGGACGCGGTGGTTCAGCTTCTTAAAAGATGCTTCACTGCCACCCTCGGCCTGAATGCCACTCCTGTCTCGAGCAATGGTGGCGTTGGAAATCTTCTTGGCCATGGATTGGTATCACATTTCTGCGGCGGAATGTCCACTGCAGCTCCGGGGATTCTTTATCTACGTGTCTACAGATCAGTGCGAGATATTGGTTTCTTGACTGAAGAAATTGTCGCCATCTTGATGCATTCCGTGAGAGATATAGCATCTAGTGGTCTTCCCAAAGAAAGATTAGAGAAGTTGAATAAAACCAAGAACGGACTTAATTACGGACAGGTTTCACTTGCTGCGGCAATGACTAGGGTGAAGCTAGCGGCATCACTTGGCGCTGCTTTAGTATATCTAACAGGAGGCTTAGTTCTGGTTCAGTCATTGATCAAAGAAACTTTGCCTTCTTGGTTCATATCCAATCACAGGTCCGAGAACGAAGGAGGGTCAGAAGGGATGGTGGCAATGCTCGAGGGTTATGCTCTCGCATACTTCACAGTTCTTTGTGGAGCATTTGCATGGGGTGTCGACTCATCAGCAGCAGCATCAAAACGACGTCCAAAAGTCCTAGGGACCCACATGGAGTTTTTGGCAAGTGCACTCGACGGGAAGATATCACTTGGTTGTGATGGCACTGTGTGGCGTGCTTATGTCTCAGGTTTCGTGAGCCTAATGGTGGGTTGCACACCCAATTGGGTGCTTGAGGTGGATGCGGGCGTTTTGAAGAGACTAAGTAATGGACTGAAGCAGTGGAATGAAGTAGAACTTGCTCTGGCTTTGTTGGGGGTTGGTGCTATGGGTGCGGCTGCTGAACTAATTGTCGAAAACGAGATGTGATCGTGTGTAAATTCATTTTACCCCTTGTTTTGAAATTTTTTAGGTTGCGGCAGTAAATGTAGAAATGTAGCTGTAATTAGTAACAAACCCCTTTTGAACTTAAAAGTTCTTGAGTTGTTTCAGTAGAGAATTTTCCGTAAAATTTTTCGACGATGGCCGAAGGCTTGCGGCCTTGCTCATGATGCAGGCCATAATTTGTTACTCTCTCTATCTCTTCTGGAATTTCGTTGTTGGGCTTCATTTACTATCCACTCTTTACGAGAGAGAGGAAATTCAAAATCTAGAACATTGTAATCCTTGATTTCTTTTGAGAAAAAATAAATTTCAACTCGATGAATGCCAGAATAACAAAATTTGTTTCAATCATTAATCCTTAACTGTTGCAAAATTTGGAAGTATTTTCCAAGCCCTTTAGTCTATCATATGACACCGCTATAACCCGGAGATTTCTTCAATCTCTGAGCCTGCATATCTCTTCTTACTAAACACGCTTCGTCCCACCTTCCTGCGTCTGCATATATGTTGGATAGAAGAACTCTACCCGCTCCATGAGATGGTTCCAACCTTGCTAAATTTTGCGCAGCCTTTTCGCCTATTTCAATGTTCCCGTGAGTTCTACAAGCTGCCAATAGTGTGCCCCATATTACAATATCTGCCTCCATTGGCATGCTCTTTATCAGTTCTTCAGCTTCTTTTAATCGCCCAGCTCGGCCCAAGAGATCCACCATACAGCCATAGTGCTTGATGTCAGGTTGTACGTTGTATACGTTCATGCTTCTAAAATATCCCTCTCCAGCCCCCACCAAACCAGCATGGCAACAGGCACTCAATACCCCAATGAACGTGATCGCATTGAGTTTTATGCTGCGCCTCTGCAAGTCGGAAAATATTTCGAGAGCTAATTTAGCATGTCCGTGCATGGCAAGCCCACATATAATGGCATTCCATGGCGAGACAGTGGAAACTTTGTCACGGATTTGGTAAAACATTTCTAAGGCGGTATTTACACTCCCGCACTTGGCATACATGTCAACAAGTGCTGCACTTAAATTGTCATTAAGAGGGATAGAGTAACTGCGTATGTATTCATGAGCCCATCTTCCTTCTGTCAATGTGCCTAAGGTAGCAATTGCAGACAAAACACTTACCATTGTAATTTCATTTGCTTGGACCCCACTAGCTATCATTTTGTGGAAGAGCTCTAGAGCCTCATTTGGCTGCTCATTCTGCGTATAACCAGAAATCATGGCACTCCATGAGAATATGTCTCGTTCGGGCATCTCATCAAATAATTGCATTGCGTGGTTTATCATCCCATTTTTAATGTACCCTGCAATAAGTGCATTCCAAGACGCAATATGATCCTTGCTGCCCACTTCAAACTGCAGTCGTGCAAGGCTGGTCCTGCCACAAGCCGCATAAAAGTTGATTACAGTTGCTTGTATAAAGTCATAACAGTCAAAACCTTCCTTGACAATTACATCATGTAACTGCCGACCATCTGCAAATGCCATGAAACGCCCACATGCCGAGACTAAATCAACAATCATAACATCATTCGCTCGCAATCCAGTGCGCAGCATTGCACGACACATCATTAGAGCTTCACCTAACCTTTCTACTTGCACATAACCATCTATCATTGTACCCCACGAAACCACATCTTTCACAGGAATCCTTTCGAACAATTCTCTAGCTAGATCAACAAGCCCTGCTTTCGAAAACCCATTTAACATCACATTCCAGGAAACTATATTCCTTTCGGGCATCTCATCAAACAGAGTTTTTGCATCCCCAACACTAGAACAACCACAATACATATTCAACAAATTTGTGGAAACAAAAACAGACCCCAGAAGCTGCAACTTGATAACAAGCGCATGAAGCATCCGACAATCCCAAACCCCACCGACATGAACACACGCCGTGATCACGCTTGCAATCGCCACATCATTCGGGGCAATACCAGCCGACCTCATGTCCTTAAACACTTCAGTTGCTTCCACCCAACACTCATTTCGAGCAAGACCCATTATCATAGTCGTATACGAGATACAACTTTTACCTGGCATAATCTCAAACACTTGGCGGGCATTCTCCAATTGCCCAGATTTGACAAACCCAGAAATCATAATATTACATGAAACAGTGTCAAGCGTAGAACAAGAATCAAACAACGACCGGGCATCGGAAACGAACCCACATTTCGCGTACATGCTAATCAAGCTGTTGGTAATGAAAGTGTTCGAACCGAGCCCGGATTTCCAGACAAGAGAGTGGATTTGTTGGCCGTGAGAGACGGCGGAGAGGGTCGAGCAAGACTTGAGCGCCGAGACGAGAGCGAGCTCGTAATCGGAGTGGTGGTCTGGGAACTTGCCGAGACGGAAGAGCGTTCGGAGAAAGTCGTGTTGGGGAAGAGTTTTGGTGGGTCCCGTGGAGAGCCATCGGAGATGTGGGGGTGGGAAAAAAGGGAAGGACTTGAGTCGGAAAGAGAAGAACATCGGACGAGACCATTGCATAACGTTGGTAAGGTTTCAACTTGGAGTTGGATCCATTGAAGAGCTTTCAGGTCCGTTACAGTGAAGTCAAATAGACCAAGTTTTGGAGGGAAAGAAAGGGCAGGGAGAGAGCACAGGTAAATAACTTGAGGAAAAATTATTTTATCATTAAAATATATATATATATATATATAGAGAGAGAGAGAGAGGAGAGAGAGAGAGGAAAATTGCTTGTTTAGAACCGCAATGTAGTTGGAATTTTGGAATATATATATATATATATTTTTTTTGGAAATAAGTAATTGTGTGAAAATATGTGTGGTTAGAATGTAATAAACATACTATGATATTTTAATGATGGAAAAACTTAAAATATATTCAGGAAAAAATTATAATATAAATCCTGTTTAATTCTCTCATTTTTTAAAATGTGGATTTAAAAATGAATTGAGAATTAAAAACTTAAAAAAAAAAAAAAAACAAACAAAAAACTAACACCACCTCAAAAACTCTATAGAATTGAAGTTCTAAACGCCCCTTTTAGGTGAATGATAATTTAACCATCTATGTAAATAAATAGTTAAACTTTTTATTTTAAGGTAAATAGTTATTTTATTTTATACTTTTATTTTTGTGTTACTATTAGTGAAATATCAATATCTATCTAGTGTCGATAAACTACTAATTCATATGATTAATTACTAATGGACAACCAAGTAAACTAGTGATCTAAAGGCAGCTTAAAAAAACAGTAGTTTTTCTAAGAAAAGGAAACTTGAGACATAAATTAACAACATAACTATTTAATGAAAAAAATACATATGTTTGTAATAGTTATATCTTTATTTGAGTGGTCCAAAGACAATATCTCATCATCTTTTCATATTTATTTGCATAAAACATTGATCACTCGTGCAAAACAGATTGGCTTCTTGTTTTAATTCATTCTTGTAAGCATTTCAAGTCCTGATAGCAATGAATGTGACAGAAAAATGTTCGGAAACACCACCAAGCTTCGCAACCTTTAAAATTGATACAAAGTACTCAATCTACGAGTCCCATGTTGTGAGACCTACATCCTATCGATAATTGGGCATCAGACACTAATTGTGTCCCATGTCCCTAGCAGTGCCCAATGTGGTAAGATGCCAAATAAAAAGCGAAAGTAATCTCAATCTACGAGTCCCATGTTGTGAGACCTACGTCCTTCTGATATTTGTGCATCGGACACTAACAGAGTCCTGTGTCCCAAGCATTGCTCAATGTGGTAAGATGCCGAATACAAAGTGAAAGTTTTAATCTGTTTTATTTTGCATTAAATTGGTATATAGCCTTCCATAAACGTTGCGCAAGCTCCTCGAGATGATGCTTGCCGACACAAGTTCAATTTTGTCATATTAAACGTTTCCGAACAGGGAATATCGTGTCAAAGAATTGTTTTGATAGAGAATGAAGTCTTATACAAAGAAAGAAAGAACATCTAAGATCTAAAAGATTAAAGGGAACCCTGAAGACGGAAGCATTCCGAACAATCAGCGATGATCACCTCCATTGAGTGCTGTGCCAGCCAGAGCCCTGCAAGCACCCGACTTTAGAATTATGTGCTGGATCAAAATGTAAATCTTTTACTGACAAGTCACTAATGCAAATTTGAGCATTTTCCCAAATTTAAACAACTTATACCGTTACCATGCACACAGTTACTGATACTAATAGATTGTATCAAGTATTGAAGTCGAACTAAATTTCAATGACAACACTTTACGGTGTCCACATAAGCATTTTAGATGACTAAAATAGTTATGATACATCACCGTGTTCACCAATTAGACGAATTTAACTAATTTAATGTTCAATGATTTAGTGCATATTATCCGCTATACCTGACATGATCCATCACCCCAAATAAAATCATCCTATGAAGTATGATCTTAGTTAATACGAAATCAATATCTTAGTTAATACGAAATCAATCTCATGTTAACTACAACATTCGCACATACGTTTGAAGCCGATACATTTGCATCAGCAGTCCCTTCAAAAACCTCTCAAAAGTGGCATTGCCAGAAGGTTGAGGGACCAAAGGTCCATACAATTAAAAACAGCTAACGGGAAATATGGCAGAACTCCAAATTCCCCATAAAGAAGACTAAGGGTGTGTTTGGTAGGAATGGGAGAAACTAGGAGGCAGTGGTAGATAACCTAGGCGAGAGAAATGGTAAAGGAGGGAGAGATATTTTCTTTCATGATGTTTCATACAAAAGTAAGGAAAGAAAACAAAATCATCTATCTTGTTTCGTATAGCGATGCAGGGGAAAGAAAAGAAAATATTTTGTTTGTAAAATGACTATTTTATGTACAAGATAACATCCCTCCAACAATCTCTCCAACTTAGGAGAGAGTAAAATTGGGATCTTTTGAAGGATTTGGAATCCCTACCCTAATCCCTTTTTCTTTTCTCTCCTACCAAACAGCCATGAATATCAAGATCCTTCCACAAATCCCTCCATCCGTCTCCTTCCTTCCATTTTTTTGTTCTACCACACACTCTAGAGAAGTAAAAGAGTTGCTACAATTCTTTTCGTACAATAAGGAACTCATTCAGTAAATCATTGCCTAGGGAATCATATAGCACAGGTTCAAATTAAAATAATGCAATAGCAATAGGGAAAAAGTTCGTAATCTCTAATTTGATTAGAAGAAAAGAGTAGAGTACCCACGGCCTATCAAATAACCTTTCCATTGCATTTACCAAGCAAAATTATGTAAATGAGAAAACATTCGGCCAACTTTATTTCAAAAGAAAGGAATGCAAACCTCGAAAATCATGTCACAAGCTTAAAAAATATAGGACTATCTAGAGTGTGTATCTTATTACCAGCGTCAATAGCACTAACTCCTTCAGATTCCAAGCTAAAACAAATGTCACTAAGCACCGACTCATGGTCAACCTAAATTTTAGTATGATGGCATATCAAGTATCGTGCATCTACAAAGACATCCTCCAACGGAATTTATTGTAGCCGAGCTATACGCAACAAAAAAATAAAGTTCCTTTGCCAATTAGTGTTTCTGGGATATGCTAATTAAGGTCAAACTAAAGCGAAATCTCTCAATACCGTGAGAATTATGCTGTCAAAAGACTCAAAACCTAGCCTATACCTCTATACAATCCCCTATTTCTCTGCATCCGTCAAGAAACCATGGAAAGATTACTTACAAATTCAACTTCAGAGTAAAGTTTTGCCAGTAAAGTTCCATTTGCTAACCAGCATAGAGCTATAGAAAAATTAAATTAAACCTAGAGTTATTATCATATAAGTCAACAGATGTTAATCCATTCTTTGCACCATAAAGATCAAATCTTTGAATTCCTACTAATACTCATGGCGATTAAGTCCCAATGAAATTGCACTATAGATATTGAACTATCAGAAATTTATCCAGGAAGTTCTGTTGAAATCTCTTGCTGGAGAAACCTTGATCCAGATCAATACCATTTCCAATTCACTTCAAAGAATCATACACAGTATTTTTTTATTGATTCAACAATCTGAATCGCACAATTTCACACAAATGCATTTCGAATCAAGAACCGAAACAGAACTCACTTCTTGTGCCGCCGACCGCGCTTGGGCCCCCAGCCCTCGAGCTTGGCGACCGGACATCCACACCGCGCGCGAAAGAGCAGAACCGCGCGTCCGTTCGGCGGCGCCATCTTCCTGAGCTCCGACCTGAGGCACTCGTAGTCCGGATTGGCCTCGCTGCCGCCCTTCCACGGCAGCCTGTCGATCTCCTTGGAGGCCGTCCTGACCGCCTCCTCGTTCTGCAATTTCAAATCGAACTCCATGGCCTTCTTCAGGCCCTTGCATCCCGGCCGGTCGCACTTGCGCGATCGGGCGCCGAAGCAGAACTCGGCGGAGAGGACGCCGGCGGCGAAGAGGAGGAGGAAGCCGAGGAGGTAGGGGAGGTGGAGGTGGTGGAGATGGAAGGAGGAGGAGGAGAGGAGGAGAGAGAGGGAATTGAAGATGTAGGAGAAGTAGGAGGTGAGGAGGAAGGAGCCGGAGAAGAGGACGAGGATGAGGATGAGGAGGTCGAGAGTCGCCGACGGGGAGTGCTTGCAGGGGAGGGAGTTAGGGTTAGGGTTAGGGTTTGAGGATTTGGGCTTCGAAGAGGTCGGCGATGGCGATGCGACGGCGGAGGACGAAGACGATGATGCGGGCATGGTGGCGAATACCAGATGGCGCATGTTAGAGTAAAAAACCAAAAACTGAAAAACGGAGTTTTTCTTTTCTTTTCTTTTCTCTTTCTCTCTCTCTCTCTCTCTCCTTTTCTTGTCCTTTTTTTTATTACAATTATTTTTATTTTTATTGTATTTTATTTTATTTTATTTTTGTTTTTTCAGGAGGGTGTGTTTTTATTTATTTATTTTCATGAAAAGTCAAAAGTTCATCATAAAAATTTCTTCCAAAAATAAAATTTCATCATAAAAAATAAAATTTTTTTTCTCGTTATCATAAAAAATAATTTATAATAATGTAGATAGTTTTTTGGCTTCGGATTTGGAAGAAATGAAAGGACAGCGCACGTTAGCGCCGTGCGCTCCGCCTCTTGTGGCGGAAAGTGCACCTCACGCGCTTCCGGGACAGAGTGTGATTTGTCTTTTTTTTTTTTGGGAAAGAATAAGGATTCTTCTTCTTCAGAAAAAAAATAAATAAGGATTCTCGTGAACCGTGCTAAAGTATTTTCTTTTTCTTTATTTTGTCCCCTTTTTTTTTTAATGAGATTCACACTTTAATTGTAGTTTTTAATTAATCTTCATTTATTATTGTTTTTTTTTTTTGTTGATCAGCCTTTCTTAAAATTATAGTTGTCTTTTTTTTTTTTTTCATTTTGAAATTCTCTGGATAAAAAAAAAAGAGAAAAAGAAAAAGAAAAGATCCTTAAAAAGAAAGAGACAATTTATTGGTCCCTCCAACAAAAGAATACAAATACAATTTAAAAAAAAAATTACGGAGATGTTATATTGGGATTGTATTTTTGCCACCAGCAACCCCCCCCCCCCCCGCCCCCTCTTTTTTATTAATCCTCATGAGCCATGACAATGGATGGCATTTTGAGCCCATAAAAGGATGGTGATCATTTGTGGGATATAATCACTCGTTTGTTAAGTTAATTGGAGATAAAATTTTTAATTGAATAGAAATCGTATTAAAACTGATTGATGATAGGAAGTAATTTTTCATTATAAGTTCTTAATATGAATATACATATCAAACCATGAAAAAAATCACACCATAGCTAAAATAATCATATCTATCAAAAAAGATGATAATATTATTCTTTTCGTCGGTTTTTCTTTTAAAAATTATAATCAATCATGGAGCTCATAGATTATCAAACACAACTAGGTGGGTCATGAAAGAATTTCAGATTGGGAATCATAATGCAATTAATCTAAGCCACAAGTTATGCAACTAAGAGTTGCAAGCACTGACAATTAGTGCATATAAATGCTGCCAAAACATTTGTCATCAGATACAAGATAAAATAGGTTAGGTAGGGAGTGAAATCAGAATATATATATTTATATATATATTTTTTTTTTTTGTAGTCCTGATTTCATTTGGGCCATTTTTATTTGGAAATTATCCTTCTTGTGTTGCTGTCATTTAATAGCTATCACATGGTGGTGGTGTTTTCCATAGTTTTCAAATGAGAAAAATAGAACTTTAAGGAATATCCCCCCTTTTAACTCCCACGTAACTTCTTCGCCCACAT
The DNA here is from genome assembly GCA_025413025.1 of Ficus hispida. NCBI lineage: Eukaryota > Viridiplantae > Streptophyta > Magnoliopsida > Rosales > Moraceae > Ficus > Ficus hispida. The sequence goes on along the minus strand of CM046368.1, from coordinate 17,167,217 downwards.
TTTTTCTTTTTCAGTTATTGTAATTTTTTTATTTATAATCTTATACTGATTGATTTACATATTTTAATTATTATAACTTTTTATTTATAATATTATAACAAGTGATTAATTTACATATAATTTCATATAAAAATATATGTAACATATTACCAATTAATACTGTTAATACAACGGAAACAACCAGCACTAAAATCAACCGATTATTACACTGGCGTACAAAAATATTACAAGTGCAATTTTATTAAGGTACCATATATGACTAAAATATATATATATATGTGTGTGTGTGAGTATTCACTTAGCAGCCTAGACCCAAGTGCAATTTATTAAGGTACCATTAGGGTGGCATACGGGTCGTGACACGACGACACGACACGAACACGACACGAATTGACGGTTCGGTTGAGAAAATGGGGGGGTCGTGTCGGGTGGGAAATTTGACACGAAAAATTCGTGTCGTGTTCGTGTAGACCGCAAAATTCGTGTCAATTTCGTGTCACTTTTCGTGTCAATTTCGGGTCAGTTCGTGTCAAGTTCGTGTCAAATTTCGTGTCAATTTCGGGTCAATTTCGGTCATTTCGGTCAAGGTCGTGTAGCGGTCAGTTTCGTGTCGCGGTCAGTTTCGTGTCATTCGGTCAAGTTCGTGTCAAATTTCGTGTCAATTTCGGGTCAAGGTCGTGTAGCGGGTCAGTTTCGTGTCGCGGGTCAGTTTCGTGTCAATTTCGGGTCAAGTTCGTGTCAAATTTCGTGTCAATTTCGGGTCAAGGTCGTGTAGCGGGTCAGTTTCGTGTCGGGTCAGTTTCGTGTCGTGTTGTGTCATCCGTTACGAGTTCGTGTCGTGTTCGTGTCGTGTCGTCGTGTCGTGTTCGTGTCACGGGTCGTGTCGCGGTTGTGGTAAAAAAAATTCGACACGACTCAAACACGACACGAACACGAATTGACACCCTAGGTATCATATATGACTAATATATATATATATATATATATATTTGTGTGTGTGTGTATTCACTTAGCAGCCTAGACCCACATCTTATCTACAAGTTCATGTATAGTTGAGTTGTGTGTGTCTGTATCAGAGTGTAAAGTAAGAAAGAGACTTTTGATCCATCCAATCACAGTATTAATAAACAAACTTGAAATGGACAACTTTAATTCAGATAAACAAGAATATCAACAATAATTATTGATAGATAATGAATTATGATAACAGACAAAAAAAAAAAAAAAAAATTAAACATAGTAGACTTTAAAGGTTTATTACATTATATCAATGCACATACCAAGGCCTAGCTTATAACTGAGTCCACATATCACAAGCATCAATTCTATGTAATTTCAACTATATTTATGCATACTGAACTACTCATGCAGATTTTGGTCCCCTAAAAACACCAATTTTCCCAGGAACCAAACAAAAGAAGAGCGTAATTACATACTCGACTTTAGGGTCCACTGACAAACACCTAAAACAATATTCACAGTACGTGATCGCCAGGCACATTACGAACAAGTGACCTAAAAGAACTCACGATCGGGACAAATCAAAGACGCCACAAGGGACCATACGAAGAGCGCGGCAGTAACCCACTCTGTGCAGATTCGGACCCAAACAGTCGTCCAACCGACGTCTATGAGGTCAGAGCTGTCGGACGTGTTGGTCCATCCCGAAAGAAGCATTGCGGCATACATGCTAGCCAAGGCAAATATCAGGTGGAAGAATGTGTAGGAATAACTAACGGGACGTGCTTCTTTTTCCTTCTTATCTTTCCCTTCTTCCAACTCACTTTCAAGAAGAGGTTTCTTTGCACCTGTGCGACAGTATTTCACATTAGTCGGCAAATCCATTCGCAATAACCAAGCCACATGAGATTAGATTCATGGAGAAAACAACTACGGCAAACTGGCTGTTTGAAGAGCAAGAAATAGTCAACCACGAACTCAGTTGATAAAGTTGACTACATTTAGGTGTATGATCATGATTATTTTTTAAGTACCTGACTTGGGTGAAGATGGTGGTGACAAAAATGTTGTAGACGATCCAGCACGAAGTGCAGAATATAGAACTGAGAGAACAGTTGTGAGCATTCCGAGAATGAGAGTACCTGCGGAGACTGCTTTGGATTTGTTCAGACCATTGCATGCATAGTCACGAGGTTCGCTGGAAAGTCCCGTGTAGCAAACATAAGCACAATAAAGAGATATCACAGATGCAGGCAAGAGGCTGCCATTCACCTGTTTCCAGAAACATCAATATGCAAGTCAAAATGATATCATAACCACAGGACGGTCAAGCCCAACGTTGTAAAGACGCTAATTACAGCAAACAAACAAAAGCAATAAAATGAAACATCTATTATGCAAGTGAAAAGTTTAAGTAGCTGATTGTCCTTCTATTCATACACTCTAATTGCCTCTGACAACTTCTGCACCTTTAACAGCACAACTCAAATAACTAACTACCTAACGGAACTGGAGCCTATCACATTTTTTATTGATCAAGCGGAAATCCAAAAACCATATTGTACGCGATATGCCAATTAAAGTATCGGGGACTAGGAAGCTCATATAATGAAAATTTCATTGTCACTAAATATAAGAGAGAGGAAAGAGAATTAAAGAAATCTAGTCAACGAGATCCACTATTGCTCATTTCCAGATATTTTATGCTATCTCTTATGCATCTATCAACTTTCATTGTTGTATAGAAGCATAAAGTTTTATTTGGCCACAAGATTGGTGGCTTTTCTATTGATAATAAATTCATCTATTATGCAGATTATCTAGCCTTGTCTCACTTTTAGCAAAATAATTTTCCGCTATTTTTGTCGGGAAAAACACACAAAGAAATGGGAACCCAAAAATTACATCGTTTAACAGCTACAGGAAGATGGATATTATAGAGCTTCTATATAGTATACGGAAATTGATAGAAAGCTCGAGAGTATAAGAACAAAGGTGGACAAATCAAATTAAGCGTGATCATGAAACAAGAATAGTACAATTTTGCACTTACCGCTGGGTGCAAGGCAATTATAGCAAATGCAAAAGCAAGAATCATGGTCATGACAATGAAGAAAACATTAAGGCCGCAGTCTTGACCAGAGGGATTGAACCAAATGAACAGAATTCCGGAGAATGCAAATGCCGCGAGGTAGCATCCAATAGATACAACAAGTAAAGCAATATACCTAAAGTATATACAGTTATCCAGTTAGGGACCAAATGGGGGGCAGTGGAAAGGAAGACAATGATGAAATATGAGTTCTTGAACCAACCATTTCTGTTCGTCTTTCTCAATCCAAGCATCATTCCAAGAGTGAGTGAAGTCTAACAAGATAATCACTTGAACGAGCAAAAATAAACCTGCCCCGAATTTTGATAAAGTTCCTGCACGTACATGGAATTTTGCGCAGAAAACACTAAATTTAAAAAAACAGAAGTAAAATTTGAAAAAACCCCATGAGTCAATGTAGAATAAAAGGAGACAAGATAGCCACCCACGAGAACAGAAAACCAGAAATTCCGGATATTGATCCTGTATAAGATCTCTGTATATAATATATGCCACAAAAGACGATCCCGGCAATCACGGAAACCTACGGCTACAAGGATATGTGCACTCATGTCTCCCCTGGTAAGATGTTTAGTTCACGCGCAAGCCCACAAAAATCAGGGCTCACGAATGCTAGCGCCGCTTTCCAGAGCAGAAAAAAAAAAAAAAAAAAAAAAGAGGACGTATCCTACTCTCTTCAAGTATGCAACACAGAAACATACCAATCACGCTCAAAAGTTTCTCAATTATACTAAAAAAAAAAAAAAAAAAGATGAATTAGAAAGTAAGAATTAACACCGATGAAAATGTGTGTATCAATAACAAGATCGACAATTTGAATTCATGAAAATATCATCAGACAAATAACAATGCTAACATCGTTAAAAATTAGAACCCACACAGGTTACGTCAACCAAATGTCGAGATTTTACAGAAAAATGTTAATATCGATATTTACTTCCTTGATAACTAGTCATTGCCTTGAATTAAAATTAACTCCCAAACTAAATGACTGACCGTAAAAGGAGATGACAGCATCCGGAATGAAAAACATGAGAACAACGAGCACTAGCCATATCACCATCTTTGCAATCCAACCACCATGATGCCATGAATCACGCCTGTCATTTTGGTCCTTCACACCGATCATTATAAGAGCAAATGTTGCGAAAAACAAGAAATTCCCAAAGCTCACACGAAGAACTGCTTGTGTTTGATACCATTCCTTCGTGCGAGTCGTATCGGATTGGTTTATCCCTATAATCAAACACACACAAATTTTTTTATTAATAATGTTCCATCTTTACCAACATAGTAATGCAATCTCCATTTTCAGCTTCAAAGAACCATTAATTTTGAGCTGAGCTAGATTTTTAAATTTTGCAAGATTTCATTTTTATCACCAAACCCAGTTAAAAGATTTAGAATCAAATGCAAAGAATTGATTCAAGAAAAAAGTGGGGTTGGTTAATCACGATAATTAAAACAACCCACATTCAGAATCTCTATGATCAGCTATAAGAAAGATTAAATTCAACTAAATTTATAGTTTGTCGGAGAAAACAATGAAAAATGAAATACAAGAAAGTCAGCAATTTTATCATTAAACCCAATACAGAAACTTCAGAATTAAACGAAAAGGACTTAATTTCATTAGTTAAGGAATTTTCCAAGCAAAAGAAGTAGCATCGGATAAGTGCAAAAGAATCATATTTCTAAATCAGCTAAATAGAATCATAATTTCAAAGACCCAATTGAAGATTAAGAAAAGAGGTGTTGTTCAGAAAGAAAAACTGACATGGGAATTTCTCGAGAAGAGGAGCTCCGACTTCACGGAGAATCCAGGAGACGACGAGGGAGCCGCCGAAAAGGCCACAGTAAGCGAGTCTGGCCGATTTCTTGGAGATCCCAGACGCCACGGACGTGCAGAGACCGCACGTTGCAGCCGCACAGCAAGAAGCCAGGCACGACATCTCTCTCTTTCTCTCTCCTCTCTTTCTCTCTCTTGAAGTTTCGGATATCTACGGTGCAGTAAATCTGACGGACGGGTCGAGCTATTCAAAGCGTAGGACTGGTGGTTTTGGAAGAGGAAGGTCGGTTGCACTTTTATTTTATTTTATTTTTTTATGCTATTGTGACTTATGAGTATGATTTTTGATTTTTTTTTTTTGAGTAAAAATTATTTGTTCTGCATTTATATTTTTTATATGACTTAATTAGATTTCACAGTTTAAAAAAATACAGTAATAAAGAAAATAATAATAATAATAATAATAATAATAAGTTTAAAAATATTATTATTATTATTAATTGGTGGAAAGGATCTACAAATTTGTAATAAGCAAAATAGAAAAAATAAATTTAATGTCCAGGAACAGTTACTCCTAGAATGATCAAAGAAGACTTGGCCAATCAATCTTATTATTACAGAGTCAATTTGTTTAATTTCAAACGCAAGCCAAATGCTATTTTAATCCAAGGTTTTGATTGGTCCTGGATACATAACCACTTGTCATCCATACGATGCACCAACTATAGTCCTTAGTAGTTTTAGCTCTTCTATATCTATAATTGGAATTTACTGTCTTCGTGATCATAACAATCACTTGCATTTGACATCTCCTCCTTGCTATTAAGGTAACGGCATCGGGCATGACTAGATCTCATAATATGACAGGCGGTGTGTACAAGCCTCGAGAATGAATTCACCGTCGTATTGTTGATTGGCGATTACTAATTAGACTCGAAAGGTTTGTGAAATAGAGGTGGGTTGACTAATGGAAAATCTAAAGCCTATCTCTATATCACAATCCTCTCGAGTCGGGTTACTTAGATTGAATGTATTTCTTTAATAAATGACCAATGGTTCTTAGTGCATAAGGATCCAATCTCGATTGGACTACTTTGGCTAGAAATATGAAGGAGCTAGATTTAGGCTTAGATCAAGGTTTTATGTGGATTTCTTACACCTTATCCCAATAGGTAATTCAAGCACCTTACTCGTTTTAAAGCAGAAATGCTAACGAGCTAGGTTTGAGGTGACGTAGTCTTCTCGTCACTTTATCTTATTAAAAAATAATAATTATTATGCCCATTGATCATTTAAGTTAATGGGATGAGACAAGTTTATTCCTATACACATTAAAGATATTAACAAATGTCCTATTTATCTGATTATTTTTTTTTCGTCAAGAAATAAAAACTAAGTAAATAAATAGCACACATATATAACTTTGAATAACATATAAGAAACCGATGAAATTCAATTTTCATATATCTTATTTACTATAAAAATTAGGTTTAAAATTATATATATTATAAAATGTTATGCCTAATCTATTTAATCGAAAACAAGATATAAAAACGAGGCGTATGATAAAGTAATCTGATGTAGCGTGGCTCAGAGGCCCCTTTACAAGGCTCAGAGGCCCATTCCCGGGCATGGCCAAGTGGCTTAGAGGCCCACTCCCGGGCATGGCCAGCAGCTCTAATGAATGGGAACTTTGTGTTCTCAAAGCATATCAAGGGTTCGATCCCTAGTATGAGCAACCTATGGGTGCTTTGCAAAAGGGCCCCAGGATGGGTTGGGGAGTTTGGTTTGCAGGCCTGGTAGCAGCGGGTCATGTCTGGGAGTGGGCCTCTGAGCCTTGTAAAGGGGCCTCTGAGCCACGCTGCATCATAATCGAGTTGGAACTCCTAAATTGGTCAATGCCTCATAACTAGCATTGAGTAAAAATTTCGATCCATTTATAGTTCTAAACTGTTTAGACGGAGTTTTTCCTATTTTACATAGGATAATTTGCATATATATATATATATATATATATATGAATTCACAAGTAAAATTGTCACCGTAATGTAAAGTAGCATGATTTGGAGTTGTCTAAAAGCCTAGATGTCATCTATATATTACCGCTATCATGAAAAACATGATATATGTCTTCATGATGTACAAGGTGGTTGCAGTTTATCAAAGAGACACAAATCGAATTAGTCGTGATTCATGAAAAACTGCTATTTCCTTTTAACCTGTCTCCTATTTTTTAAATTTTGTGATATTTATTATTACATGATGGATAAGGTTGCACCAATTTATATTAAAACATCAAGGATAAAACTTTGAAACACATTACAATAATCATTTCACATTTAGCTAAAATAGATGTGTAATTAGTACTCCCATATTAATTTGGGATTCAGCTTGAAAGCTCATATTTGTTGATGGAATTTTCCCATTAAAACTAGATAAATAAAAATAATAGAAGGCTCAATATCAGTATCCAAGCGAATCGCTTAGACTTCCATTGCAAGAGATTTCACAAATATTGATATTGGGAACGAAATCAGACGTCTAATTCAGTAGGATCATATACCAATTCTTTTAACATCAAAGTATAAAAATTAAATGGTAGAGTTTTAGTGGGGGTTTTGTCAGAGTTTTTTAATTTTTAATGGAAGAAAAACATAAACACCATAAAAATTTTTAGAAAAAAATAATTTTAATGAACGCTATGTAAGATTTTTTATTTTTTTGGTGAAGACAAAAGAAGAAAATCTACAAATTATTTAGAATTAAATTAAAAGATAACAAATATCAGTATAACAATTTTTTTTTTTTTTTTTTTTTGTATGTAATCATCCATGTACATCCAGCACTCCCTATTATATTAACTAACATATTATTGATTTTTTACGTCAGGTCAAACTTTGCAATCGAATCTTAAACTTATAACTCCTAAACTCTGAACTCTCATTTCTTTTGGGATAGATTCAATAGCATAATAAAACATTATTTAACCATTGATGAATTCCACCGCGTGACTTCATGTCCTTTTTCAATAGTTTCCGAAGGATATAATTTATTGTCTTGAAATATATGGTTCAAAAGTCATTGTTCGTATCCTTCTTGTTGGCTATGTCATTTTGTAAAAGTATTTAAGTTTTAAAATTTTGTGGTTTGATAAAATTTACTTTAACGTTGTTTTCTTTATTTATAAATTAGTTTAGAGAATGGGTTTTTATTTATTTTCAATGTGGAAGTCTTTGTAAGTTTTTTTTTTTCTTTGGTCGATCTTTTAACAAATGTAAAACTATAATTAATATTTTCAAAAAAATTAAAAACTATAATTAATATTTTCAAAAAAAAATTTAATTGTATAATTAAAAAAAAAAGATAAAGAGGATAAAGTGTTTTGAAAAATGATACACCTTAACTGATTAAATGGTTATGCAGTTTTACAACTTTTCACTTTTCGTTGGAAAACTGGAGCTAAACTTTTCTGTTTGATAATCATCCCCTAAATTTGTCGATCTGTTACAATCTTATCCAAATAGATAACGTAGTTTAAATTGACAACAAAAATAAAGATTAAGGACGTTGATTGCCAAAATTAAAAGTTAAATAGGCAAAAACATGAAAAATTTAGGGATAAAGTGTGATAAATTATAAATATAAATAACATATAGACATTTTCATCATTAATTTAAACGCCATAGCCCATTTGGGGTTAAATTGTAATTATTTGACAAGGTTAAAAAGTAATTGTCAAAATTAAAAGTTTATGTTGCAAGCAAAAATTTTTGGGTCTAATAATACCCTTAATAAAAAGAAACTTGGTTCTAGCCTTCTATTTATTCTAGAGAATGGTAGTTCAATTTTATTATGAGAAATTATAGTAAATAGATCTTTTTAAAAATATATAAAATTTATCATCATTATGTTTCGTAAATAAAATATTTATCATAAATGCTTTATTTACAATAATATTATTTAAGATAATTTTGTTAATAAGCTTTATAAATGTATCTTTTATTATGAATATATTATTTATCATCACTCAAATCTGTGATTTTTTTTATTACTAAAGGTTTTTGGTTTATTTTCCCTCCTTTTCCCCTTTTATTGTTTGATGAATATGACTTGTTCTTTTTAAATATCTATATAATAATAAAGAAATGAATTAAATGAAAGAGGACAGGGGACCCCAATTACTGTACCGTAACACGTCAAAAACCATAATTTAAACTTGTTAACGACTTAACATGTCCAGTCTAAAACGGGTTCTTTTAAATTCGTGAATTTATGGGTAAAGTTGTCCAAGTCTAAAATGTACCCTTTCACGAAGGGTTTTAGTTCATATATCTCATTATCTGTATCTTTATTATTATCTTTTTAATAATATTATAACACATATAATTATATATTTTTTAATTAATGTGATATTATAAATATATACATATTTTTAATTGACGTGTCATGATATTTTTAATTGAGATTATAGTATTATTAAAGACGAATAAGGAGACACATGAATTGGAACTCTTCACGAAACAGCACTGCACAAGGAAACAAGCAACGGTTGAAATCAAAACTTCAAATATGAAAGATACAAGTGTAGTTCAAAAATGAAAGAAAATTTTACTAAAATGTAAAATAACCAAGGTAAGTAAAAACAAAAAACAAAAAAAAAAAAAAAAAAAAACAAAAACAAAAACAAAAACAAAAAAACAAAGGTGAATATACAACTTGCCCTAATTTATATAGGTCTCTTTTTAATGGATAATAATTGTAATCTTTTTTTTTTTTTTTTTGAATGGCAACGATGCACTACGTACTAATCTCAGGAACTAGAAAAGAACAAAATAATAAAATAATAAATATAATAATAAATACCTTTTTTCTTGATAAAATTATCTAAATAATCATATTTTTCTATTTATTGACTAACACGACAAAATTTTTATTTTTGATCAACATGACATAAATTTTAATTAATTTTAATTTAATTTTATATCATATTAGTCTAGTATTAATTTTTAATGTCATATTGTACAATATCTTTAAAGTTGTGTAAATGCTTTCCTTTTTTTTTTGGTTTATTTCAAGGTGTCGTTTCCGATAAATTCTCCTTTATTAAGTTTTGTCGTTTATATTTTTGCTAGTAGTTTTTCACGCTGTTGTAATTTCATTCTTCCTTTTTTTAAACATTTTTGCTGAAGATTTTGTATATTTCCTTTGCTTACTCCTTTAACTGTAGTGTTCGTCGTTTTCTCAGTTTTATGTGGCTTACGAATTTGATTGCCGTTTTATCAGTTAATGTCGTTTATAATTTTGTTATCGTTTTTCAACTGATGTCGTTTAGTTGTTTTACGGATGCTTTCTCTCAACTGTTTACAATTTTTTAACGTTGGTCGTTCCTTACTTTATTGTCGTTTGGTTTTTTGATATCGACTTTAGAACAATATTAAGCAACATTAGTGATATTTAACATCACTCACTATTAAGGATGAGTCCACAATATGGGATCTACAGTAGGACCCACTTTTCTATTAATTATGCTAAATATCACTGATGTTCTTATATTTTTCATCGACTTTATGTACTGCTGATTTATCTTTTGCATATTCATTACTTTCTCTCTCTCTCTCTCTTTTTTTTTTCTGCCTTAGACGACGTTTTTAAAATTCGACAAACATTTTATAATTCTCTTTTCATGTCGTCTATTACCAATATTGTCTCAACGGTTATTGCGTTTTGACGTTGTTGTTGCTTTGAAAATTGAACCCCTTATTCCATTTTATGTCGTTCACGTTTTTGTCCCTTGCGATTGTGTGTGTGTGTCTGTGGTTTTTTTTTTTTTTTAATTTTTATTATTATTTTCTGTGAACACACAAATTAATGTTATTTACCTAATTGTTTCGTAACTCGTTTATTCTATTTATCATTTTTTTCTTACTTTCATTGTTATCCCTGTCATTACACTGGTTTAGTCCCATTTTAGTTTTTTTCCCCGTTCCTCATGGCCACTTATCGTTCACTCGATTTACTTTTGATTCTTGTCCTGTATTCCACTTGCTGTCATTTTCCTAGATAATGGTTTTTCCTCTTTATACTGCCGTTTTTTCCAACTCGCATTTGTTGTCGTTTCATACTTTTTTTTTTTTTTTTGGAAAATATTGTTATCGTTTATACTTGAGTCTCATTTACTTCATGAGTTCATTCTAGCTGCCCATTCCATTTTATGTGGTCGTTCTCGTAATGTCCTCTATTCACCTACTATGGTTTATACGAATTCTCCTTTCCTGTCGTTTACTCGTTATACTATCTTTTTCATTTAATTGATGTCGTTTGTTCCATTTTATGGCTTCAACGTTGTAGTCGTTTCCAATTGTATTTTCGTTTTGCCCAAGTTTTGTCGTTGTCAACTTAGCTGTTGTTTTTTCTTTGTGTTAAAACATCCATAATCCGTAATCGGGTCATCTAGGTCCATGTGACGTATAGACGTACTCGTAAGCCAACAAGAACCGTAAAAGACGACATCAATTTAAAAACGACAAAAACGTTCAAAACGACATCAATTGATAAAACGACACTGAAATGAGTAGACCGCACAAAACTGAGAAAGCGATGAAGACTACAGTTAAAGGAATAAGCAACGAAAAATAAACCTACAGCAGAAATTAAAAAAAAAAAATTTGAAAAACGAAGAAAAAGGTGTATTATTATTATTATTATTATTATTGTTATAATTCTAAACTCTTTTTCTTGATCTTGAAATTATTTGCCCATTAAAAACGACAGAAAATAATACACCATTCTTATCCAGCACAAAATCATATATTATAGCAAAATAAAAAGGAACAACAAAGGACTTCTATATTTTTTTTGTTTTAAAAATGACACACCATTCTTATCCACCACGAAAACCAAAAATACTCCAAGTGATTTTAGATACAAACTAGCGATAATTTCATATATAATTTAATAAAAAAAATATAGAGTTTAAATTCTTCATTCCCAAGTTAAAAAAAAAAAAAAAAAAAAAAAACCTTCGACACACCACAAGTCTTGTAACCAGAAAGTCAAAAAACAAAAGACGAACAAAATATCAAGCTTGGGACCACAATTCAGCTTTCCTCACACTTGTTAAGATAATACGCGCAATCCATGGCCTTAATTAGCTTTATGCAATTCTTTTTCCCATTACTTTTTTTTTTTCCCCTTTCTTTTTGTGTACACTCTTTAACTGGGTCCTTAGAGCTTTGAAGAAGCTTCCTGATAAGAGTCACACCGGTGAAAAATGGCAAAATATGAACTGAATTTGGACATGTTTGGTAAAGCTTTATGTAAACGGTTCGACTTCCTAAATTTAAACTCACTTATGAATGTGTTTGTATGATTTATCAGAAAAGTTTTAATTTTCAAGTATAATCTTTTCAGTCAAAATCATATTTTGTGCCTTCTAAGAAATTTTTTGTTAATAAAGTTTGAAACTTGTATATGAGTTTTGATAAAACATTATAAATTTCATTTTGATATTTTTTATTACTTATAAAAATATTTTTAAATCGTTTTTAACCTATTAAGTTTTTTAAAAGTATAGTTTGGAATACTTATTAAAAAAAATCACAACGCTTTTTTTTTTTTTTGACTAAAAATAAAAACAAAAACTTCGTTAAAAAAAAAGGTCTTGAAGCATTATACACATCCTAGACAAATTATTGCTGCAAAAGTAAAAGGGTGCAACATGTTTTTGTTATTATATTTCCCCTAAAAAAACAAAAAACAAAAAACAAAAAAAACCCTGTTTTGTTATCTTAGTTTTAGAAGATTGAAGTCTAGATGACCTTTAAAACAAAACACGCGGAAAATGACTTTTTTTTAAGTATAATTTCAATAAATTTCATAAGTTAAATTTAAAAAAACAATCATTTTCTTAAAAATACATCCCTGATTAACCACAAGATAGATGAATAACTGATTAATCGATAACAATTTATGTTTTTATTGATCAATCATTGTTAATCAATATATCAATAGTCACTAGCCATTTTTCTAAAACAAAATTCCTTATTTTTTTAAATAAATATTAAAAAATTGTTTAACTATCTGATTTCTCTTTAAAAAAAATACACATCATAAAAAAAGTAGAATCATGAAATTAAAATATAACTTATTAAGAACAAAAAGAATAAATTAGTTATTTTATTCCCACAGTAACACGCATGCATTCAAAACGTCGATGATAGAATTTTTCATGATATATGTTATTGCTTGACATCTAAAAGTTTAATCAGTTTCTTGCAGGAAAGACTTCTGTTTCCAGTTAAGAAAGTTCCCAATAAGTGAACTTGCTTTATTATATATATATATATATATATATATATATATCTTAATCTTAGAAGGTTGATAACTTTGATATGTAGACCCTCATAAAAAGTTTTCAATTCCTTGTGGAAAAGATTTCTAATATACAATCAAGAAAACACTCTCAATCAATCAACCAACCAAATCCATTCATCCATTGCCTTATCAATTTCATTATGGTAAGACCACCATCTCCAGCTGGATTTGTTTATCTTTGACTCTATATTTATTATATACACGTACACACATACACATATAAATATAAACTATATACATATACATACATATATATATAGCTACTTCCATGATGTTTCTTCTAGAGGGAATGTTGTGCTTGTGGTGTCTCAGTTAGTCACATCAGAAACTGCAGATCAATAGATATATCCACTTCAATCTATCTCATTATTGTATCACTTCCCAAAGACACAAACAAAACTCAAACAATAGAAAAGTCCTTCCCCACCAAAGACTTGGAATTTTCCTTTTATTTTTATTTTTATTTTATTTTATTTTGGAGTTCAGCAAAATGCACAACACTCCAACTGTGTCTCCAACACTGCAAACACCCTCCTTGCTTCTCCAATCTGACCCCCACTTGATCTAGACCAAGCCTTTTCTCTTGTTGGTCCACAACTTATCCTGGTCACTTTTCCATGGCCCCACCTTAGCTGGATCAAATTAGTGGGTCCCATACCAAAGGTGAGATTTCCACTGTTGTGTTATAAATCTTATCCTTGATACTTATGCTTAGGGATAAGGCAATAAGGGCCTTTTCTTTGTCAATCTTTTACATGGCAATGAGACATGATTAGACACCTTGAGTGGGAACTAATTTGTACCCTTCTCATTTCACAATCTCCACTTTATAGAGCCAAAAACATTCCAGCCATAATTTCCAAAATATCAATTTTTTTTTTGTACATGCATTTCCATATATTTTGTGATATCTTTAATTTGTAGTTGAATGTGATTTTTTTTTTTTTTCATGTCACGTGAGACTCTCTCCTACCCATTTCCAAAAACAGTTCTTTCACGGGTTTTTTTTTTTTCCCTTTTTTTTTTTTTTTCCGCGTAACGGGGACTGAATAAGGAGCAACAAATCTTTGCTAAGAACAAGATAATATGATGTGGGGTTACCTCAAGGAGAAGATTAGATTAGGTCCACGTTTTGTACTTAGAGAAAACGCTTTACTTAACGCGATCGACAATCGTCAATGGCAGGCAAAAACCACCTGATAAAGATGGTTAAGATGAATTTAAATCGAGGAACGGCACGTGGCACAGATGCAGTTTGTATGTGCAAGTGGACCCCTGTGGCTAGGTCCTATATTGAAAGGCTGTTTGTGGGGATATAAGTATTGGTGATCTTGCTAGAGGAGGGTGGCCAAAGACATTGTCCTAAAAATTTTTATCATCACAACCACAATTTCGAGTTAAAGTTCTCGCTAAGATCGCGGTTTAAGGTGCTGTTAGATTACCGGTAATGAGAAACATGGGTGAGAGATTTGCTAGATTGAAGAGAATGGTGAGACAGCAGAGAGCCAAGCTTTATATCATAAGGGTGTGCATCTCTATGCTTCTTGGTTGGCACAAGTACTCTTAGAAGCATAATGGGATTCTACATAAACTTCGGTTTTGTTTGGAAGAAAAGGGGAAAAAAAAAAAAAAAAAAATCCAATTTCCTTATGGTAGTAATTGAGTTTGATAATGTTTTTTTTTTCTTTTAATTAGTTAGTTTTAGCTTGTAGGTTTTGTTTTTGTAATCATCCCCAAGATTACTATAAGGAATATGTATATTTTCATGTATATATCTATGTGTATATATATATATGATCTCTCACTCTCTCTCTCTCTTCTCAAAAACTGTTGTGTTTGATGTAAAGAAATCAACAAGACCTAATTCCCATGCGTGTGTGTAGGTAAAGTTTTGCCCATCTCTGCATGTTTTGTATGGAGGTTGGGGAGCTAGGTTTGGCAGTATCAGCTTTATAGCTATATATATATATATAGATAAAATCTGTCAGAGCTTTTCCCCAGCTAAAAGTGCCTATATATAGTTCACTAGTTTCTGTTGGTATAAACATGACCAAACTGGAGTAAAGATTATATCAGTTTTATGAAGCTGAATCAAGTTTCTCTCTCTCTCTCTCTCTCTCTCTTTTTTTTTTAATTATTTATTGTAAATTAATATTTCATTTATTGGAATTTAACAAAGAAAAATGTTACTATGCAAAGTTCAATGGCACAGGATGAATTGAGTTTAGACAAAAATAAAATGATTTTTTGCACCTTGTTTTGGCCTATATAATGCATTTTATAGTTACTTTTGGACTAAAACTAATGCTGAGATCCATCGGTTCACTGTTATGTTTTTACTTTGTTTGAGCACGTTCAGATAAAACAAAAGGCTGCCCACTTGAATTCTCTCTCTCTCTCTCTCTCTCTCTCTCTCTCTCTCATGCCCAAAATAGGAAGTTCAGTGAATAAAAATAGTTTTGCTTAAACATGGAACCTAATTATTGCACTGATGCAGATTTACGTAACAGACCCATTTCCATGCGTGATTTTAGGGTTAAGAGAGGTTAAAGAAACATAGAGTCTGAGAGAGGTAAGAAGTGTAATTTTCTCAAGTAATCGTAATTTTGCGGCGGTTGAAAATGGATAGAGCTCTCACAGTGAGGGTGAAACACTATAAATTAATTACTCTTAGTTGTAAAATATTAAAGCATCGAATTCATATAAGAGAAAACACGGAAAGCCTGAGAGAGGCATGAATCGTGATTTCTCTTGTAATCTTCGGCTATATCATAGTAAAATTCCGCGGTAGCTGAAAGTGAACATAACTCTCATACTAAGAATGAACCGTCATAAATCGTATGTACTGGCTTGTTTGTTTTCTTCAATTTTATTGCTCTGGGTAGTAAAACAGTATCAACACAATTACCTTTAAAAAAAAAAAAAAAAAAAAAAAAAACTGTTAGGAAACCACAAAAATATAAATGGTGGAACAGTATGAAACCAAAGTACAAACTGTGGGTGCAAGGCACGCATGTGATATTTTCTCTTCCCAGTACTGTTTTCCAACTGTTTTTTTTTTTCAAAACATCTTCAAAGGAATCATCAATCTCTCCAAGTAACAGTTTCCTTAAGTTATCTTAAACAGAGAAGTGGGACAAGAAACAAGCCAATAATGGAGATCACAAGACAGGGTTGGCCTTCATTTCATGATAAGGAAGCTACAGCTAGTCCTTTTCCAGGTGATTTGGCTGGTGCTTGTCATCTTGTTTAATCCCCTGGACCCTCCCAATCTGATCACCGTCCACTGCCGACACCTGTCCTTCGCCCTACAGCTGCCTGAATCTCTATATAAGCCTACGCCATTTCAACCAAAGTTTCCCCAAGCATCCACCATCTCACACCTAAAAAACTTTTTCCTTTTTTTTCCCCAAGTGATCATGACGGCTTGGTTTTCCACCAATAGGGTCCCGAAGCTCGGATCCTGGCGAAAGCTCTCGAGGCTCGTTAAGGAACAAAGAACGCGATTCTATATCATGTGGAGGTGCACTGTGATTCTCCTGAGCTGGGATGATCCAATCTGACGGGTTTGAAGAAGCAGGCTCTCCAGCTGTTTTTGTGTAATACTGTGGAATCGTGTGTATATATACTTTGGGGAGCACGTAGTTGCCGTAGTACTAGATAGGAAAGTGTTTCTGCAACAATTTTGGATCAGTTTAGGATGTTTTGTTTACACTCGTTATGTGGTGAAGAGCCTTGACCCAGTCATGAACCGTGTAAGATAAACCGATCTAGTTTTCATTTTTCGCTTTCTTTTATTTTTATTTTTTTTTTCTGGAATAAAATCCAGTTTTTTTTATTTTTTATTTTTTGGTTAATTTACAATGCACCATACTTGGCTTCAATTCCAAAAACGAGTGGCACATCTCAGGTATATATATATAGATATGACTGTGTGATACAAAACTTTCAAACAAAATTGGTAAAATATGAAACTTGCAAGTATTTCTTTACATATCAGTGTTCCAGCAGGACTCATACAACAATTGTCCTAATACCGCAAAATCTCTGAAAACAAATTTCACACATCCAAATAATAGAAGCCTTCCTCTCGGGTTTTTGACATATTTATGTAACCAATACGGTACACCATTAGCTTATCGAAACTGATATTAGATCGAATGCACTTCGTACCAAACCGGCCCTCTTCTACTCTCTTTCCCTTCAATGGAAATTAGCAACTTTCCTTGACTTGGTACGACAGGAATTCACGGATCTTAAAACAACTGCGTTGTGTAATCATCTATTGCTCCCAAGATGAGGTTCAGCGGATGTTCCCTGCGACTTTGCCATCTTCAAAATGTCCTCGGAAGATTTCTTCGGGGTTTGAGCTTGTTTAGTTTGGCCGCCCTGATAGATCATAACAACGGAAGACATTACAACAAATTAACAAGCTTCAATCATGAGCATGAATCCGTGATCATTCAAGTTAGAATTGGTCTAAAACTAGACTTCATCTTTTAAGGTTCGTTTTGAGATTTCTTTCGTAAAATGAGCACTTACAGCTCCCTTTTGGGCAGTTAACCTCCGAATTGATGGAGCCCGTGCCATCGATGAAGCAGCCGCAGCTGCAGCCACACGTATTCTGCAAGAACAGATTCGGGAAAAGGGAAATGTTAATGAACCATTCTCCTGTGTCGAACAATTATCAACTTTTAACTTTTTTGAAGTTCCAACTCCAGCTCACCTTTTGTGTACATCAACAAATTCATCTGTTTCGTCCACAATTTCTTCCTGTATTGGTCGAACAAACAATCAGTTTATTAACCACGAGAAGTAATAAGAGTTTTAATGAACTGGAACAAAGAGAGATATAAACAAGTTTTAATTACCTGCAGAAGTTCTTCAAACACATCTTCCAGGGTAATGATACCAATGACTTCACCATCTTCAATGTCCTCCGACAAACGGGGCAAACCAATGGTCGATGCATCGTTATGTGGTAAAGAAGGTTCCTCGTTCAAACTTAATGGCTTTGAAGCCCTGTCGATGTCAACAACAACACTGTCTGCCTTCTCATCCTGCTTGGCTAGCAAAGGAGTAGTGAGTTGAGTCTCTCCACTTGTAGCTTTGTTTTCTTCAGCTTTCTCGCCATCAATTGTCGGAAGAGCTTTGCTTTTCCCCTTAGTCCTTACCACAGCTGCCATGTGACTGCTGCCCTTCTGAAACTCATTCAATATATCATACAGCGGCATATCCGCAGGAACTCTGTGGAAAGATATAAAAAATAACACAGATGAACATTGATACTATGAATGTTCTAGCCAATACAACAATCAGCATACAAAGATATTAAAGCTCACCGTGGTATTCTCCGAATAGAAACAGCACTGACTGGGGTCTCTGTTTCAGGTCGTACGGTAAGAAGACTTTTTACCTAACCAAAAACAGAATTGATGGGCGTTAAAAAGAAGAGTAGAAACAAAGCGCTCATCGTTAATTCACTTAAAATGAATATGGCGTATGAACATCTGAAAACATTCATTATCTAGTGCCCACCAGAAGAAGTCCGATAATGTTCTTTGGATTTCCAGAATATACGGGAACTCGACTGTGGCCCCGAGCTAGAATTTTTCCCATGGCTTCCCTGAGATAATTGGAAAAGGATATGGTGGAAATAAAGTTAAAAATATTGTTTCCCAAAAACTTTTGCTAAAATTACACAAATCAACTTAAAGGAACAAGTTGAGCGGTCATGTGATTCCATTCGGAACACATCCAAATAGTTGCTTTAAATAAATCGAATATCACCATAACGCATAAAGAAAAGAAAGAAAACACAAACACACAACAACAACGACAACAACATCTGGATATGACAGTAAAATAAACGCTAGTTCTTTTTACTTTTCTGGTAAAAGATGACAGAGAGCCTTGTCAAACTCACCAGTCCAACTTCGAATTCACATCTAAGGAAAAGGTTGACTCAATAGGTGTCATAGCCTCCTCAGCTGTCTGTTCGCCGCCGCCCCCCCCCCCCCGGCAAGAAAAAGAAAAGGTTAGATACAAAGCACTCATAACGTCTAATGCTCCAAATATTATTATGATAACAGAGAAAAATATTATCATACATCCCAATGAGGAGTTTTCCAAAACGACAAAAGTTCCAACCTTTGAAGACAGAAAACTTTTGAGATGGAATGAAACGCTTTTGAAAACCAAAAGTATGCACCGTTGAAATGAAAT
Organism: Ficus hispida; assembly: GCA_025413025.1. Taxonomy (NCBI): domain Eukaryota; kingdom Viridiplantae; phylum Streptophyta; class Magnoliopsida; order Rosales; family Moraceae; genus Ficus; species Ficus hispida. The sequence continues at coordinate 17,147,757 of CM046368.1, read as the reverse complement.
TTCTTGAGAAAAGAAAGGGAAAAGGAAAATAAAGATGAAACTTATCTACGCTTATCTAACATAAACAAAGTTCAAACAGCTAAAAAACATATTCTTGAATGAGTATCTGCTAAAAAGAGAACTACTAAGAAAACTCGAGGAAATTCATATTCAGCAGCATTCCCTTTTTTTTTAAACGGGCGGTATTACTGAAAGCTCCACATTGATATACCAAGTTACCAACCCAGGGAGATAAATATCTAGCCAAAAAGAGAAAGAAGAAAAAAAGATACTTGCACTAAAAGCTTACCTTTTCAGTTAAGTCTAGGGCTCCACTAATAATCGTTGTCTCGTCATGTGTAAGTTCACCACCCTTGCCAGCCTACATATGACAGGAAAAAAGAAGGTTGAAACTAAAACTGAGATAAATTGTATTAACATTTGATTTCTTTAAAAAAAAAATTATGAAGCTAAATGTTTTAAGCATATAAATCCGGAATAGCTTTACTTTACCTCCTGGCCGTGGATGGAAACAAGAGCTTTCAACTGCGCTCTTCTGAATAAAGCTTCATTATGTCCCAGAACCCAGTCCAGAATCTGCAATTTAGAAATCTCAATGTCATTTATCAGCTAGTAAATCAACGTCATTAACAGTAGCATGTCCTTCTGCAACCGGGTTCGAAATTTTAACTTCACAAATCATTTTCTCCAATTTTTGTGTTCGGGCCTGCTTTTTATTTTCAATGACCAAATAATATTATACGGGTCTATAAGAATCATAAAAAAAATCACTCTTTGAATACATGACAAAAATTAAAAAATAAACACTACTCTGCAATTATAAATATATTATCAACCAAATTTGAAACCTCCAGCAAACAAACAAATAGACCTTCACATACCGAGATTATGTAACCCAACTAAGGATTCAGAGAGTACAGTTGTACCGGTCTCTAAAAATCATGAAAACTCATCTTTGAGTACATAACAAAAAGAAAATCAAGCAATAATAATCAACCAAATTTGAAAATCTTTAGCACACAAATTAAACTTATAAGCATAAAATTTCCATCCAAAACTTTACCTTTCCAATGGGATAAGAAATTGGGTAGCAAATTATCATCAAAACCCGGACAAGACATACGAAGTTGGCACCAACAGCAAGTCCATATCTTGTGCATATAGCTTGTGGAATAACCTAAGCAAACAAACCGACATTTCCCATCAGAATATTCAGATTTGAAGCTTAATTTCAATCAAGTGTTAAACGATAAAAATAAGGGATTTAACATAAAAATACCTCTCCGAAGAACAGAACAAAAGTAACAGAGAGGATAATAGCCACGTACTGATTGAACAATTTGTCCAAGTAAATAGGAAGCGCCTGCCGAATTTCAATTCAGCAAAATCAATCAAAAGGAATTAAACATCAAAGCCGAATCCAATACTTTAACGATTAATTACGATTCCTTCTATAAATTGCATTCCAAATGAATTCCAAAAGGACTGATCAAAATGCTTACTTCCATGGCGGCGGCATTACACAGAAGCAACGTCACGAGAAGCTGATGCTGCTTCTGAACCACCGGAAGGATCGCGGCTGAAACAAACACAAACGGAACGAGTTAATCACAATCTTGATCAGAAATTAGAGAATTATCATGAAAAATAGGACGAAAAAAAAAAGAAAAAAAGAAACCAGCTTGTTTCTTCTCCGACGGAGTTCCGCTGCGCTGGAGAATCTCGAGCTCGACGAGGCCGAGGGACATGAGACCTAGGGTTAAGCCGGACATGATTCCGGCGAAGAGGACCAAAAAGCAAGAAATTCCGGCGTAGACGAACCACCAAATCGATCCGAAAGGTATGGCCCCCGATTGCAGCACCACCGAGTCCCGAGTCAGTAACCGAGTCGCCACTACCGCGTTTATCAGTTGCATTTCTGCGAATTTCGAATTCACTCTTCGTCTTCTTCTTCTTCAATGGCTATGGATCTCCGTTCCGTTTCTCTCTGTTTCTGTTCGTCCTGTCCACTGAAATATATATTTTTCGGCGAACAAAAATTAATAACTAAATAAAGACTTTTCATCGTTTTTCCCATTAGTCAAGTACATGGACACGTGGCGGAATCAGGGAGGTTCGTTTGATACTCAATGGGGTTAACGCTGTCGGATTCCGAGGAATGTTCATGAAAAAGGAGGGAGGATTTCTGTAGGTCCGTAGATTGGACGGTGGTGATTAGTTTGAAGACTTAAAAGCGCATCTTATCTGCGGACAGACTTTTGGGAGAGGGCAAGATTCCGTACGAGACAGCACACTCATGTGGACGTGTTTAATCCCACGTTGTCCTTTTTTTTTCTTTTTTTTTTTTCTAATAATAAATATAAAATATTGCACTGGAAAAATAGGCAAATAGTTTTTTTTTTTCTAACTTAAATTACATAAATATTAAGGCCCGTTTGGGGATAGTTGGAGATAACGTTTTGAAAATTGAGTTGAAAATGTGTATTTGGAGAAAAACTTTAAAAAAAAATTCTATAATCTAGAAAATTATGTAAAAATTTAGAGTGTGTTCAAAAAAATATATAAAAATGAATTTTGTCTTATTCGTCTCGTCGTTACAAGTATTTTGACATAAAAATCATCTCATTTCGATTTGAAATGATAAAATTATGGACTTTTAAAATTTAACTTTTTTGAAAATGAAATAATAAAAAAGTTTAATATAAAGTTAGAATTTTAAAATTCAGTTGTCCCAAACGAGTCCTAAGTTTTTTTTAAGATTAATTTTAAAGTATTTGAGGTAAATAATAATTGTAGAAATTAAACAAAGTATGTTATTATGAAAATTACCTTGATAGGGGTGGATGAATTTGTAAAGAATGGTGATAGTATTGGGTATGATGGACCGCTAGTAGAATATTTTATTTATTTAAAAAAATGAAAATTAATTATTTTTTTTCCTTGAACAATTTACCAAAAATTAAATTGTTCAATGTTGAAGATAATGTTGTAAAGGAAAGAATGCCCAATAGTACGATTTTTTCTCAAAAAAATATAGCACGATAATTTATGTTAGAAAAATTAGGAAAAAAGAAATGTTGAAAATGGAAAAAGTGAGAGGATTAGAAAGTTATGCAACTATAAAAAAAGGTATTGACAACCAAAGGGATGAGATGACAAAGCAATGGGAAATCTTTATTAGGCATCTTCCCTTTATTTATTAGGATTTGATTCTCATTATCTTTCTTTAGGTCTCATTATAACTTCGATTATTGAAACATTATTTGATGCTAGTAAGATTAGATCTCGAGTGGACGACTAAGATAAACTAGTATAAATGACCGGTCTCTGCCATACCTAAAGAAGTATTTCTATATGTGAAACTAAAAATCCTGAAAATGATGGGATCACCCCAAATCTTTTTTTTTTTTTATAAAAAAAAAACTATAATAAAGGTACTAATACAATAATAATGGTTCTTCATAGCCAAAAGGACAACTATCAAGTCTTGATCTTTGTAGTACATTTTTTCTTGTATATAGTTTCAAAATGATGTAAATACCTTTACTAAAAAGAAATTGAAAAAAAAAAAAAAAAAAAGAATAACGTAAAAGCCAACAAATTCCGTCTATTCTTATGAAAGTGAGATAAAGGCTACAAGAACATAAATTTGTATTAATTTAAGAAAAGTATAAAACAATGAAAAATATGTAGCGTATTTGTAAGATACAGTTGAGTTTTTAGTTTGGCTAATTTCTTCAAAGGCTTCAAATGTACTTGCCTAATCATCTACGCACAAGATTAGGAAAATGGATCCAAGCTGTGAAGAATAGCAGTCAAAATGCAGTCTTTCTATTATAATATTATCCATCTGTCTTAGTACATGCCATTGTGTTTTTCTTGAATTTTTTAATACCAAACTTTTATAAATAACTTGTAGACTTTTTGTTTATTTTTAAATTTTAATTTGGTTTCTTGTAGATCTGATGTGTGTGTGTGTGGGTGTTTTTAACTTCTATTTATGACTAGTTAATGGTTTATATCTAGGCCATGTGGCCTCTTCTAAGTTCTAAGTATTGAAGTGTATTTTTTTAATAGCAAAGTATTGATGTGTATTTATTATTTGATTCAAAATTATATTTAATTGTGGTAAAGCAAGCAATGTCGGTTTCACATCTGAAAGTGCTCAGTGATAATGTTTGGCATCCAATTTTTAGATTTTTTTTTCTTTTTGTATTTTTCTTATCTCGAAACTACTTTTTACTATTCATATTTTAAAATGTCTATAGTAATGAAAATTTTAAAAGTCCTTAATTTTGTTATTTCAAGTTCAAATGAAATTTTTTTTTTTTTTGTAACATCAGAATGACAAAATTTAGATACTATTGCATCAATATGACATAAAAAATTAACACTACAACAATATATACAAAATTAAACTAAAATTCACTATATGTTGGTCAATTGATAAAAAAAATATAGGTGGTTAGATAATTTTCTCTTTTTTTAATGTCTAGAATTTTGAGAGAAATAAATAATATCCATACTTATATTTTCTTTTTCCCGAATACATTATAATTTTTAAACTTTTTTATTTCAAATAGTTTTTTTTTCTCTCAACTAAATAAACATTTCTAAAACTCGAATTCAAATTTTTTCAAAATTACATTTCCAACAAAAAAAAACTACATCTCCAAAATCCCCTGACGGACCCCAAAAGTTTAACATATTTGTACGTGAAAGTCCTATGTGCGTAAATTGAACATATTTGTACAGTCACATGAGTAAAGTTAGAATTTAGGTTTTAATATCTTTGCTCATTTAGATGCAACTTCAAGTGAGATAAGAAAAAAATTGGAGGAAATTAGGGTTCATCCCTTCAATTTATTCAAGATTTCTTAGCATCGAAGCAACCTTTTGATTTAACCGCAATTTCTAGGAAGTTAATAACGGCTTCAATTTTAAGTCTTGAAAGGCTGCGTATGACACAATTATTGTGCTCCAAAGTGAATTTTTGAAAGCCCCCCCCACCCCAAACAGACTCACCTCCTTGACACGTGGTCCATCACAATTGGGCGGCCCATTTTTCACCTCTACAAGTCATAAACACTTTTATCCCCATCGCTTTAGATTAAATAAAAAAGCAAAAAGCTATAGCCATTTTTCAAGCTTCCAACTCGGACCTTTTTTTTTTTTTAGGCCAAATTATATCAAAACAAAAGAAGACTAGAAATGGGGAAACTATACTAGTAAAACATCTTCTATTACACCTGATCCATATACATACATACATACATACTAAATAGCCACCAATAAGTGATGTGCTTTTCAACTGAATCATTTGGTTCCAATCAGATGACTACTTTGGATATTAAAATCTTGTGCGCTCAAGGCGTAAGCCACTAATTAATGTGGTGGTGTTACCCAAGGTGTTCCGGAGGGGCTCATGGTTTTCCTCGTAATGTTGTTCATTAATGGCTAAGGCCTCGTAACATGAATGAACCACTAATGGCGGCTGGTTGCACTTTCCAATCGAGTGATACTGATCAAGAAAGCAACATAACTCAAGGTCAGCAATCGGCTACTCATAGTTGTTAAGTCACAGTTCAAAGTCGGGATAGAAAGGTAAACATATGAAAGGAAGGAGAATAAGAGACAAATAGGCCAGCTCATATGGACCCTGACCATGCAACGAGCAACTACTCTGTCGCAGTCACATATATTTTTTCATATAGGAGCCTTCCTGTAGGGAGACTATCCTCAGAGGCCTCTCCTCTTGTATTGCCTCTTTCTTCGTTTTCTGGATGATTTCTCTAATGTTGTCACAAATATAAACCTGCCATCAAAGAACTGAACCACATACCCATTAAAACAATATTTCTTTCCCTTTCTTTTCTTAGTTGAAACGGAACATTGTATTCAATAAGATTTCTCATTTCTATTCCTAAATTTAGTTAAAACTAAAGCCCAGAAAGTTTGTAAGCACTAAGCACTAGAATGAGATTGGGAATAACCAAAAGGGCTCATGAAATGCTAACATGAATGTTTGCTTAAGGTCCTATAGGCGGGCCACACCCCTCAACGAGGAGGGAATCATCCCAACCCACCGAATGTGCTAATGATAACGATATAAGGGGCGTGGTCCCAGACACTCTAGATTGAGTATTAAACTGGTAGGAAACAAGTCTTCATATTTGAAACTTCCATAAGACCAGTCAACACTAGAACTATTGACCATAGATACTGCTAGGCCACCACACTCCGTGATTTCAATTCTACTCAAAAATAAATACGCTAGAAATATCAATGATCCTATTTTTATCCCTTTCTCCTATTCCAAGCATGTTAACTTTTCTATTACACTCAATTAGAGTTGGATAAATAATGCCCCTAATGTAGAAGCTCATGAAGAAGCATACCTTTCCGTTCATCTGTCTAGCAGCCAATTGAGCAAACTCTTGCCTAACAAACCAGACGTAAGCAAGTCCCAACGATTGACCAGACATTTTATCTGTTAGAATTTTTACTGCATGATAATCAAACGATAAGAATGGAGAATATATTCCAAAGTTTTAAATGTATAGCAATAAAATGTTGACCAAATGAAAACTCCCATATTGAAGCAAGATTAACACGTTAGAAACAAGTAGGAATCATTATGTAATGCTGATTGATGCCTCATAATGACTCATCAGTTAGGTCCATTGTTTAAAATTGCGCAATTAGAGGCACGCAATGAGCCCGCCTCAGTGAATTGTGGAAGAAAATAGTAATGAGGCCTAAGCCTCAATCGCCCTCTAAATTGCATACACCTCTATGAATTGGGGCATACTCAGAAACGCACGTAATTGCGCAATATTGAAGCTGTAGTCTCAATTTTTTTGAAGTTTTTTCCAGTCCAAAGAAATCGCTTGGCTACCATAAAGATGAACACATTGGTTTACATAATGTTCAACAAGAGGCTGAAAGATAGATATTTGAAGAAAAAAATTTTGATGTTATGTTATGATTTCTACCTACCATATGATTTTTCAAAATTTTTGGACTTATTTTATTGTTTCATTTTGAGCCTTATGTCTCAAACCGCATTAAGGCTTACGCCTTAATTCGCAAACAGAAAACGCCTTAATACCCAATTGCACAATTTTAAACCTTGGTTAGGTCTAATACTTATTTAGCAAAAAAATTAGGTCTAATATTTATTTAGCAAAAATTTAAGTCTAATATTTGAATAGAAATACTCACCAACTTTCTTACTTACCCCGCCAACCTTCTTTGACAAACAAAAAGAAAAAAGGACCTAATTTTTGCCCTCTTACCTATCCATTAGTAAGAAATTCAACACTAAACAAGGGAAAGTCAACGTGAACCTAGCATTGTCCGTTTTATCAATTTTGATTGGATTTGAAGGATTGAAGGTTGAAGAAAGAGATTTGTGTTTGGATTTGAACTAGGATTTTGAAATCCCTGGTCAGACAAGTTGTTCTGCCACCAATTAAACTTAACAATCAGCAAAATGAACCACATTGCAATAATTTAGTTAGCTGAGGTAAATTCCCAAAATTAGAAGTTTACGTGACAAGTTGTCAAAATCCGAAAAGTTCGGAGGGCACACGTGCAAATACCCATGTCTATTATCATCAACATATCTGTCAATCAATCACAAATTCGGACCTCAACTGAGACCCACTGATTATGACTCGGAGCCTTACCCAGTCTTACATGTCAGGTTAAAACACTAGAGTGATAACTAACAACATTTTTCATTTTGCACACCACAAAACTCTAGGTTTGCTTAACATTAGTATAGTCACATATTAATGCAGGTCATGGAACTTGGAAGCTACTAGACTAGCCCTTTTGGGGTTGCTTCTAGAAAAACATATCAACACTAGCTAAGGAAAAAAATATATATATATATATATGTGTGTGTGTGTGTGTGTGTGTGTATTTCTATGTACAAATTAAGCAAAAGAACCAACCTTGGTTAACCTTTCCAAACTCTGAAAATGCCTTCATTAAACGCCCTTCAGTTGTGGATTTGGGCAACCCTGCATCCATCAAATCAGCTTAATAATCTTCAAATTAATGATCTTTTTTTTTCCCTCTTCCAAAAAAAAAAAAAAAAAAAAATCTTTTTGCCACAAACCCAATACATGATTTCATAATAATCGTTCAGATATATGTTCAATTATGCTAAAGAATATGAATAACCACAATTAAAAAACATAAAATAAATACAACCCAGTAAGAAGAATATGTATATACATATATGTATATAGTAGTACCTTTGATGAAAAGGCTCGGACGAGCGTCGGAAGCGGAGGCAGAGGCGGAGTCGGATTCGGAGTCGGAGTCGGAGTCGGAGGTGGAGGAGCGGGAAATGGTTGGAAGAGAAGGGAAACGGAGATTGGGAGTAATGGGGATTGAGATTGGGAATGGAAATGAGGATTTCGAGAGGGAGATTCCGGTTGGGAATCGGAATAATACGGTTTCTGAAACTGAAACGAGAGGTTTTGGAATGGAAGAAACTTTGTTGTTGTTGTTGTGGGAATGGAGAAGCTGGAATGGAGATGAAGATAGACTTCGCCAACACGCTGCCATCCTCTGGAGCCCAGACCTCTACTCTTGGCTCCTGTTCCTGCAGCCCAAATAACTTTACTAGCCTTAAAATGCTGTGCAAAAAAAAAAAAAAAAAAAAAAAAAAAAAAAAAAAAAAAGGAAATTAGATTGGTTGTGGTTTTTTTAGTAATATAATCTAATAGATGATCTAATAATTTTTATTTAAAAAATAATAATTTATTATTTTTTAAATTTATTAATAAGTAATTGATTATAAAATTTGATTATTGATTGATTATAAAATTTGGTGATTTATTTATGGTTAATCCTAATTGATCATTTAAAATAATTGATTAATTATTTTAGAAAAAAAATGTCTTTTAATTAATTTTTAGAAACTAGAGATATTTATTAAAAATTTCTTTTAAAAAAAAGGTTATTTAGCTCTTTAATATTTATTATTTGTAATATTTTTTTAATATTTCATAAAATTAGCTCTTTTTTTTTTTTTTGTTACTTATCTTAATGAATTATGATTTGCGTTATTATACTCTATATTTGGATTTCATTTTATATTTGTATACCATAATATTACATTTAACATATAAGTCTACGCTTTCACTCGGCAACACTAATAGTGTTTTTGATACACAGATTTGGAATGAAAGTTTACTATTATGTTATTATATAGTTTAAAAAGTAAATAGGATGTGTTTGGTGTACGAGTTTAAAATAAAATTTTTAAGCTGAAGTCTGTTGCTTTTTTAAAAACTAGTTATAATTTTTATCGATATTTCGAAAAGAAACAAAAACTAAGATAAAAAAAAAAAACTTAGATTCGGATCTAAGAGTCAAATGAAAGCATAGTTAATGCTAAAGGCAAACTCTAACGTGCAATGTAAATATGATATTTGATCTCTTAAAAACGAAAGCTCTAAATAAAACTTCCTTATCATCGTACCGCTACCATCAGTTGTGATTCCAGTTGTCTAATAATGCATAGAATCATTGGTGTGATCACCGGCAATGGTGTGACTGTGTATTGTTTCCAGCCTGATAATGCAACTTATGTTGGAAGCAAACTTGATTCCAACTCCAAATTACTTCTCTCTTTATGTTAGAAAAGTTTTTGCTTCCTACGGGCGTGTTTCAGTTTCTAATGGTGTTTTAAACACATTGCATGAATTTTTAAAAATAAATTTAAAAATAAAAATTTGTATCATATCACCACACTACTCGTTCACGTTACTAATGTCGTTTGTTGGGTACGTAACTTGACGTTGCAAATCATAGTTCGTGTCGTTTTTACAATTGATGTCGTTTAGTGGTTCTTTCGCATTTCTCATCACTGTCGCTCTTATAATTTGTCGCGATTAATGGTTAGCCCTTGTTCTGTCGTTTCTATAATTATACTTTTCTTTAGTCGTGCTTTTCTTCGTATTGTTCTTATAACGAGTTTTGTTTGTTTTTTGTTGTCGTTTATGCTATTATTAACATTTGTTTGATAGGTAATATGATGTCGTTTGAATAATCCATGTTGTTTATATTAGGGAAGGTCTACCCCCAATTTACTTTTTCTCACGCCCTTTTTTAAATCACCCACCATCTAAATTTTATATTTTAAATATTACTTGTTACACCCCTAACACTTTTGCCATTTTTCATATTATCTTATGGCTACGGAGAGGGGTCAAAGGCATTTAGCAAGTTTCTTCTATAATGATGGTGACATATATGTATAATTTTTCTTTCTCAATTACATGTGTTGATAGGTCTGATATGAGTAGTCGACTGATTTTTGTTGGAAATAAAAACATTCTTTAATTTATCATCTTAATCTCTCAAGGATTAATACTTTAATGCAATTGTTACAACTTGTATACTGTTTATGAAGTTCGTTTCCTGATTGAAATTGTTTTTTTCTACTAAAAGAGAGGACATATATATTGATTTTCTTCCTATTGAAAACTCAATGTTGTCAACGTTATTATTACTTCAAGTTCTACGGCTACTGTCTTTGTACGCTAAGTTTTGATTATAGTTGTAACGATATTTTCCGAACCATATAGGTTTTTAAGCGGAGACACTTGTCCTTTTCACTGTGTCGTCAGAAAGATGTCTCGTGAACCTGTAAACAAAATTTGGTAAACAAACTTAATAGAATTACGTTATGTTATGTATTCATATAAAATGTTTTATACTCGCTACTTGATTTACGCGCTTGTGTTTACAAAAATAGTTTAATTTGTAACGCTACTTGAACTTTTGGGTACAAGTTCGAACAACTCACAGTAAAGGTATTTCCTTCGTTTTTTCCCTCTGAAAATTTCTCTTTTGCTTTGTTTTGGCAGAGTCTCTTCTCTTGTCTTGTTTAATAGAAGTATTTATAATTAGGATAATGGGTTATCCAAATTGTAGTGGTAATATAAGTCACTTCCTCTCTTTGTCATCACTATTGTGATTGCAACTTGTACAACTACTGATTTTGTTTACTAACTTTTGATTATTAGTTAAAATGATATTTTCCAAACCATATGGTTTTTTTTTTAATGGAGACACTTGTCATTTTTACTGTATAGTTAAGAAGATACCACATCAAGTAATAAACAAATTTTGATAAACAAATTAGTCTTTCTTTTGGTACTCACAGTTTATAGGCTTAGTGTCGTCTTTATGGTTAATGTCGTTTTTGTAATTATAATATCTTTTTAAGACTGTTCTTGTTTGTTCTTGGATCAGTTGACTACCTGTGGTCAGATTGGCAAGCCTGGTGCTTTAGGTTACCATGCTCCGTGTAAGGATTTTGATATTGATTTTGTACTGATTTGGAATTGGAATGTTTGTTGTCGTTTTATGTTTTTTTCGTCGTTTGGGTTTCTATTCCCAATTTCTCATTTTTTTATATTCGCATTTGTTTACTGTTTTTCTTAAGTTTCCTGTCGTATGCCTTCCCATAATTTTATGTCGTCGTTCTCAAGTTATCTTATATCGCTTTCCCTCGTCGTTAATTACTTCTTTTAGCAGCTTTATGTTTGGTGTTTTGTCCTGTTTTCATTTCATTTTTTGTTTTGTTGTCCTTTTGTTGTCGTTTGATAATATTTATTTTACTTTTCATTTTTTTTCCTTTTCTGCTTCTGTTTTACTGTCGTATTTCCCGTTATTTTTTCTATTGTTTTTTCCCCTTGCCGCCGTCTCCTTTTCATGTCCTTTTCCTTTCTGATGTCGGTTTTACCGCTCTATTATTGGCTTGGATTAATTTTAATTATTATCCTGAATTACAGGTTGAATTTCATTTTATTCTTTAAAGTTCAAAACACCCCAAAATTAGTTATCGAACTATCAATATAAAGTTAGGTTCCTATCAAAAAATATAAAGTTAGGTACCAAAAATAGGATTTTACTTATGCTTCGGAGAATAATTAATATTAACCCATTTCATTTTCATTTTTTATGTCGTTTTTGTTTTGTTTTCTTTATTATTATTATTATTATTATTATTATTATTATTATTTTAATCGGGTTTTTCCGGTTTTGTGCTTGCTTATCATGAAGTAGAGTCTTGGCGCATTGTTAGAAGCTGTTGAAAACATTACTGGACTTTTGTTGTCGTTTTTGTTTTTAACGTAGTTTAACTCTTTTGTTGTCGTTTTGCAGTTTGTTGTCACAATGTTGTAGTCAACTCCATTTTTGGTAGCGAAACTACAGGTCAAATATAATTTTTCCCTAAATTTTAAAAACAAATTTCTCATTTATGAAATTGCCCAAAATTAATCATTCTTAAATACATGACAGAAAATGACATGTGAGGATCATGTGCAACAAAATTGAGAACTAATTTTGTAAATTCGTGTTTTTAAAGTATAATTTGCCTTTTTCAATCGAGATTTTAATAATAAGAACAGAAAGACTAATTTAAGACAACTGGTTATACTGGGAATTGATTATGGGATAATATAAAAATTAAGTACCCGAATAAGATTTTGTCAATGCTTCGGAGACTAAAATTAGGATTAATCCATTTTATTTTCATTTATCATGTCGTTCCCTTATTGCTGTCGTTTACCTTCTCAATCATCTTCGCGTTGTCGTTTTATTATTTTGTCTCCTTGTTGTTATGTCGTTTTCGTTTTGTTGTCGTTTATATGTTCTTCTTCGTTTTTTCGGTTTTGTTGCTTGCTTATCATGGATTAAATATTGGTCCATAGTTTGAATTAGTGGTGTTCAACCAAACCAAACCAGTTATTTTAAATAAAGTGTAAACCAAGTCGATTGTAATCGGTTTGATTTGGTTTTTTTTAATTGATTTGAACTAACATTCATCAGTTTCCTTGTAGTTACAAGTAAAATAGGATTAAAATATTAGTGTGATAAATACTTACGTATTTCTAAATTATATATATCAACGACTCAAAATCAAATATTCAAATCAAAATAAATACTCATAATTAATACAGCATTCTCAATGAAACTGCAAAAATACAACAATTGGATATAAATAGCCTTTTAAAACACATATAATACATTTTGATGACATATATAAACAAATTACAATTTACTAAACTAATCAATTACATTTTTTTGCACATACATACATAATTTTAAAAAAATACATATGTAATTTTATTTAGAAATCGGTTTGGTCTGATTTGGATTTTTTAAGAATAAAACTATAAAACTAATCAATTTAATTGGCCCTTTAAAAATTCAAACCAAACCAAATCAAACCAATTACTGTAACCTTACAATAATTGATTTAGCCTGATCTAGTCGGTTTGATGAACATCCCTAGTTAGAATAAGCAAACATTATTGGACTTTTTAAATATATATGTCAGTTGCCCAATAGGGATTGCCAACGAAGAAATTAAAGAGAAAATCAAAATAAACATATAAGGAAAAAAAATAGTCTGCCAATTGAAAAACATCTGTACTATTTAATTACTTTTTAAAAAAAAAATCGAAAAAGGAAAATATGGGGATATAGATGAGAGGGTCGGTCTGATGCTAAATAAAAATAAGTTATTTAACGAATGTTAATTTAGTTAGAATATATAAAGTGTCCTTGATATTAGCTTTTCCCTCTCTCCTTTTAAAAAGAGAAAAGAAAGATGAGTGATATAAGGGAGGGCATGTTTCTTATGTTCTGAGCGGTCCAATCAAATATTTTAGAAGATATCTTAGGAAAACTTTTCCAAGTTTTGAATCTCTTTGATGGAACATGTCTCCATGGAATATAGTACGTAATTAAGAAATTAACCACTAATTAGGAAGTGTTAAGCTAATTAAATCACATGGAAATTAAAGTACTCTATTTTACATTTTCCATTGATTCTTCCTTTCTCAAATAGAGAATTAGCCATTAAAGATTCTTCCTTTCTCAAATAGAGCATCTCAAAATAGAGCATTAGCCATTAAAGATTCTTCCTTTCTCAAATAGAGCATTAGCCATTAAATTAATATAAGCAGTCAACTTCAAGTAAAAAGTTACTTAGAAATTCTTGTGTTTGATGAGTATATCTTGATTTGAAAATGTCAAGGAATTTTCTTATCTAGATAAGGACAAATAGTTTTACTAGAATTAACAAGAAGTGGTTTATGATGGAAATTAAAAGCGTTCATAACTATTGTCGTTTGGTGAGCAGGTAGCTTAATCTTGTTTAAGAATTAGTGTCGTTTTCTTATTTGATGCTGTTTTGTTTGAATTTGTGACTTCTAATATATTAGACTTCCCTTTTGAAAAGGTCTAACATATTAAATAAAGTGATTTGATATTCTTATAAGATAATTTTAATGTCAAATTTTAACAATGTGGAACTCGTGCTTCGTTTTACTCTTAATAGTTTATAAGTTTAGTGTCATCGTTATGGTTAATGTCGTTTTAAAATCGATGTTGCTGTTGTAATTATAATATCGTTTTAAGACTGAACTTTGATTTTATTCTGACTTGTAATGTTTGTTGTCGTTTTGTTTTCTTTCGTCGTTTGTGTTTCTGTGTTTCGTGGTTTCCCAATTTCTCGTCATTTTATCTTCGCATTTGTTTACTGTTTGTTCTTAAATTTCCTGTCGTATGCCTTCCTATGTTTCATTGTCGTTGCTTCCCGATTATATCGTCGTTCTCATGTTATCATATATTGCTTTCCTTCGTCGTTTCATACTTCTTTAGCGGTTTTATGTTTGGTCTTTGTCCTGTTTCCATTTCATTTTTGTTTTGTTGTCCTTTTGCTGTCGTTTGACTTTTTATTTTACTTCTCATGTTTTTTTTTTCTTTGTTTTTTTTAAATGCTGGCAACGGTGTTCAAGATTTCCCGTCATATTTCCTTCAAAAAAAAAAAAAAAAAGGATTTCCTGTCATACTCCAGTTATTTTTTCTATTTTTTCCCCCTCGCCGCTGACTCTTTTCATGTCGTTTTCCTTTCTGTTGTTGTTTAATCATTTTGTTCTAGTCTATTATTGCTTGGATTAAATTTATATAAGAATAGGATTTTGCCCAATGCTTCGGAGGGTAAAATTAGTATTAACCCATTTTATTTTCATTTTTCATGTCGTTTCCTTATTACTTTCGTTTTACCTTCTCAGTC
The DNA here is from genome assembly GCA_025413025.1 of Ficus hispida. Taxonomy (NCBI): domain Eukaryota; kingdom Viridiplantae; phylum Streptophyta; class Magnoliopsida; order Rosales; family Moraceae; genus Ficus; species Ficus hispida. The sequence goes on along the minus strand of CM046368.1, from coordinate 17,132,639 downwards.
GTTTTCTTTTTGTCGTTTGAATTATTCTTTCTTCACGTTGTTATGTCGTTTTCGTTTAATTGTCGTCTATACGTTCTGTTGTCATTAATAAATTCTTCTTCGTATTTCCGGTTTTGTTGTTTGCTTATAATGGATTAAAAGCTTGGTCCTTAGTTAGAATAAGCTATTGAAAAACATTATTGGACTTGAATGTATAGCTCGGTTGAATTACATGAAACCTCAAAGGGACTGCCAACGAAGAAATTAAAGAGAGAATCAAAATAAAGGTAAAAGAAAAATGGTATCCTCGCAATTGAAGAAGGTTTGTACTATTTAATTAATTTATTTTCTATTTCAAAAGGAAAAAATGGGGATATTAGATGAGAGGGATTGATTTTAAATGAGTATGATTTACGAGTGTCGAGTTAGTTGGAATATGTGAAGTGTACCTGATATTAGCTTTTCTCTCTCCCTCCATTTAAAAAAAATAAAATAAAGATAAGAGATGAGAAGGAAGGGGATGTTGTCTTATGTTCTGAGCGGTCCAATCAAATATTTGAGAAGATATCTTAGGAAAACTTAAAGTTTGAATCTCTTTGATAGAACATGTCTCCATGGAATATAGTAATTAAGAAATTAACCACTAAGATAGTGTTAAGCTAATTAATCACATGGAAACTAATCTATATTTTACATTTTCCATCGATTCTTCCTTTCTCATAGCACATTAGCCATTAAATTAATAAAAACCAGTCAACTTCAAGTAGAAAGTTAAATTCTTTGTGTATGATGAGTATATCTTGCTTTGAAATTGTCAAGGAATTTTCTTATCTAGATAAGATCAAATAGTTTAACCAAAATTAACAAGAAGTGGTTTTTTTAATTATTTATTTTTTTAATGTGTGTAGTGCAAGGTCATGATGTGGATTAAAAATTAATATACAAAATCTAAAACAAATCCAACATTTGGTATAATGATTGTCAGAAACTCCCATCCCTCATAAAATAGGGACAAAATCTAGTCCTCTAGGACAAACGAAAATCTAGGGTGAAGCATTGAAATCTAAACCATATCAATTTCGTACACAAGTTAGAGATTTATATTGAGTTTTCTATTTGATCTTCTTCTATATTTTAGGCACTTAAAAGGGGTTGTATATCTTTTCCCTTTTTCTTTCAATTCAAGACACAAGTTAGAGATTTAGATTGAGTTTTCTATTTGATCTTCTTCTATATTTTAGGCACTTAAAAGGGGTTGTATATCTTTTCCCTTTTTCTTTCAATTCAAGTGCTCTCGCCTAACTTAAATTATCTAATTTGATAGCTACTAAATCACCAATTAGGTTCTCTTATAGAACACATGTGCCATTAAGAAAGAATCACTTGCCCCTCCAACAAGATCTAATCCAGAAGTAAATTTAACTTAATGCTCATGTTCGGTGGAGATTTATTGTCTTCATACTGATATCTCATTTTTGTCTCACCAATAAAAGACTAGCACCTTATTTTAGCTTCTTATTTGAGAAAATTATGCTAGTTTCTGTAATTTAATTTAAAATAAGGTGTCCGTTTTTAATTGATGAGGCATGAAAAAAGAGACAGCGTTATGGAGACAACAAATCTCCATTCCTCATGATTCCCATTTACTTGTTTGATTTCTCTAAGTTCTTTTCTTTAAAGGAACTTATTAGCCTAGCTAATTAGGTTCAAGTACCAAACCCAACTCATAAAATATGCACAAAAGGAACTTGTCATGGAAAAACTTGAGGTATAGACATAAATTTATTAAGTGCTTAGAGAAAACTAAAAAGCAAAAACAAAAACAATAAAATAAAATAAAATCTTAAGGCTTTTTAATGATCAAAATCCGTGTTGTTTCTTTTCTTGAGTCAATATCAGAAACGCGTTTATGAGTTGTGCACACGCTGGTTCCTATACATTACAATATATTACATATATATATATATAGTTTATATGTACATATAAATATATCAGCCAGGTGCTCATGATGACAAATATTGTGTAGACCATACCATATACCAAAACCAAATAAAACCAAGAGGGTTTTGTCAAACTTTCAGGTAGAGAAAAGAACAATTAGTGAGTAGAAACAAAGTACCAATAAAATGAAGACAAAAAAGAATGAATTTCCATGAAACTTCGCATTGAAACAAATACAAAGAACTTTGCCAAGAAAAGTTTTGAAAGAGTAATACAAAAGTGGGAAGAATTTTTGCTTGATTTGCAACAAAGATTGAAGAAATTGGGGCATGATAAGATTCAACTTTCAATTTGACCAAACACATTCTTTGGCAGCTTTTCCTCAGTTGTGTGTGTGTATATACATTTATATATTGATCAATGCATTATTTGACATGGCAGTTTGGAGGTGCATAAACGACAGAACTATTGGTGCATTTCACTTTTTTAAACGTATAATCATGTAACTTAATTTTAGTTGTTGAATGATAAAAATAAACGACCTAAATCGTTTATTTTTTTTTTCATAATATAAGTAAATAACAATTTTTTTAACGACGATGATCATTTGTTTTTATCATTTAGTGACCGAGATTTGAACGTATGGATTACAATTTTTGTTTTATTTTAGAAAAATGCATTGAACCAAATACGAAGAACTTTGCCAATAAAAGTTTTGAAGGAGTAGCACAAAAGTGGGAAGAATTTCAGCTTGATTTGCAACCAAGCTTGAAGCAATTGGGCCATGAAAAGATTCAACTTTCAATTTCACCAAACACATTCTTTGGCAGCTTTACCCAATTTGACCAAACACACGCATAAATGAAAGAACTATCGGTGCATTTCACTTTTTTAAACGTATTATCGTGTATCTTAATTTTAGTTGTTGAATGATAAAAATAAATGATCTAAATCGTTGAATTTTTTTCATAATATATGTAAATGACAATTTTTTTTTAACGATGATGATCGGTTGTTTTTATCATTTGGTGACTGAAATTTAAACAATATAAATTACGATTTTTATTTTATTTTAGAAAAAGGTATCCTAATTTTCAAGTCTTATTTTTTTACTTTGGGTCAAAGACTTCATGCCATCATGTGATCTGCTTAGAAACAAAACCAAAGCTATCAATACACAATGATTGAGATAAGATATTAACTTTAGCAAATTCAATAATCGGTATACTTCCACGTGATTTCCACATTTATTTTGCTCCGTCTATCTAATGCGGTTCTAAGAAATTTGTCGCGATAGGACAAATTATTTGGTGAAATGATAATAAGAAATTTATTTGCAATCTTTAATAACTTCTCTCATAATAAAAGTTTGCATCGTGTAATATATTAAAAAAAAATCTATCTTATGATATAAGTTATGTATTCGATAGACCCTTAAAATATTATCATGTTAATTAACTTATGGAGACCATGGTCATAATTTTTAACATTCTATTTGCCAGTGGATTAAATGCCTCCCGCTTATATTTAATATTGGACTAAAAGGTAAAGACATCACCGATTTTTTTTATTTATAAAAAAAAAAAAGAAAAATTTGTTTGGAAATGTTTTATGCTTTTGGCTAGGAAAAAGTTAGATATTTATTAATGCCATGAAATGTCCAACACAAGAGACAAATAAATTCTCTCATCACCATTTTGCAGAAGTAGGTTGGTGGGGTATCTGCTCCTGTCTAAGGATTCGTGCAGAATACTTCTCACAAAAACAAAGATAACATATATAAATGTATACATGTATTGTCACTTCATCAAGTAGACATGATTTCTCAACCTCTTCATCTTTCTCTCTCTCCCCCTATATATATATATATATATATATATATAATTGATTGGAAAAGTTTTAAAGGATAGAAAAGAAGAATACAACCAGTTACAGTTGTCTTGTATTTTTCTAATGTATATATGAATATGGAGTTTTTACGATAAGCTATACTATATATACATATATTTTTATAAATAATATATCTTATTACAACCATATGAAAATAAAATTTTAATATTTATCTAACCAATAAAAACAAAACTCTACTGATAAAGTATTTATTGTTTTCTAATGCAGAATATATATATATATACACACACACAAACATTTATACTCACTGTTCTAAGTTAACCATCATTAAATCATGGGGCTCTTCAATATAAGTCAAATACAGGTATACACTATTAAATATTATGTTTCAATTATGCATCTGCACCGGAAAAAAAAAAAAAAAAGGATAAAATGAAAACCAAAGCATTGATTTAGACCTTTATGGCTGATGCAGCTTTGCAAGCTAGCTCCAACTTGCTAAGATTCATGAATACAAACAAGATTCAAAGAAACAAAGAAAAAACAAAACAGAAGTCTTGAATTATGACACAACTTGATCAAGATTTTTCATGTAGGTACTGCAATGTCGGTGTGGGTTTAGACCACCATTTTGACAGTACTCGGAAGAAAGAAAGAGATCGATCAATCATCATTTTTCATACAAACCTCTCGAAAATAGCACGTGTCGTTATTGCGAGAATTTTTACTGTAAAACCTCTTATTTTGTGCTATTTGTATCCATGATTGGAGTAGTTCTACATCGAGTATCATAAATTTTTAAAGTGGATACATTCATATATCAAACTGTTAAAAAATTAATCTAACCGTAAAACTCTCATTTATTATTACTATCACTCATACAGTTTACTGTCCTTTTACTTGTACTTCAACTCAAGTACTAAACGACGAATTAAGATTCTTTTAGACAAAGTTATTGCAAAATGATGGTAATGGTGATTGAGAGTGAAGTGTCTGATCTTTGGATGGATATGAATTTTATCTCTTTTAAGATTCTCCATCTCATTCATCTTTTTAACTTTTTTTTTTTTTTTTTTAAAAGGAGAGAAATAGTGGAGATTGTAATCTTTCATTTTCCTTATTGACTAGTTTTTTGTCTCACTTACACACATGTGCCTTTTCCTTTTCTTCTTCTTCTTCTTCTTCTTTTTCTTCAACAGTCTTGTTTGTTTCTAGCCGTTGTCCATTACTTTGACTTTGTAGTTTTTGTCGTCCAATATTTTTCTGGAAACATTTGAGTTCTTATGGTTAGTTTTTCTTCATTATTACTATTGTCACTATTATTATTTTTATTATTTTGCTTGTACAAACTTCTGCCTTCAAGCTAGGTCCAACTTGTTATGATTTTAAATGCCAATTTTAACGTCAATCTCCCTTCATTTTTTTTTTTAAATTTTAAGATTTCTTGCTTTTATCTTATGAATTTTGAATTATTCATGCTTAGATTTTTTTTATTAGAATTTATGTTAAAAATAGAAGAAAAAGGATAACGTTCTCAACAGAAATTTGAATTAATGAGATGGATTTATAATCTAAAAGATGAAGTGAAAGTTTTTAAAGCTCAAAAGATTAAATAAGAATGATTTTAAAATCAAGAGTATACACATGAGAATAATCTTATAATATATGTACATGTAGAAGTATATATATGCTTGTAAAGATTCACCTGATTTTTGGCTTGCGGCTTACCACAAAAATACTGGAAATAGACTTTGATATTGGATTCTACTATACATGATGTAGACATATTCTATATATATATATATATATATATATGTATGTATGTATGTGCGTGCGTGCGTGTGTATGTATGTATATATATGTATATACTGAACCCAACAATTAGATGAAGCTCAAAGTCGCTTTTGGTAAAGATGACTTTGACAACTTATGTTACATTTTTCCCATAAAAGGTACTTATGAAACTTGAGAACAAAAGTTGTTTTTAATATATACATATATTTCTTTCTTTCTTTCTCCAATGTTGGTCCACAGGAATTTAAAAAAAAAAAAGGGGGGGGGGGGGGGGGGGGGGGGGGGTGGTGATGAGTGGGTATAAAGGCCACCCAAATGATAATATTATAATTGGAGTCATGTGGGCATGAAAGGAATACACGGATTACCCCCACCAAATTGCACTATTTTCCCTTTTTGTCCCTTTTATCAGATTCCCATTTTCATTTTGCACACAAACACAAACACATCCATCAAGAATTCACCATCTGCGCCGAATACTTACTCACAGCCGTCAATTTCCTCTCATCTTTGTTGATCACACCCCCATCAAATCATAAAGGGGTTTCCTTTCCCTTCCACCTTGTTTGTAGATTCTTTTACCTTTCATCTAAGATGGTGATTGATCACAGAAGTAATTTAAAAGATTAAAAAAAAAAACTCACACTCTTGCGACGCGGAGGCCGAGTCATTGCGCCCCCCCCAATGTTGGATTCCAATTCCAAATGCCTCATTGGAGAAAAAAAAAATATTCAGTGTCCGTTATTTCATCATTTTGAAACAGTTTTTGGACATTATTTAAAGAATTTATGATTAAAACCTATGATCCAAACGGATTTAAATGATACTAAGTGTTTTTTTTTTCCTCTTTAGTATGTTTATATCAGAATCAATCGAATTAAAAATAACATGCTAATAAAATCGAATATTTGTGAAATTTTTTTAATAATATTAATTAGAAAAGATGTGTTTCTTAGATACTCGCATCACAAAATTTTTCAAAACATTAATTTTGAAAAAAAAAAAAAAGAAAAAGAAAAACTTGAGAATCAAAGAGTTTAAACTTATGTACTGTAGTGGAATAAGGTACTGATTTACCGTTAGATAAATATAAAAACATAACTTCGCATCTAGGAAAAGTGGAGAATTGATATGATACATTGTAATTGAAGATAGAATACAGTCTGATAATAAATACATACATATATATATATATATATATTATATAATATAGCAAGTAGCTCTCAGTAACACAATGGTGACGACAATACAGGGTCATGTCAAAAGACGAGAGCAAAATTAGAGAGACCAAAAAACGACACATAAATGCTTCACCTCCACACACATACAGTACATACAAGTTAAAACAGTGCTCTAACTGAAAAATACGCTGGGGTCCCACAAAGCTTTTTTTATTTGGACAATTCTGCCACGTCACCACTCGCAAGTCACCCCTGGACCCCAAAAAAAAGACAAAAAAAAAAGTCCCGCGCGTGCAAACGTCGTCGTCTTCTTTTTTTGTTTTTTGGGAGAAGGCCCAGCCGGCACGGATTTCTAAAACGCTCCTAACTGTACGGCCGCCAAATGTAAGTCTCAACGAACTGACACCAACGTGTCTGTCTGTCAGGCCGCGCCGTAATTTCTTTTTTCCTCCTTTTCGATTTACCGAAAAACAGAAAAACAAAAAGAAGGTAAATAACTAAAAACATTTTTTTAAAATCTGTATTCATATATAATGAGGAGCCTATGGCCAGGTTCCACGTTGGCGGCAGCAGATTCTGTGGGACCCCGAACCCGGGCCCCCTAAAACAAACCACTACTCTCTTCCTCTAGCGCGTGGCGATCGACACCGCCGTCGGAGCCGGCAGAAGGCCTCCGGTGCCGGCGGTGGTGGTGGAAGGGATCATGGCGGAGATTCCTTCTCCGTAGAGGAATTCGCCGATGATCATGTTTGCTGGTTCGGCGACAAGATTCTCCCAGGCCTCGTCGGAGTCTTGGCGGGGGCGACGCCTCAGGAACGCCTCGGTGGCGTCCAGCCGGTGGACGTTCCAGCTCCATTGCGGGTGTAGGCGGCGAATCTTCTGCAATTGCCGGTTGGCTAATGTGCAACTGTTCTCCTTGATCTTTTCAATTGCCGATTTAAGTAGCCCCTCTCTCGTCTTCTTACTAGTTCCCCGAGCCTCGGCGCGGAAAAATTCGTCCAATTCAGGTACGCCGATGGCTCGGCGGATCCCCCGGGAGTAATCTGCCGCCGGATCGAACATTTTCCTCACCTCGTCGACAAGCCCCGCCGCCACCATCCGGTCAACTCGCTCCGACATGAAGGCGTGGAGGACCGGTAAGGACACATCGACCCAAAGGTAGCAACACTCGTAGCGGAGGCTGAATTGAGGGTGATGGTGGAGGACATCGATGTAGGAATTGGAGCCGCCGGCGATGATCGGGAGCTTGCCGCGGTCAAGGATGGATTCGATGGCGGAGGAGGTGTGGAGGCAGAAATCGGCGGCAGTGTAATTGGAATGCGGGTCGGCGATACCGAGAAGGTGGTGGGGGACGCCGCGGCACTCCTCGTCGGTGACCTTGTTTGTGGTGATTTCTAGGCCCTTGTAGACTTGAATTTTGTCGGAGTTGATGATCTCGGAGGGGAACCGGGTGGCGAGGTCGACGGCGAGGCGGGACTTGCCCGTGCCGGTGGCGCCGATCACGAAAACCACCTTGTCTTTGCGGCGGAAGAAGGTCTCCATGTTGAGCCCCGCTTGGAGTCCTCCCCCTTGGAAGCTCACTAACGGTTGGACTTGTCTGCAAGCTGGTGAGACGATTGGAATTCTCATTGTTTTTTTTTTTTTTTTCTTGGCTTTTACAACAAGGTACCTGATTATTTAGGACAGACGAAGATATTGATTTATATATATGTTGCCACAATATGTAAAATAAAATTTAAATAAAAAAAAAAAGGAAAAAGGAAAAACACGTAGTGACTGAAATTACATTATATTATATAGTATATAGTGAAAAGAAATAAATCAAAAATTACCCCACTTGAATTTCTTGGACCACACTTTATATATTACCTTTTAGAACAAAGGGGAAAGAATGCGGCGACTTGTTGAAAGGCAAATTCAATATATATGGCCTTCTGTACAGCTTTTTTCCCTCACTCTGCAGAGAAAGATATGAGAAGAAGAAGAAGAAAAAGAGACGGAGAAAAGCCAGACACAAGAATTATGGTTATATTTACAGATTATGAAGTTTAAGGTAGTGGGAAAAATTGGTGTAGCTTTTTTTTTTTTTTTTTTTTTTTGGTATATGCAAAGGGAGAGCTAATGGAACTGGCACTGTTGGCTACCAATCTGAGCACTTAATAGAAAACTTTATCTTCTATTTATGTACTTATATATATATATATATATGTATATATGCACACAGAAAAGACGGAGGAATTTAGTGATATGAACAACTAGATTTTTTTTTTTCTGGGGATTTTGTTTTTGTGGGGAGCTAGAAAATATTGGCGTGTGACATTAGACAGTTTTATTTATTTATTTATTCTCTCTCTCTCTCTCTCTCTCTCTCTCTGAATTTCTCTTGGTTCTTCTTAAAACCCCAAAAAAAGACCTGCTTAAGCAAAGAGTTATGAGCTAGCTTGGTATTTATGGAGTTGAGAAAAGTACGGATTGCACAAAGTTTTTTTTTGCTTTTGTTTTTTTTATACCTCTCTAGAGGAAAGACACACGTAATGATTTTAAAGGACAACTTGAGGCAATTGGTGAGTATTATATATATATATATATATATATATATATATATATATATATTATAGTATTGGTATATAGGGTAGGAGCGTCGAGTTTATTATAAATCTTTGTTAGTTTGATCTATTTTATATTAGTATCTTAACCGAGCAAAACATTACACATAACACAGAACAAAAATATTAATTTGTTTGCTTAATTAGCTGGATTAGAGCTTCTATGAAAAGGAAATGAAATTGTCTTTGAAAATCGTTTCAAGATTTCTTAACATTTTATGGTCATGCGTCAGAATTCTTCTCGTTTGTTAAACTAGAGATATCATATAGGATGTTTGAATAAAAGTCCCATATTGATTAGACTTGTTGAGAGTGAGTTTAAAAGTATTTGGGCTACTCTTTTTAATAAGCTCATCTTTTGGAATGTAACCAAAGATCTAACAAATGATATCAGAGTATGTCAAATTATAAATATGTACAAAAAGAACTCTAGAGAGAAACTAGACCAAGGTAGTGGATGCCCATGAAGAGATTGCGATGAACAAAAAGTATGTGATAAAAGATGGCCTTTTGAGATGAAAACTCTATGGTAATACAAGACTTAGAAGTTTTGAAGATCTCAAAAGAGTTGTGATCTTCTTGGTTTGGCCGCTGGAGGAAGATGGATTAGATAGATCATCTTTTGCGAGGAAGGTGTGATGATTGTGAGCTTCATTCAAGGAAGATTGTTGGAAGTGTGCTAACAAAATCCCAAGACGTGGAATTGAGAATGAGTTTAAAAGTAGTTGAACTATTTCTCTTAATACGTTAACCTTTTAGGATCTCTTAATGATCCAACATAATCAATAAAAAATATTATATTTTGAGTGATTAAAAAAATTTATAACGAGCCGTCGTAAAAAAATAATATCATCAGTGGCATAGCAATCGTAGATGGCTTTTTTAAATACCCCCAATCTCAACATCAAAGTTCGAATGCATTCCTCTTCACTTCAAGATCCAATCTTAAAAGTGACATTTTCTATGAAAACTTTACAATTAGGTAAATTCAGAAACGTTGGGTCAAGTCTGATAAGAGAATGAGACAGATCCTAATATAGTTTCGTTTATGATTTCACTAAATTATTAAATAAACGGTGAACATGAGTGGCATGACGATACCACTAGTTAGAGATAAAAAAATGATAGTGGTGTATATAATACACATACATTATATTATATTTTTGTTCAAAAGTGTTAGGTCAAAGGTGAATGCTGACTAGCTTCTAGTTTTGGCTTAATTAAAACAATAAGACAAATATCATTATGGGGTCCCACTAGAAACAGTCATGAAGTAGTCCATCCTTTCGTACATATGGCAGCACCGCCAGCAAAAGGGCCAGTTATCAATAAGGCTAGCTATACGTAAAATACATTTTTCTACATGGGGCATATGTATATATATACACACACAGACGTTGATCAACTTCCTCAATTGAGAAGAGGCTATATAAGTCTATAATAATACATAAAAAAATCTAATTAATTATAACTGAAATTGGGGGATAGGACGAATCCGAAATTAATTTGTTTTGTTTCGGTCGATTCCTTTTTCTGAATTTGGGTTTCAGTTAGCCTATAAGCATATATACTAATACTATATATAGTGAATATGTATATAATATTTTAAGCTTATATGCCACATCAAAAACAATGCTGGGTTGGCTAGATAAGTTGTTTTTCAACAAAGTAGTGGGCAAAAAGAATTTTCCTTTTAGTGGTTTCGATACCTAAATTATAATATAAATATCTATGTATATATATATATATATATGCATGCTATATGAAGGGACAAGCAATAGATCAGTAGCCTTCCAAAAGAATATATATTCCTTCTAAAGAGAATATAACTTGATATTTTGTGGATTAATGCAACTAAACCATGTTTGTTTAAGTAAAAGACATATATTTAGAACCAGGAAAAAAAAAAAGATAGTAATTATCTTCTTTTTTAATTAGAAGAAACCCTACGTGATATCTTTATAAATTCAAAGAAAAGGAGGGTGAGATCGTCTGCAGATGAGCTTTACTCGTGTGTTTATGTTTTTCTTCGCAATTGAGCTTTACTCGTGTGTATATGTTTTTCTTCGCAATTGAGCTTTACTCGTATATATGTTTTTCTTCGCAATTATTACGCTAAACTAGCACTTAATTTTTGCTTAATTTGTTCGGGATTAATCGACCGATATCGACCATTCTGAAATGCTAATTAGCATCAGATTGAGAATCATAAATGGTATTGTGTAAATGTAACGTTTGGCATTTTGCAGAACCTTAAACAGTATAAAATTTGAGATGAAAAAAGGGAAACAATGAAAAAGATTGCCATTATAGCTATTTGATAGCTGCCTCTTGGCCATTCTTCAGTCCTTTTCTTTTCGTTCCTTTCAATATCAATATTAATTGAAAAACCAATCCGGGCTTCGGTGGAGAAATCATCTTTAGGAATCACCCAAATGGAATAAAGAGTAAAAGAATAAATCTGGAATAATTGTTTTTCTTTTTACTTTCCTTTTTATTTGTGTAAAAAGGAAAATATATATTCAAAAATATATTTTTCATCTTAGTGATTGTTGATTTCACTGGGTTCTTAGAATCTGAAGATGATGCGAAAGCAAATGGTGGCTCCAAATCTAATGGGGACTACTCATTGTAGAATCTTCTTTGATTAATATATATTTCTTATCTTTAATCTTTCCCTTTGCAGCCGATTCTTTGAATTTTTACTATATAACTGCACATCTTTAACATTAGTAATATATTGGCAGTTACACGAGTAATCTAACAGTAATTTTACATTTGAGGTAGAGTGATCAAATCCGTTGTTCAAAACTCAAAAAGAAAAATTAAAAAAAAAAGTAGTATATACATATATATATATATATATATATAGCATGCTCTAGATATAATATTGTGAAACTTGATGAACTTATTCACTCGCAAGCTATTATCTAAATCGGACCCCATTCTTTCTTTAGTGGAGCACCATCAATCTTCCTCATCCATTCTTGTTGAGTTTTTGTTGTTATGACAACCTATATAGCTAATGCTGAAAAAGAAAGCAGGTACTTGTTCTTGACGTGTATATTTGTGTAGGGCATCGTAATCACTAGCATGTTTTTGTGCCCTAAATTTTTACTCAATTCAACACACTTCAACTTTCTTTTAATTTGCTTCATTTAGTTCATTTAATAACCACATAATAAGATGTTTTTTTAATTTGGAAAAGCCCGAAAGACCATATTCTTCAGGAAACATTACTTAGTAATAATGGTTTCGTAATTTTTGATATATCCGGAAAAACATGTAAGCTTTAAAAGTATACATAGATCTTGTTAAAAAAAATAAAATAAATTATACTTGTGATAGATATATTCATAGTTAACTTTTATTTCTCAAACAAAAGTACGAATATACACATATTTGTTGGGTTTTCGTTAATTTTGTGAATAAGTGAACAAAAAATTAGTGGGTGTCCTTTTGTGTTGTACGCATAATATAAAAGCAAAATCTCTCCCTTAATTATCTCTAGTAGGATTCAAATTCCTCATCCTTATAAAATGATAATAATAATAACTATAATTATTGATTGTCTTGAATTATGCCTAAATCAAAGGGGGTTTTTTTTTTCCCCGTTTGCATCCTATAACTCCTACTTATAAGAAATAAAAATAAAAACATTATTAGATTTTAAATCTGCGAGTTCAAATTAAATCTCTCTTCTGTTAAGCTAACCCAGGTGGGAATACCATAATAATCAAAGTTGAAACTTCATGGTCAAGATTTTTTTAGAGGTTCAATATGGTCAACATTTTAATATATACCAAAATGCGAATCTAAGTAAAGTTTAAGGAGGAGCACACGGTCCAATAATTACCCAATTTAACTGCCATTAGTTTACAATATATAGTCTTTTCCTTTCCCATTGGTACGCATGCTTGAGCTTCCACTTAATATATTTAATGCGTATCTTGAGTTGAAGGAAAATGATGATCAAAATTTCATTTTGAAAATCAAAGACACTCGCACTCAAAGAGATCAATAAGGAACACATGATACTCTACTATATAATCATTAGGAAGATAATAATTAAGATTATCCGAGGTACCAACTTGTGATATAATTTAAACTAAAGGGTTTTGTACAAATATATATATATATATATATATATATATATAGTCAAACTATATAGCTAGGCCTTGGATCACAATAAATAAGAATTGAGTTGAAGCTTAAAGGAGGGCTTTTTTTTTTCTTTGAAAATTGAAAGGATGAGACATTGTACATATCTTGCTATTTGTTTTTTCCCTTATGACCATGATGGCCTTATTAGTGTGTTCGTGGGCAAAAGTTGGTCATTATAACAAACTTCAAAATGGAAGTGGCACTAATTATAAAAGTAAACGATTTTTTTATTTATAAATTTTTTTAAAGGACTCTCCACATTCATAACTTTTTCTCTCGAAGCCCCTACATATAGAACCACCTCTTGATAATTGTCTTCCATTTCCAAAAATGAATATTCAAAGTCACCAAGACAAACGAACTAATCATGCCATTAAGCTTTATCGAGGTTTGAAATTATACTTTTCAAGAATAACATTTAATCCCATTATGAGGTGCTTCCCATTAAGAGATACTTTAACATAAGCTTCTCAATCTCTCTCCTTCACATCCCACATACTTACTTGTGTAATTCACGTGGTTTGAAATCAAATCAATGACACCATAAACATTAGAATAATACCCGAAACCCCAATTCTAATCTGAATTTTTTTTCAATACCTACTCATATAATATATGAGTTGTCATCTTTTTATCTATAAATATTTCAAAATTATTACGTTAAGTAACAATATATAAAAAAAAAATTATGAAAGAGACAACCCATCGTCTTGTTAATTTGAGGTTAAAAAATTAAGATTAGAGACGGGGTCTTAATTAGCACTACTCAAAGTATTAACCATAGTTGGCAATATTCTTTGATTTAACTTTTAATCCTTGATTACTTTCTGTTTTTTGAGGAATCATGCTCTTAGGGCTCTTAGAAGAGATGAGACTATTCAAAAAGCACTAATCATGAGAATGCTTGATAATGGGATTCTAGGCTATAGTTTAATTTATCATAGAATCCACACAAATAACTAGATTATTATAACCATATATATATATATATATATATAAAGGAACCCGTGCGCAAGAGAAACCCACAAGAATTATATATGATATGATTTGATTAAGACTTTTATAAGAAGCATATACAGTCACATCCAAATGTTTATTTTATTCAAGGGTCGTTTCTTCATTTGAGCCCCACCTCTTTTTTTCCCCCAATTTTGATTCCAAATTGACTCACATCATTTAGTGCATTAAATCCTCGCAAAAAAATTCCAACGTACGTCAATATATATACCTATATATGGCACATATACTATATATATGAAATTATTTAATATTATCAAATGCTTAATAAGAATAATAACAAAGAATGCTCCAAAATATAATGACCATTTGCAATCGTCATTTCGGGATTTTTGTCTCTATTACTTAAATAACCATGCTTGTATTGAACTATATGTAGTCTATATATATATATATATATATATATATATATATATATAGCTCTTCTATCTGAAAAGAATCTTTTTTCCAGTACTGCAAGTCAACTAATTAGTCTTAGAAACGAAAATGGTGCGTGATTTAAAAGAATCTTCCTAGTCGATCGTCTGTGGTTGTCAACGCTATGGTGATAAATTAATTTTGATATAGTAGTGAAAAAGTCTTTTCTTGGACATTTTAGAACTAATCACTTGGTTCACTTGCTTTTATATCAAGCTTAATTTACGAGGGATTTGAAGGTTCCTGTTATTTTAAGGACAATACTTTAAAAAGAAAAAAAAAAAAAAAAGTGTAGCACAATATTGATACTCATACTTTAGATGAATACTATAATTTCGCTTTCGTTTAATTCCTTTTTTTAACTAATTAACGTAAGTTGTTAATATGAAAAATATAAATTAGAAATATGGTAAGAGTTAATGCAGAGTTTTTGTTTTTGCTTTTAATCCGTGAAAAAAGAAAGAGGCAGCTGTTGTAGCTTCTGACTAAATGTTTAGAATAAAAAGCTTATAATGTCACTGTTAAATTTTTTTAATAAGTAATGAAACAATATAAAATGAAGGTTACAATGTCAAACTTATATTGTGTTACAAGTTTTAAGTCTAAAAGTTTTTATCGGAAGTCATATTTTTTTGCTTTAATAAGAAGCTCTTCTGAAAATTAGAAACTCTTCAGACAAATTATTTAAACACTTTTAAAAACTGCTTTTCGATTTATGAAGCTAAAAACAACTTCTATAAAGCTTTGAAAAACATGCCTTATTGTACTTTTATACTCACCACTGGAATATTGTGTATTAACCTTATATGGATGATTATTTTTGCTAAAAATCAACATTAACCACCAAACAAAATGATTACGTATATATTTACATCTGTAAAGGGAATTACTTATTATGATGCTTGAAAAACTTGACAGCATAATTAACTTGATATATTTAGCATTTCTATTAGAGATGTCGTTCTCTTTGACTTATTTCACACTATACCTAACTAGTGCTACCTTGAAACACTTGAGCTTTGTCCAATGTGCACATCCTTCGATTTTGAACGAAATTAACAATTACCATGCTTCAATATTGTAGTTAAGATATAGAACTCATGATACATATTCTATTATGTATTCACATCATATTGTGAAACCAATTATTGTCAGCTTTGTACTTTTAAACGTGTATTTATATTTATATAAAAATTCATTGATAGTGCTCCTTATAAGTTAATATTCTTTTTATTCCTAATCTGTAAGTGACACTACATTAATTATTTCTCTTCTGATCTATCTTGTATTTTCTTATTTCTTAATTTTTATTTTTCAAGATTTAAATCACAACATGTTAATGTTATCACTGTCATTATTTTAATTTTTAATTTCATAACTGTGTTATAAGTTTCTTGAAAAATTCAGAAAATATTAATATGAACACACTATTTGACAATAATGTGAATATTAAAAATTAAACAAAGGAGTTTGAATTCTATCATGTGATGGTCATGTTTCATCCTCTAGATTAGTAGTTAATCGACAATGACTAATTCCCAACTGGCCACATGGAGACACACACACACACACACACATTCATACATATATATATATATATATATATATATATATAGAAATTAGTCCTAAACAAATCATTGAGATGCCACAAGTCTATTGGTCAACTAAGCTAGTTCACATTTTCAAACAAATTAGATCATTTATATATATGAATTGCAGTCATTTTTCAACCAAGGTATAATAGGTAGGCTGCCATTTGAGTGACAATATATATAAAAACACGTTTGAGCCTAACCCTACTTCTTGTGGTCAATACTTGCAGAGCCACTATATTCTATGACGGCACAACTTGGCTTTAGAAGTCTTTCAAACTCAAATCATGACTTGGTAGACAACTAAAGTAATTGGCACGCACTTAAAGACCTTGTATTTAGCACCTAACATTTGAACCTATGGATTGAAAAAGTTTGCAATTAAGGAGATAGTTGGGCAGTGCTTTTAAGGTCAAAAAAACGACGAATTTGGACAATTAATTTAACCCCATCTTTATTCCCCTTGCTTTTGGGTAGGCTTGTCGACTGTGTCTTGGATAACTATGTTAATTAATCCTAGCTAGTAATATAGGTAATAATAGCATTTTGGACAGATTTACTTTCCATAATTAAGGCCTCTAATTGCCTTTGAACTTTGGTTAATACCAACCCTAAAAACGACTTTTGGATTAGGTCAAGGACGAAAGTACATACGGAACTCACGAACTTTCTTGGACTTGCGTCTGTCTTTGCCCCCTTGAAAAAGGAAGTGTCGGTGTACATTGTGGATGTTGGTCTTAGTAAGTCTACGGTAGTCGTTAAATACTACTAGATACCGCCGAACAAATTCTTAATACTCAAACTACTTGAGCAATTATGAGTTGTCAAAATAATAATATTAAAAAGATAGCCAATGAGATGAAAAAATTTTGGTAGGAGATCTGAACTCAAACTCATATACCTCATCACTATACTTTATAATGTTATAAGACCAAGGTTCCCTTGGGTTTGAAGGACGATAAATGTGATAAGGGATAGAGGGTTAAAAGAATGGATGATAAATAAAAATTATTAACTTGTCCATTTTATTTTTATATGATAATTATTTTTAAATGATAAAATAGTCTCTTAAATCTAGAATGTGAAGGATTTTTTATACTTCATTTATTTCATAGGTTCAAATTCTTGAAATTTGAACCACTTTTATTGAACTGAAAATTTTAACTATTAGAATTTGAAACAAGACACCAACTCCAAAAGTATAACAATTATTTCATAGAAGAGTAATATTAATGACACTAATTTCAATCTCAACTTTTGACAATTTATATGGTCATGAGATGATATAAATACAATCTTTTAATTTTAAAGACTTACTAATAAAAAATGACAACGCATATATGATGTAAGTTTGTACTCAATAATTGTGATTTAGTTGATATCTCTGATGTTATTTGTACTACAAAAATTATTAGGGATTCATTGGTTTATTTTTTTATTGTTACATATATGTTCAAATTGCATGAACTCAAACCCTAAAATCAATGGTTTGGATTGGATTTTAAAATCCAGATTGAACCTCATTTTTTATTCTCAAACATCAATTTAGATTAGCCTTCTCATTCAAATTGTCCTAAATGTGGGCACAATTCGATTGGGTCAGAGAGAGACACCATCTCCCTCCACCTCTCTCATTCCTACTCTCTTCTTTTCTAATCAAATAATGGACTGGCCATCTCCCTCCATTCTCGTCCCTTCCTCCAATCAAATGCACTCTAAGATTTATTTTTACGAAAATAATTGAAATAATTGGTAAGTTTTTAAAATATTTAAAGTAAATATTAGATTTACCAAGTAAATGATTCATTTACGAGACATAAATAAATCATTTACCTGATAAATTTAACGTAAATAAATTATTCATATGATAAATCTAATATTGACTCTAAATATTTTAAAACCTGTTATTTACTTTAATTATTTTCTGAAAATTATTGTTTACTTCTTTCTTCGGAATTTTTAGCTACCTCCGTTACTCATCTATTGCACAAGTCGCAAGCTAAAGGGCTGGCCTTGAATAAGGAAACGTTTAATGGGCTGGCTCCAATTAAACTCTCTGGGCTGACAAAAAGCCTCAACCTGGGCCCAAGTAGAAAATAGCCCAAATCCATTAATGTCTAATGACTGTGCAGCCCAACATTGACCCATACAGAAACAAACGGCCCAAAGAGAGTGAAAATGGCGCGCGTGGGGAACACGGACTGAGTCATCAACCACGTCAGCACGAACCCCAAAGCCAGTAACAGACCAGTAAACAGAGTCGTGCTGTCGTCGTCTTCTTCGTGTGAGGCTGCGCCGATCTCGCCAGTTCTAAATCCTAATCTCTCTCCTACCCCAAAAAAAAAAAAAAAAAAAAAAAAATCCCTCTCAGTTCTCCAAACTTCTTGGAAAATCCTGAACTTCGAAGGCGAAATCGTCGCCGGAACCCTAGAAATGCGCGACCGGCGGTGCTGAATCGGAGCCTCCGCCGAGATGAATCTCTCGCTGTCGTCGTCGTCGACTTCGTCTTTGTCTTCATCTTCATCTTCCTTGGCGTCTTCTTCTTCGTCCTCTTCTTCTTCGTCGACCGGTTCTTGGCTCTCCGGCATCGTCCGCGGCCGCTCCGACCGGCCTTCCAGCGTCAAGATGGCGAGCAGCTCCGTCGGTTCAGGAGACAACGAAGGTCCGGTCGTGCGGAAGAATCAGTTCAGAGGAGTTCTGTTCAAGTACGGACCAAAGCCTATTCAGGTCCGTCGTTCTCTCTGCAATTGGATTTTGATTTTCTGTGACGACGATTTGGTTTGGAATTCGAGCGAATGATTGGTTCTGATACTCGATCTGTCTTCGTTAGACCTAATTTGGAATGCGTTTAGCTTTGCCAGTCTTTGAAACTGAAAGAAAGTTATGAGAATTTGAATGAGATGGCTCTAGATTAGTTTAAGTACTCAGATGACTGTTGTGTATATATGTGTGTGTGTGTGTGTGTGTGTACATTTGGAGTTTTAGCTTTGCGAGGCTTTTAAACCGAGAAAGTTTGAAGGAAGAAAAATTGGAAATTCGACTCCAGGAAGTCATTTAAGTGTACAGTGATGGAATTGTTCAATTGGTTTCACCATTTAGGAGGAAATGACTTGTGTATTCTTAGTTTGTCATTGAAGATTTGGAGGTTTGGAATAGACATTGGAAGAACTTAGATTGTTTTTTGTGGCATTTACTTTGTTTTTCTTGATAAACTGCTAATTATAACTTAGGTACGATGATTTGCCCACTTGCTATAAATTAAGCACGATTTTAACATATTCTAAAAGATCAACTGCCACATCATTTAGCAGTCAAAATTTGGAAAATATTGGTGCTTGGAGCATTATTCATTTCGAAATGCATTGTACCAATAATTATCTTTGTTATCCAGGTTGCATTTAAAACAGGTAATTACAAGCAGCAAGTAATCTTTATTGGTGGGCTGTCTGATGGTTTTCTGCCAACAGAGTATGTGTTCCATCGTAAGCTCTAGTACATTAGGCACCAATGAAGCTCATGGAAGCAACTTATTTTCTGATTTCTTTCAATCTTTGTTTGTGTGAAAACCAGATACATTCTTCAGCAATATGCTTTTTATGGAGAGTCTTAAAACATCCTGTGAATCTTAAAATAGCCTCTAAATCCTTGTTTTCTGCCGTGTATTTCTTTTATTTGATGTGCAGGTATTTGGAACCTCTTGCAATTGCCTTGGATAAGGAGAAATGGTCACTTGTTCAACTACTCATGTCATCATCATATACTGGATATGGCATCTCCAGCTTGAAACAGGTAACTCGTTGGGGATCTACATTTATTTACTTCATATATATATATATATATATATATATATATATTGGTTCTAGCCTCTGGAAAGTATGCTTATTGTTTTTTTATCTTGATAACGTGGTCTGTTTCTAATTTTACAACATATCTCATGGTAAAACCAATGTTTAAAATTGCGCAATCGGGCATTAAGGCATTTTCCTTTGTGAGTTGAGGCGTAAGTCTTAACGCGTTTTGAGGCATAAGCCTCAACACTACACCATAAAATAATTCAAAAAATATAAAAAATTTAGTAGTAGTTACAAATCAATACTTAACATCATAAATAGTCTAAAATAAACAAATTTCATAAGTAATAAGCCTAAAAGAAATTAGTCGAACAAGAAGTCTGAAAGAAACACACACTAAAATTAGCTAGTTGTAACTCCTAATTCAAAAGTCAACCCCATCCTCATATATATTGATTGAGCAGCCATGAAAATTGTCTCTGTTTCAAGCTTTTTAAGCAGCATAGATGGGCCCATGAACTTAAAAGGACAAAATCGGGCCTGGTTTTTTTGTTTTTCTGAAAACTTAAGCTTCGGCCTTAGGCCTTTAGAAAATAGCCTCAGCTATTGCGCAATATTGCACCCAAATATGCAGTTTTCCCCCGTGAGGCGTAGGCCTCAAGGCCATTTTTATAGCCTCTCAGTGAGGCAGGCCTCAAACCGGGCAATTGATTGCACAATTTTAAACAATGGGTAAAATTGCATATTTTTAACAGCTAGATGTATGTTCTATTTTCACCATGTATCTATCATCATATTGCATTCAGTGTACTTGATGTCTCTTGAAAATAAAATCTGGTAGACGTAGGTCGTAATGTATTATAAAGTGTTCTGTCCAAAGTCGAATCGAAAAGTCAGTTAAGAATTATTTTTAGCAGGAGTAGCTTCATGTGTTCTCATACACGCACACACAATGGCTTGAGGGATAGTTAAGTGTGGGATGAGAAGAATCTGATATGTTCAAGCGGAAAGGCGAGAATTTTTCAATCGATGTAGTTATAGTTATTATCTTGCCATATTAGGCTATTCATAATCTGGTGAAAAGCCATCTTACGTGTTTTCGGGCTTCTTCTTTTATTTTGATTCTGTTGAACTGCAATCGAGCACGTGAATGTCAGTTGTATCTGTTTTAATCTTTTGGATTATTCATTTGGTATGCATTAGAACTACACATTTTGTTGATTACTTAGAAAGTACCATCTCCTTTTATTTCAAAGGACGCCACGGAGCTTGATCAATTGATAAGTCATCTTATTAACAAAGAAGATTCTGAGGGTGTGGTACTTCTCGGTCATAGTACTGGCTGTCAGGTTTGTGCTGATTGAACAATATTAATAAGTTGAGCTCTACGTGATGCACTCGTTGAACCATAAATACTTGATGTGGTATAATATTATTTTGGTTGCAACTCTAGGATATTGTGCATTATATGGGCACGAATGCTGCATGTTCCCGAGCCGTCCGTGCTGCCATTTTGCAGGTACTAAACTATCTAGTTGTTTTCTTCACTCCCCTCCTCAGTGATTATTGTTAGAGATCTATGTATCTTTTGTTGTTGGTTGAACGTCAGAGCTTTGCTGGTTGCCACTTCGAGGTTCAGAATGGTAGTAAATTTGTTCAGGCTTAACATTTCTGCAAATCTTGCCCATAAGCGTAACTTTTGTACATATGTGAATTCCCGGTTGAGGGGAAAAGGTACAATTATATATAATGAATTACACATAAATAATCATGATCTTTTCACTCATGCATTGTAGGTTACATAGCTCAATACAGACGACAGTATATGTCTCCATGGTACGTAAAAGTCTTTATTGTGAAATGAGCATCGAAATAGCACTGATATAACATGCTTAGAGATGCGTATGTTACTGGAATGAGCAAAATAGCAATAGGCTGAACAACCCCCAAATCGGCATGCCTTTTGATCAACAATTACATATAGCAAAATAGTATTGGGCTTCTTCGACCTGTTAACTTTTCACACCTTTCATGAACATTTGGAGGTTCTTATTGACTCTTGCAACAGCTTTTTTTTTTTTTCTTTTTTTTTTTTTCATAAAGACTCTGGCAACAGCTTCTGTCTTCTTGTTGCCTATTTTTTTTGCACTTATCAACATATCTGTCAAGAATTATAATTGGAATGAAATTGCCAGGCTCCAGTAAGTGATCGTGAATTCAGAGCACAGCTTCCTGAAACCGCTAGTATGATCGACTTGGCTTCGTCCATGATAAGTGAAGGTCGTGCTTTTGACTTAATGCCTAGAGAGGCAGAGCAGCCACCTGGCCCAATAACTGCCTATAGGTTGGTATAAAACCACTTTTCCTCCCTTTTAGCATATACTTGATCCACTTCCTTTTGCTTTGCAGAAACTCTTTTTTCACATTTAATGGCAAGCAATTTGGTTATTGTCTCCTGGTACATTTTGAGTTCTTGCTACTTTTGGGATTTGTTCATGTGTTAATATGATGCATCTCCACTTCACCCTGTGTCATGAAGCGTATTGGCAACTAAATTGATTTAGCATATCCTCGATTTTCATTTTCTTAAATAACTATAGTGCCCTTGTTTCTAATCCTTGCTTTAATAACTAATTCGTCTTGCAGGTATCACTCATTGTCCGCCTACATGGGAGATGATGACATGTTCAGCTCCGACCTCAGCGACGACCAACTGAAAATGAGACTTGGACACATGTCCAACACACCTTGCCAGGTTTTGAGATTTCGTACTTGCTTTTTCCGTTGCAGAAAATATTTACAAATGTATATTTAATCGAAGCTTAGATCTAGAACTAGAAGGTTGTGAGTCTAACACACGAGGAAATGTTGGCATTTCGGCATGAAACACGGAATACACAGTGCAAGATCCGTTTGAATGGCGGGTTTAAGACGGTGATCCAAACAGAAGTGTGCAACAACAAGAACTCTTTTGTTTTTCATACGCAAATGCTATTTTCTATTTTATATACTGTAGAGGAGACGTTACAATACAACATTGTAAGTTGAGTTATTTTAATTTTGCAGGTGATTTTTTCCATGTCTGACGAATACGTGCCAGACTATGTTGACAAAAAGGCGTTGGTGGATAGGTAAAAGTAGCAACTCTTTTTTATCTATTTACGTTACTGACACGGCTTTTATCACCTCAAATGTGACATTGATGATGGGAAAATTGCCTTTTCGTGTCTACTCGTGCTCTTGCATAGTTTATGTCTGTTCTAGATAGAGAAAAAGACAGACAGAGAGAGAGAGAATCTAGAATGCGATTAATGATCTCGAGGGTGGGTTTTTTTTTTAATTTTTTGTTTTTGTTTTTGTTTTTTTTATTTTTTAAATTGCAGATTGTGCAGAGCAATGGGGGGTGCAGAGAAAGTAGAAATAGAACATGGAAATCATTCGCTGTCAAATAGAGTGGACGAAGCTGTAAAGGCCATTATTGATTTTGTTAAAAGAGATGGACCAAAAGGATGGGATGATCCCTGGAATTAGCAGCTCCTTTTTTGCTTGTTTGTTAAGTGTTGTTTTAAATTCCATTTCTGAGCATTTATCCCCAAAAAAAAAAAAAAAAATCCATTGTTGATCTGGTGCCGAGAGAGAATCACAGCGACAGTGATGCTATTAGTTTATTGGATAAAATTTTTTCCTTTTTCTTTTCCTTTTTTTTTTTTTTGGAACTTTTTGTCACTACACTTCGGCTTCCACAATCACGGGCTTGGAAGACTGAAGACTCTACTGTGTTGATCGCGTTTGTCGTTTCTGTACGAGTTCCCGTGATATGATCCCATCTGTAAGGCGTTATTAACTCTTCCCATGATTTGAGCATTTTTTTTTTTTTTTTTTTTTTTTTTTTTTTTTTTTTTTTTTTTTTTTTTTTTTTTTTTTTTTTTTTTTTTTTTTTTTTTTTTTTTTTTTTCATTTTGAATATTATAAAAGTAATTTTTTTTTTTTGAATTATGTGTTCGTACTTGAGGGTTAGGTTCCTGTGCTCAATGTTAAATTCACTCAAAAATCATACGGAAACTATTAAAAAAAAATACACATAGAACGTTCCATGGAAAGATATACCATAGGAATTGTATTTTCACCATATGGGTATTGTTGTTTTTATCTATTCTATGATTGAAAATAATGTTGTAGCCCTAAAAAATAATAATAATAATAATGTTGTGTGTTGCATTATAAATTTAACGTAAACATTTAAATATCATATTGTTAAAAAATTAATTCAATTTTTAAAACAACAATACCCAAGTCTTTCCCTTTTTCCTATCCTACGGCAAAACTTTTTGATGCTGATAATTTAGTTGATTTTTTTTTTTTTAAAGGTGATAATTTAGATGATTTGCAAACAAGACTATTTTTGTTCTTGATGCCAATGGTTTAAACACGGACATGATTAACTTCATGAGCAACTAAGAAGGGGCATCATTTGTTACTAGAAGGGCTTATCTTGCATGTAATTTTGTCCATGATGAGTTATTGTTTTGACATGGATAAGTATATCTGTGGATAATAATAATAATAATAATTATATAAACTAGCGATAAAATTACATGTGTACTTGTAATATTAACACTGGAGGAAAAAATAAATGAAAGCAAAGCAAAGGACAACGATTTAGCGCAATCAAAGCACTTTGTGATGGAAACAATGTGTGTCACAACTTCACATGGTATGATTTGAATCTGTCTTTTTCTTTTGTAAAGGTTCCAATTTAACTCATTCTTTCAATGTGTTCTTTTGTGGTAATCTTCTATTATAATATATACCTCTTTGTTTTAGTTTTCTAAAGAATGTCGTACGCTCTCGATGGCCCACGGTAAGAATAAGAAATATGTCCTCATGTAATGTGATAATCATCTGTAAAATAAATAAATAAATTAATTACATTCAATTGAACTAGGAAAGTAATCTTGGTTGCAGAAAGAGCATAGTCTAACTTTGATTAAATCCTATTATAGCTATATCAATACCGTTATGAAATTTAAAAATTAAAAAAAAAAAAAGGAGGAGAAAACTAAGAAAGAAAGAAATCATCCTGATTGCTTTACTTGTTTTTTAGCATAATATAAGTTTACATAAAGAGCACCACCCTTTTTGTAGCTTCTATATATATATATATATTTCTTCAAATATATATATATATAGATTAATATATAATTGATTAATAAGACTTTGGATTAGAAACGCCGACAAGTTTGATAATTGTTTTTCTTAGATAGATGGTAACAAATCTAAAACTTTGAATTGTTGATTGAAAAACTCGCAACACCTAACGCATAATGTGTGTGTGTGTGTGCATATATCTATTAAATATAACACATAATAACTTGTTTAGGACAAGAGAAGACGCGGAAAAATAAAAGGTGCTAGTTGGCATCACTATCACACCATTAATTCAAAGTCTCGAAACACATTTTGCATTCCTTGAAGGCTGCAACTTAGCACCTCGATGGTTTTTTTCTTTTTTCTTTTTTCTTTTTAATACTTTTTTGCTAAATGGGATTTTTTTTTTTCCTTTTTTTGAAAGGGAAATGGATGTTTATTAAATTACAAAAAAATCTCCTAGATATTGATAGAGGCAATATTGTTGGACTTGTCTTTTAACTTGCGTTTGTATAATGTAATTTTTACATTAAAGTTTGTTGAGTTTTTAAAAAGTTGTTATAATTATTGATTTTTAAAAAATAAAAATAAAAAATGAGATGAAAATGTTAAGTTTAAAATAAATAGAAGCTTAATTATTCAATCTGTCCATAATAATGTATGACCAAATAAAAAAGTAGAAAGATTTTATTGAGAATAAAATATTAAAGGAAAAAAAAATCAATTGTGATATTAAATCATGCAGATGGAGTAAATAAAGGAATTTATTCTCTGTTACGTGTATAACTAACACTTTGGATGAAAAACACTTTACGAAAAAAAAAAAAAAAAAAACCACCTAGATTTTCTCTCCTCTCTCTTAATTTTGATTTGTGGACTAAATTCTGAATATTTAAGTAATGCTCATATATCACGAGTCCAAGACGTTCTATTTAAGAGTTTCATGAGATTTCCGACGCGGGCGTCCGAATTTGGATCACACGCTTTTGTCAACTATTTTTCCACCTCTCTCTCTCTTCTTCTTCTTTTTTTTCTCCTTTTTTTTTTTTTTTGAGTTAAAAAGAAAAAGAAAAATAATACCAACCCAGTTGTCACATACAATAATGAATAATCCTTTAGCACATATTTATCCAAAAAAAAAAAAAAAATCCCCTTTCACACACTCCAAAGCTCTTCATAATAGTCTCTTTATCGTCCACCGGCCAAAGGTCAAAATTGAAAGTCCATTCTTGTTTGTCTTCGATTTTCCAACTGTATCCCAATGATAAAAAGAGAGTCCAGCTTTTAAAGGGTACCTATTTTGATCTATTTCTCTTGAGATGTGAACAAATAAATGATAGTTATTGGTCATGGGCTAGTAGACCTAATTAATAACGTCATTTATGTCTTCTTCTCCTATATATACACAACATAATATATATATATATATATGGGACCATCAAACATTTGTCAATAGAATCTATTCTAATAAAACCACGAAGGTGACACTTAAGTATTTGATCACTTGTTTAGCTCAACCATAATCCATGTGTAGTTAATAATAATTATGCTTTTTAACGAGTAATATTTGTTTTACTTATTTAAGTAATCAAATGCTTATCAAGTTATTTATATGTGTTTTAGCTTAGACTATTGTTTGGCTCTTTTTTAAGGCAGATATCAAGTGACTTGTAATTTGTAGCATTATATCTGTTGAAAAAAAAAAAAAAATTGGTAGCATAATATCTGCTTAGTAAATATTAATAAATGCGATGAGCTAATTTATACATCACACCTTGCCGGTACTTAACTTCTCATCATAATCCCGAGCGTGACAGTTTACCAACCCTAATAAACTAACTAATCACTTTCTCAAAAACCAAAAAAAAAAAAAAAAAAAAGACAATAAATAAATGCACCATACATTGTAAAACTAACCGAATAGAGGCCGACAACGAGATCTTCATGGGGTGGTAAGCATACTCGTCCTTTTTCATAAAGATTCATAAGTTTTGAGTTGGGATCGTTATGGTTGAAGTATATTAATAATCCACCGTGAGATATATCTATTGGTAGGTTTAAAAAACATGAGTCTAAAAATATATTTTTGTTAGATTATTAGCGTTTCATAGATTTTATATATATATATATATATATATTTTTTTTTTTTTTATTTGATCTTTTCTTTCTTCTTTTTCGTATGGAAGATCGAAGGTACAATGAGTGGTTCTGAGAAAAAAAATATTAATAAATAAAAAGTATCAAGAAAGAACGTCATGACTTAAAAAAAGAAAAAAAAAGTACCAAAATTGTTTCTAATATGGGGGTGGGGGGGGGGGGGGGGAGAAGTGGGGGTTCAAAAGGTTGTGTAATCAGTAGGTTTGAGTCTCAACGGCATTTTCTTATTATTATTTGTTATTATTAATTTAAAAAAAAAAAACACTCCTCTTTTTCCTTTTTTTTCTTTTTTGTTCCCTCTTATTATAATAGTTAAAAGAAGAGAACATTATTAGTAAGTATCTTCTTTTCTTAGTAAGAACTTTTGTTATTTTTTTATTTTCCATGTTTTGTAATATTTTTTAATTCAAGTTGGGATGTCTATCCTTTTCTGTGGCCATCAAGATCATGGTTTGGTGATCACCAAATGTGAACAACAAGAAGTTGGCTCAAAAGCGGCACATGATGGTAGAAATGTGAATTGGTTACATCTCATAAGAGAAACTCTCTTATTTTTCCACTTATTATTATATAGTTTCCCTATATTATTTTATGGACTAAATTATATTATTGGGGGCAAATATATTAGCCCCCCAAAAAATTTCATTCTGGAATGTTGTTCTTAGAAAACTGCGGAAATCTCATGCTTATGATTATACATTTGATTAATTTTTTGGTCAAGATGAAGACAAAAACTATTTTAAAAATAGAAGGTGAAGACAAAGATTTTTTTTTTTTTTTTTTAACTTTTCTTGAGGGCTCATATATATTATTATGTTTTTCATTGCATGTGATGATCTATTGTTTGACTTGCATTAATATTAATGCAGAGTGATTAGTTATACTTGAACCAACCAAATCTAGCCAATTATAAACTAAGGCCCTATTTAGAAAAAGAAAAAGAAAACCCCATTTTCTACCGTTTGTGCCAAAAATGGCACATTCCAAAATGCATTTGGGGAGGAAAATATGGGTTACCATTCAGATGTTTGGAAAATGGCCATTTAGACCAAAATCCAAGTTTCCCATGCCCCTGCCTCCAAAACTTCCATTGAGGTCATTTAAATTCATAGTTTTTCTCTCTTCTACTTGCTTTAATACTTCATAACTTTTTCGTTTCAAAATCAATTGAGACAAGTTCTCTTTTCATATATATATATATATATATATATATATAAAAGATCAAGAAGAGCAATAAAACCTCATCCATAGCCTCATCAAATTCTTCCATGGATATTGAGATTTTGTAAGATTTGCTAAAACTATTTTTAACATCTAGCTATTCAAAAACAAATTTAAATTTTTCGATTCAAATGATCATGCACATGTTATGAACATTCAAACGTTAATTTGAATGATAGCTCAAATATTTTCATCTGAAATATTTGATTTTCCGAAACGAACCCTAGGATTCTCAACCAAAAATGCAAAATGGGAAAAAACAAACTCAAGCTTAGTTTATTTGTTCAATGTTTAATTATATATATATATATATAATTTCTATTGAATGTGCTTTGATCATGGATTTGTTGCCACAACATATGCCTTGCTTTGTGGGTCTGTTCTTCTTTTTTTTTTTTTTTAGGGGTTCACAGCATCTTCATCAAAAACATCACCACGTGATGCCCATATGACAACCCTTCCTGAACCACCATGCACCAAATTCAATAATTCTAAGCCAAAAAAAAAAAAACCCAAATCCAATAATGATATCAAAATGACATAAATACCTCTACCCCACGGACGACTGGCTTCTCTTGTCGGTGGTCTTTGGCACCCTGCTATCCCATAGCACCTCGCCGGTCATTCCACAAACCTCCCAAGGGCATTTTCGTCCTCACGATACTTTCTCCTTCCTCCCTTCTCCATCAACTTTTCCAGTACTAAAATATGATTTTCTTGGATTCCCAACTCCCATCCACGTATCCCCTCCAACATTTAATATTTATTTGTTTTTTTTTTATTATTTCCGTATTTTACTTTATTCATGGTTACAAACTTTACTTTATTCCAACCAAATTAAAAACCATTCTCTCTTATTATCTGTAACATAACACAACAAACATCGCTCTGTTGTTTGTGTATGTTTTATGTTCTTCCAAAGGAACATTCTTTTTTCTTCTCAGAACAAGAAAAATAAATAAATAAAAATAATAAAAAAGTCATATCTGAGACCTGCATTTCGTTAATCTCTTGCAGCCAAGGCTGATTGAAAGCTGGGAAATTTCATAGCTTTACCCTCTTACTCGGTAAGTAACAATCTTTAACCTTAAAGAACTAAACGTTCTTTCTTGTTTTCTGCTAAAGTTTTGATCTTTTTCATCCTTTTTTTTTTTTTTTTGTGGGGGTGTTCAGGCTTGAAGATGAAGGAGAAGGGAGCGAACTGGGTCTCCCCAAACCCACGTCTTCCATGGTCGAGTCCTTTGCTTCAATGGCGGTTTGGACTTCTCACAGCTCTTGTTCTCGCCGGAATGGCTGTCATTTGGAGCATCGACGGCTGTACGGTCAAGAGCTTTCTAGAAGCTTGGAGGTCTCGCCAAGATTTCCTCACTGCAAAGGTCAGTTCCAACACCACCACCACAAGCCAAGCTAATCTTAGCCAAATCCAAGGCGGTTATGGCGGTTCATTAGTTCAGAACTCCTCAACCGCTCTGATTAACCAGACCCAGAAAGAAACAAACCTGACCCAGTTGAGCTCTCACTTCAATTCCCAAACCCCACTTAATCTCACAAAGTATGAGCCACTTTTGAGCCAGAATTCTAGTCATGTTTCCACAAGAAAAGACCAAAACACAAGTTTTCTCAACTGGGTTTCAGCTGATTTGGAGCCCAACGTCACGTCCAATCTCCTTTCTCGGTGGCTGACTCCTGGAGGAGAGCCTTGTAAGGACTCCAAGACTGTGGAGATTTCAATTCCTGGCTTGGACAACAGTGAGGGTCTGATAGAGTTACGCGCGGGTGAGATCCACGAGGTTGTTTTCCAAGCCTTGGACGAGGATAAGAAACCTCGGTGCTTAGGTGGGGACTATTTTGAGACTGATCTCTCTGGAGATTCATGGAAATCTAGACCTTTAGTGAAGGATTTTGGAAACGGTTCTTATTCTGTTTCACTCCAAGTTCATCCAGATTTTGTGGGCACTTATAGTCTTACTATAATTCTGTTGTTTAGGCACTTTGAGGGTCTAAAGTTTTCGCCCTCGAGATTTGCTTATGATCGAGAGCTTCGCAAGTTTCGGATTAAGTTCTATAAAGTGTCTTCTTTTGCTCAATTGCCCGAGCTTCAATTTTGCACAGAGTCTGATTTTGGTAGGTACATTTGGTCCGGAAGGTGGACTAGACATGGTAAGAATGATAGGTGTGAGATTAGTAACGACGGCAGGTACCGGTGCCTTGCCACGGATTTTCCATGCCAGAATCCGTGGTGCAGCGGCTCGTTGGGGTCATTGGAGAGTAATGGTTGGGTTTACTCAACACATTGTTCATTTAGGTTGTTTTCAGCCGATTCTGCTTGGAATTGCTTGAAGAATAGGTGGATTTTCTTCTGGGGCGACTCGAATCACGTTGACACGATTCGGAACATCCTTAATTTTGTCTTGGATCTGCCAGAAATACCTGCGGTTCCTAGGCGGTTCGATATGAACTTCTCCAATCCGATGGACCCTTCACAGACTGTTCGAATCACGAGCATTTTCAACGGGCATTGGAACGAGACACAGAACTATCAAGGGTTGAACTCTTTGAGAGACGAAGGGTTTAGGAACTTGGTGAAGAAGTACTTCTCGGAGGACAGGGTTCCCGACACCGTGATCATGAATTCGGGTTTGCACGATGGGGTTTTTTGGTCTACCATAAGGGCATTCTCCAAAGGGGCAAACCATGCAGCCGCCTTTTGGGCAGAAGTACTGGAGTCAGTAAGGTTAAGGGGACTAAAAGCGCCAAAAGTCTTCTACAGAACCACAATAGCCACTGGTGGTTATGCAAGAGCTTTGGCCTTTAACCCAAGCAAAATGGAGGCCTTCAATTGGGTGTTGTTGGAGAAGTTGAGGGAAGCTGGGGTTGTGTCTGGTGTCATTGACAACTTTGACATGACTTTCCCGTGGCACTTCGATAACCGATGCAATGATGGGGTTCACTACGGCCGCGCTCCCGCAAAGATGAAGTGGAGGGATGGCCAAATTGGGCACCAGTATTTTGTGGACCTCATGCTGGCTCATGTTCTTCTGAATGCTCTCTGTGTAAGGTAGAGAGCTATTCCCAATGGTTTAGAATCTTTTTGCAATCTTTTTTTTTCCCCAAGGAAGAGTGGCTTTTTGGAGGGCAATGCTTGAAAAATTGATGGCGTTGGAGGGAGTTTGAGAAAGCTTTGCTACTTGGAGGGGAAGCATATATATATAATATATATATATCATATGTATGTGTAGGATGAGATAGTCGTGTGTTTCCTAATATAAAATTGATACATTTTTAGTGCATTTATAGGAAAGGAGATGGCATTCTTTATTGGTTGTAAGTAATGGATTTTTACCACTTATGGTCTAAGAAATATGCATATCCCACGTTTATAGATAATATATGAGAAGTTCTTGAATTGCAAGAAGAAAAGTATTTTGCTTATTTATGAGTTCAGCTCTTTCTCTGGTTTCTCTTATCTCAGCTTCAAGTTTAATCGATTTCTTCTGCTTAAAAGTGAGGTTAAACTTGTGTGCTTAGCTTGTTCTTTCCTATAAGAGTTGTTATGAATTCTTACATCTTTAAATTAATGTAATTTTTTAGAGTTTCTACCCTAGGACTTCATATTACAATACATGTGGGAATTGTTATTTCAACTGCTCAATTAATTTTCAATAATCTGTTCTATAAGTGGAGTAATTTGGTATTGTGCGGTAATAAATTTTAAGATGGATACTCACCAATTAGTATTAATAAAGATCTTATTATTTAAACTTCCTATTATTTTAGGGTATGTTTTGTTTATCGGTTGAAGATGAAATTTTTAAATTGAAATTAATATATTTTTCAAAAATTAGTTATAATTCATGTTGATTTTTCAGAAAAAAAGAGAAAAAAACAAAACAAAAACAAAAATAAAAACTGAGATGAAAATTTTTAAATTTGAAATGGAAAACCAAACAAAAGCTTAGTATTATTTTTCATAACGTTAAGAAAAGCATCTCAAGTATAGTATCGGTTTTATTATTTTCTTTTGTGTTATTGTCACGTCATATTTGTCCAATAATTATGATAAGGGTAATATAAAATATAATGGCTAAAAATTCAAAATATTGTTATTTTGAAAAATTTCCCCCCATTTCTAATCCTATAAAGAAAATCAAGCTTTATTTGACTTCTTTCTTATCATCCTAAGAAAGTATTGGTGGCTCGTCTTATAAATGAAAAAACTTCTGAACCATTTCTTCAAAGATGAAAATATGTTATCCTTCTCCAAATCCCACCATATCATAACCACTCAAAGCCTTTAGCATATACAAATGTTGCAAAACTATCTCCCTTGGTGTGCATCATTCTTTTATGTCATCTTTTGTAACATCTGAACAACCTAGCTGAGTGTAACCTTGACGAATTTCAGAAAGATATCTCTCATCTTGACATTTTCATTCGAGAGATTTGGTTCATATATATCCTTATTTGTATTTTCGTTCATATTATTTTAATAATAATAAGACATAATTAACTATGCATTTTTCAATCAATGTGTCATAATATTATTAGAGGGATGTGAAGTGGACAGGAATAAGGGGATACATGAGTTGAATTCTTATTGAAGAATTAATGACCATTTATATCACCATCTGAAGATTGTTTTTGGTCGCTATTGAAAAAGTTTTTTACGGTTTTCTTTCTCACGAAAAATCAAACTTACTTTTCAAATTTATAATCCAGACATATCTTTATTTAAAAAATAAATAAAAAGTCTGATTTAGCCTAGATTTCAAAGGGGTATGCTTTAGTATTCTTGTGACAAGCTTCGCTTGCCTTGTTAAAGAGTTTGTTTTTCTGACAATACTAATAAAACAAGATGGTTTCTCAGTAACGGCTTAGACGGCTGGAGAAATCAATGATTTATGGAACCGAGGTCAAAGGTCACCAACAAAGGACATTGCAACTGTAAACTATGCTCATAAATTACAATGATAAATTATCGTAAATGCAAAAGACAAAAACCAGAGAACATTGTCTAAAGATGCCGTGTGAATCACGCAAAATCTTGAGGGAAAAAAGAGAATAGAGATAAAGAATCCTACGTTAATTATTTCCTAGAGATGATACTGCTTAAACATTTTTACTACATCCTATACCACGCCGTTACACTAATATATTGTCGTTTCTTATATGTTGTCGTTATTCTAGATCTTGTCATTTTATATAGTCCACATTTTCTTTTGGAAAGTTGTTATCGTTCTTTGTGGTGATTTCTTTTGTATGATATTGTCGTTCTATCATCTATGATGATTTTTGTTTTTCTTTTGTTTTTTGAGTGTGGGGATGTGTGTGTTTTTCCACTCCCGATGGTGTCTTTTAGAATTTGTCGTTTTCTGAGGATTTTGTCGTTTCTAAATAAAATGCAGATTTTCCATTATTGTGTCATTATAAATTGTCGTTTAAATATTGTCATTCTGTTTATGATGGTGGCGTGTAAGATGTTGACATGTTTCAAGACTTTTTGTCATTTTCTAGAAAACCTCCTCCTCCTCTCTCTCTCTCTTTTTTTTTTTTTTTAATTATGTCTGTAAATTTTATGAAAACTTTAACACAACTTGTTTTGAGTTTTTTTTTTTAATTGTTAATGGGGAAATAGCTAGATAAAGTATAAATATAATATTCCTAATGGAGATTTCCCGTCTCGCCTTAAACTAAGCAGGTATAAGAGTAAAAAATAGATAAATATAGAGGTGGGGAAAGCATATCAATTCGCTCCTACCATATTGTTATCCCTATTTCGATCAACACTTCTCCTTAAACTCACTGGATTTTTGCAATAAGAAGACGATGAAAATCTGCCTTATAAATTAATAGACATGAATTCACTTCGAATTATGTCGTTTTCTTGTTTACTTGATGTATGTTGTCGTTTTTTTTTTCCACACATTTTTCTTTAATGTCGTAGCCAAAGATATTGTCGTTTAATAATAATATTACTGGCTAATATACTTTAAATTTTTAACCGTTGTTTCAATTTGTAGTTCTCCGAATCATGTCGTTTGCAAAATTTGTTGTCGTTTTCGGTGTCAAAGGTGGGTTTCTGCATTATTGTCGTTTTCATCACGTCCTTTTTTTTTAATAATAATAATCTTTAATATGTTTTTCCCCCCTTGAAAAAGTTGTCCTTGAAAATACTGTTTTGTTGTACTAACTTTGTTTTCTTTAAGATGTCGTTGATTTTCCAGGGTTATAATTTTTGTTAAATTAAAAAAAAAAAAAAGATTTAAAAAAAAAGATAAAAACTGAAATGAAAATTTGAGTTAAGGATATCAAATCGAAGTAAATCTAGGTGTCATTTTTTGTCACAATGTTCCTAAAGATGGTATGTTTAATTATTATTATTGTTTATTGTTATTATTTTACAATGTCTTGTATTCCTCTTCATTCCCCATTATTTCCCTTCTTAAATCCAATATATAAAGCGATTTAGACTTTGATACGTTATGAATTCTCAAAGGAAGGTTTCCTATCAACACATGTCTTTCTCATTCTCGCGTGTGAGTT
Source organism: Ficus hispida (assembly GCA_025413025.1). Lineage (NCBI taxonomy): Eukaryota > Viridiplantae > Streptophyta > Magnoliopsida > Rosales > Moraceae > Ficus > Ficus hispida. The sequence goes on along the minus strand of CM046368.1, from coordinate 17,097,237 downwards.
ACATGAATACGACTTTTGAGTGATTTCTTCAAATACCTCACTTTTATAGCAGTCTTTGCAAAGATAATAACTTCTAAAAAACAAAAAGACAGAACAACCTCTTTTTAATTCACCTCCTAATTCTAAAAAACGAAACAAGGGCAATATTAATTAAAAAGAAAAAAGAAAAAAGAAGAATTGAAACAACAAATTTAGGAAGCCGATTTAAATTTGTTGTCGTATGACTGTACGACAGAGTAAAAAATGGAAAATATGAAAGAGTATGTGAAGATGGAGAGAACTATCTTTCCTGGAAATATAGTAAAATTGTCTTCTTGACATGGGAAAATAGGAAATTTATACTATATAAAATGCTCATTTTCACTAATTGAGCTGACTTAGATCATCTTTTTATTAGAGAGAATGGAGATATTAGGTTCAGTAACACTTCTATGGCAACTATAGAAGCTGTTATTTTTTACTACCGATAATAAGTGTTGTTTTAATTATTAGATTAATTTTTCAAGATTATGATCTATAATTGGAAATAGTTTAATATCCCGTGTTATGAATTTTTATCGTGAACATTAATAAGTTACACCATAAAAAAATTAATTCCACCGTTAAAACAACAATTATTACCGATTGTGGAAAAACAACAGTTCTTACCGTTGCTGTAGAAGTCATACAGGGCCTAATATCTGCATTCCTGATCGAGCAAGAAGTTGATCCAAGTCAGCCCAATTAGGTTCACCTAAGGGCCCATTTTGAAACAAATTGGGCCAATCTCTTGGCCCATTTGAGAAATTCCCAAAGCCCACATCTTTCGGTATCGCTAAAGTCTATAATTTTTCTGGATTTTTAATAGCGGTGAAAACATTAAAAAAAAAATTATAGAAATTACTGAAATTTATTTTAAAATCTATTTTCAACATTTCAGGATAATATACACATTAAAAATATACACAATACACAAGTTTTACATGATAAATTCTTATATTGTGCATATCTCAATATCAAAAAAAAGTCTATAAAATTCAAACATATAATCTTGGTTCACGTAATATTAATGTCATGATATATAATTTAAATACTACTTAATGTAATTGTGAACTATATTGTATTATAATAATATTTTCAAAAATATCAGTAGAAGAAGAAATTTGAAATTCTCACTTATATTTTAACATAAACGACTTACTTTAAACGATATTTCTATATCCCTAAAAAACCACAATTTCGAAGATATTTACGATCATGCCCATAAAAGAAAGTCGTTCATACTCAAAACCTCGTGTTACTCACGCGTTCAGCAAAACACAATAACATATCATCTTCAGCGGAGATGATGATAATAATAGTAATAATAATAATAATAATAATAATAATAATAGGAATTTTTGGGATTTAATTTATAATTGTTAACTGACCAGCTCTCATCCAAAAAAATCCCAAATAGTCCTATAGAAAGAAGCGAGAAAAAGAAAAGAAAAGAAAAAATCCAAATCCCAAATGTGCTGATAACATAAACATTACAGATAATACGACATGTCGAAAGATAAGAATTCACGGTGCTAAGAAACCAATCTGGGAGAAGGAAAGAGAGGGAGTTTTGTTTGTTTTTGTTTTTTGTACTTATTGTTGTTGGTCTGGGGGCAAAAGAAAACGACAGAAATCTGGCAAACCTGGTGGGTCTGAGGCCTCGCTTGTGCTTGAAGCAAGCTGAAACCGACTTCACCGACGACGACGAAGAGTGCAGGCCTTGGCGTCGCCGGTTCTCCATGGCTTTCACTTGGGGCTCCGCTTTCAAGATCACCCTTTTTCTCCTCCTCGTCGCCGCCGTTGTCGCCGCTTTTCTCACTCTTCCCGTCGAAAAGGTTCCATATTTTTTTTTCATCTGGGTCTGTCTTGTTCTCGCTTCTTGATCGCTTTTCGGATGTGAATTTCATTTTCTTGTCTTGAATTCGAAATGGGTTTTTCCTATTTCGGTGGATTTTGACGATTAGCTCTGGAATGATGAATATGATTCGCTGATTTTTCTTGTTAGGGTATTATTTCTAGTGAGTGATTCTGGGGTTTCGATTCTGCTTTTTGCCCACAACAAACAAAAACAGAAAAACACAAGCAAGTTTAACGTGATTGGGGAGAAGAGCCCAGTTACCAATTGGATGTCTCTTCTAGCAAAAAATAAAAATAATAAGAAAAATGGACGTGGCTAAAATATAGAAAAGTAACATGGCTAACATGATACTTCAACATACTTATTCCTAAGCTTTGATGTAAACAATTCATTTTTAATACCAATATATATATATATATATATGTATGTATAAAGTAGATAGGTTCAAGAGTTTTTGTGCTTATGAAAAGAACTTGTTTTTCAGTTTTTGAAGGACTTCTTAGTATGGGTTGAGCGGGATCTTGGACCCTGGGGTCCCCTTGTGCTGTAAGTAAATTATGACTTTCTAGTGTTACCTTTTTTACTCTTGTGGTACTTGGTGGTGGAATTTCAATGAGCAGACTTCTCTCAACCTATGTTTCTTTGGATGATTTGCAGGGCTGTTGCGTACATTCCTTTGACGGTCTTGGCTGTTCCAGCGTCAGTACTTACTGTAAGCATTGGCCATTTTGGGTCTGATTTAGAGAATCTTGATGCTTCCAATGTAAATTCACTTGTGCTCCGTCCTTCAGCTAGGTGGCGGTTATCTTTTCGGGCTGCCTATTGGATTTTTGGCCGATTCTATTGGCGCTACTCTTGGTGCAGGGGCTGCGTTCCTTCTTGGTAGAACTGTGAGTTTTTTGAAATCTTGTGATTGCCTTTAAGAAATGTATTGCGAAAACGGGAAGATTTGTAAGTGGTAATTCTGTGTCTTACTTTGGAGTTTCCGTGCAGATTGGTAAATCTTATGTCCTTTCAAAGTTGAAGGATTATCCCCGGTTCTGTTCAGTGGCGATTGCAATCAACAAATCTGGATTTAAGGTTTGTGTATTTTTATATGACCTATGAAAAATGAACATTTTATTTATTTATTTATTTATTTTATGTGCATTCTATTAGTTCCTGTTTCTAGTGTTATCTGCATCAATTAGTGAAATCTGAATGTTTCACAAAGTAAGACCGTTCATTTACTTGAAATCTGTTTGGCATGGTGGTCCAAAAGCTACTTCTGGAAGTGTTTGGATAACCTTCCAGTCAAAGCCACAAAGTGTGCCTTTTCAAGAAAGCTCTTAGATGAATTCTTTGAAACTAGTATTGTAGTTTAAATAAGACATACAAATACGTTCAAACATTTTCATTGTTCGTTACTAAAATAACATATTGAATTTGTCCCATTAGGCTATTTTAAAAAGTGGTTAAAAAACCAAATAAAAAGCCATAGTTATTTCTCTTCTTCATCTGCATAAAAGCACAAGTAAAATAAACCAAACTGGTCCTTACTCATTTTATAGTGAGAATCCTGCAGAAATTCTACGGATTTTCACCATCCAAAGTAAATTTTTGCTATTATGTGACTTAAGTTATTATTTTTCAACTTTTCTCTTTTGTTCTACAGATTGTTTTGCTGCTTCGGCTTGTACCTTTACTCCCATTTAGCATGTTAAATTACCTCCTATCCGTGACTCCTGTTCCAATTGGAGAGTACATACTGGCTTCGTGGTTAGGAATGATGGTATCTTCTTTATCCTTAAGCTATTACTTTAAAGGGATTATTATTTATATCCTAATGGTTATGCTCTGTAATTGTTCGATTATTAGTTACTTAGTTTGAACTTTTAAATGGATCTCAAAGGCAACAAAGGAAAAGGAACGGAAAATAATTGTTGCAGTTGCTTATTTGATATTTGTTTAGAATGAAGCTTTTGCCTTTGTACTGTTATCTAGTTAAAATGAGACTTTTATTTTAGTGATGCTATGCTAGTACTAATATGTTCAATATGATCTCTCCTACAGCCAATAACACTTGCACTGGTATATGTCGGAACCACTCTCAAAGATCTTTCTGATGTGACACACGGGTGGAGTGAGCTCTCGAAGACTCGTTGGGTAAGACTAATTTTTCACTTTACCAACTTCCCCTTTTTTCCATATTGCTTCTTTCAAGAATTGAGCTTTCCATACGATGTTTGCTGATTTCAAGGCTCGGTCCGTAAGTCCCATAGTTTTGTCTATGGACGTTATGAGGTGCTAGGCGGGGAAGAGAGAAAATTTTGAATTTTGTATATTGAAATCATGAAAATAATGGTTTTCTTTACAGAAAACAACACTCATATATTTCCTCTTTTGTATTAAAAATGCAGGTGCTTATCATATTGGGCCTCGTGGTATCTGGTAAGTCTCAAATTTTTGCTCTGTAGGCACACACACTTCATATATATGCACCAACATTGGAGGATTTTGACTTTTTCGTGTAACTTTTCTTTTTGTAGTGACAAGCATAACTGAATTTGACAGTTTTGAATTGTAAACATCTTAGTCCTTTTCTTTGGGGTTTCTGTGCAGTGATTCTAATGATCAGTGTTACAAGAGTTGCCAAGGCTGCTCTGGAAAAAGCTTTGGCCGAAAACGAGGATATCGAAAGCATATTAGCCTCGCCTGAGATCCCCATTGTAGCCGAACAGCCTGTGGATCTCCACCAGCCTCTCATAATCAAGATAGATTCTGCCGAAGACAGACATGAAAGTTGAAAATCCGCTTCTTTTGTAAATTTTTCCCGACCTTACTTTCGGAGTGGGCAGGGCTTCGCCTGTACTTCAGCGTTTGTGCATTTTATCATTGATTTGTACAGAGCCATCTTTTTTAGAAATATAGAGGCAATCTCGGACTGTATGGTGAAATTTACAATGGAAAATGTGTTACCTTAATGTAAACATAAAAGTTCTGCTTGAAAGGAATACAGGAAAAATAAGCCATATTGGTTCAAGAGTATTCGCCTTTAATAGGTAGTGTATAGTTTTGTTTTGTTTTTATAACTATTCGAGTTTGTATAGCAACGAACTTTCTCAGAGCTCTCATGAATGGCAGTTATCTAGAAGTAAACATGGACGATTTGTCGATGTCGATACATCCTCACGAATATCGTAAATATTTTTTTCATTTCTTAGTAAACGTGCATAAGCAAAGAACACACATAACATGCGGGTAAATCAACCACGAGGACGTAGCATCATGGTATATAAATTTTATGCTGTCATGAATGGCAGTTATCTTGAGGTAAACATGCACAATATGTTGATACGTCATCACGAAAACCGTAGATATTAAATTCATTTTTTCAGTAAGTGTATATAAGCAAAGAACACACATAATATGCGGGTGAATTGACCGCGAGGACGTAGATAACATGCGGGTAAATCGACCCTGAGAACGTAGCGTCATGACTCCATTAAATGACCCTATCCGGGCTATCCCGATAACAACACATCGGAAAGGGAGTTGCAGGCAATGGTCGATACAAATTATAGAAAGAGATGCGTTCTAATCTTTGTCAGACTTTCACATCAACTTGGAGATTAAGTAGATATTTTTGGGTCATCTACAAGCCTCGTGCCTTATTGGTAGAGCAAGTTTTGTAACTATAAATTTTTTTTTTTTTTTGGGATAGCTAGATCTATTATTATCTACATTAAAACCCTACCGAAACGACACAAACATACTCTATTTCATATATTTGACAGTCAAAATTCAATTCAGTGGGTTAAAAAAAAAAAAAGAAAGAAAGAAAAAACCATGCTCTATAGATAGGGCAAACAAACGTGAAAAGAAGTACTCGATATTTTGTTGGGTATAAATTTGAGCTCTTGATATTACAACTTTCCATGGTATGGTATCCTACTGGTCATGCACGTTTCTCATTGTAAATCTGGTTAAAATTATCAAAATGAAAAATGAATCCAAAACTTATAGAATTTAATACAAATCTAACTCCAGTGTGCCTTGATATTTTTACCGTCACCAAAATTATCATCCTTGATTAAAAATTCTGCCCATGGATGGAAAATGGATCCAAAATGTGGAAGGAAGGTCTGGATGTTTGGGATTGGGGAAATAGATGTTGGCCTTTGCAGCTAAGCTGACCCATCACCTGCACTGCAATCTTGTTCAGAAATACAACCAAAAGGTCCTAAAGTGGTCCAAACAATACAAATTTTTATGAAATCAAACAGCCAAATTGCCCATTGACTGGATCTACCAGAGTCCAAAGCCTCTCTTAACTAGTGCACATAAAAAATTGGGAAAGTTGAAAATTGCCTGCTTTGAAACTTGAAAATTATGTACAGGAGTAAAAAAAAAAGTAATTCCAATGATAAAAGGGGAAGCAATATCATACCCATTTTGAAACCTCATCATGAATCTTTAAATGCTTTGTGGGCACCCCCAATTTCCCTCTCTCTCTCTCTCTCTCTCTAAAATAGAGGAAAATTCCAAGTCTTGCAACTTTATTTTCACAGAATTTGGTTGGGCATACCTTAGCCTTTCCATTGTCTTCTTGTGTTGAATTTTGGGGGTATTATGTGGACCCTACCAATTCCTTAATGGAAGGCCTGGCAAATGGGCAACATTCTAAACCATAATCCAATGTTACTCTACTATACAGTCCACTCAATCAGAACCATCCAACAACTTGATCAAGTTCAGACCTTGACAAATCTCAGCCCTCGATCACATGATCAAAGAAAAAACTCACCAACTCTATGATATATATATATATGTATATATGCATGTATGTTCGTTTATGTGACCTTTTATTGTAACACACTAACAAAAAAAAATGCATGTTGTCTTGAACTCCAAGGTTTCCAAGCCCTTCAAGTCCCTCTCAGGGAAGATGCCGAGATTCGGAATTTTCCCGGTTGGTGGGTGCTTTGACGGATGCAGAGATCACACACAAGGCTCGGGATTCGGGACCCGAATCTGGAACCTGAGTGACAAGCCTGTAGAGCTGCAAATACGGGTCGGGTCAATACTGAAGAAGGTTCATACTCTCAAGCCAGGGGCCTCAAAGAGACTGAAATGCAAAAGCATTTACAAAGCCTATATGCCCGGTGAGAATATGAAAAGCTTGCTCTATTACTATGATGAAACTTGCCACCCTTATGTTTGGATAAACGACACTGGTGGTGATTCCTTGAGAATGGTTAAGCAGCAGTATATTAGCCTTGAGGACCTCCGGGATTACTCCGAGATTCGAATCTTTCGCGATCACCAGCGCGGCTACATTTCCGTTCGCAAGAAGGCCAGGCCTGATGTTTGCTGAAGTCAGTTGCTTGTTCATGACGAGTCTTCATTGTTTGTAAGTTTGAATGTCACTGTTTGTTCTTGTGTCAATTTTTCTTGTTGATCAGATTTTTGTTGCTTTTTTTTTTTTTTTTTTTTCGTTTTTTTCTTCAATGTTTTGTGTGCATTTTTGAAAGAATTCAGAATTCTAATGTCATGTCAAATACAACATCCTGTAACAAAGGATTATGGTGGATCTGGTTTTCTTTTTGAGATACTTCCATCTCTGTTTGGTTATCCAGAAAACGATAGAAAGAAAGAAAGAAAGAGAGAAAGAAAATTGATTTACTTCTCTGTCTGAGATATGTTGCATTTTGCTATTAACTTGATAGATAATTTACAATTTTACAATTATATTCCTCTGGCTAATCACAAGTTTGGAGAATACTTTCTGTGATCCATTTGATTTCTTCGTAGGTTTATATGATGAATATGTTCTTTTTTTTTGGTAGGGTACACAATTTTAAACTGTCATAAGTAATTAAAACATATTATAAATGAAAAATATAATGTTTTAACGAAATCTAATGATATGAAATTGTGTGATACCACATAATTCTCTTGGGACATGTGTCTGAAGTCTGATGAACAATATTATAAGGTGAAAGTTATCTTTTTGGTGAAAGGAAAGACTGCCCGCCTCTAGATCTGAGACTGACAGTCTCATAATAGAAGCAAAGGATATATGACTCTTTGAGATGTGAGAAGTTTTTTTTTTTTTTTTTTTTTTTTCAAAAGCTTAATTTTCCTGATTATTTATGAGATGAGAGAAGTTAGGCATAAATTTTTGTTTATGACATCTAAAAAGTAAGAAATGGAAAATTAAATGGGGTTGCTTGAATGGCAAGTTAGACTAATGATGATGTTACATTTGCCAAATTGCAATGTGTTTAATTAATAATCCATTTTACCATATATATATTTATTTTCCTCTTCTATTTGGGTTTTGGGACCCCCCCCCAACTAATGCGATGGGATGGCAAAGAGAAGATCTAATCAAAGTTATAATGTGGTTTTCCACTTTTCAACTCCAAAATTCATGGGATGTGATTGCCAAAGAAAGATTTTGATGAAATCGTTTTTTCACTAACTACTACATTATATATATATATATATATATATATATATATGGTTTAACTTTTAAGAGAGCCCCTACAATGTGTTTAGTTTAGTGCCAATATTGGACTCCAGAAATTTATCCAAAAATAATAATATATATTGGACTCTAGAAAATTGCTCGTACACCAAAAATGGAGTTCCAAAAAAAAAAAAAAAAAATTCTTATCTAGCAATTTTGTTTTAATAGAAAACCTTATCTAGCATGTTAATTTAACAGTTTAATTAATTATACTATTAGATCTATAAGTGGAAACACTTTTGTGTCTTCTAATATATTATTTTTAATGTTAGCATTTTATACATTCGATGTAGAAAGTCTAATCCGATTCTTAAACGAATTTGATCTGCCTTTAGTGTAAATATGCAGTTCCTATCCGGGAAGAGCAAGAAGAAGAAGAAACAAGGAAAAAAAGGAAGAAGAAGAAGAAAAAAAAAAAAAAAAAAAAACTTGTTGTTCAAAACTTGATAGAAAAGCACCAGGCAGGGGTTCTTCTTCCTTTCTTTTGTAATAACTTATATATATATATATATATATATATATATATATATTAGATAGGGCTAATGGGACCGCCCGCCAGATGCTACATTCCCTATGAGATAAACTATATAATATGTTGATGCAAGTTGTGATATAAAATGGGTGTGCATGTGAGAGAATCATGCTAAATGGATTTCTGAACCAACCAAATCTCCAAATCTATTTGTGGTTGAAAATCCAATAGCTTTACCCCCTTTTTTTTCCTTTTTTTTTTTTTTTGTTTTTTTTTTTTTAAAGAGTCCTTACCATAAGTTTTTATTTATTTGTATATAGAATTGGTTAAGTTTCGATTTTGTAGATTATATAGATAAACACATCATTCTGTCTTTGATTTCTTGTGAATATCAAAATCAACCCTCGTGAAGTTGGCTGAGACTTTAATCTGTTTGTTGTCTAGCAAGTAGAAGCATCTTTTAACGTTCAAAGAGAGAGAGCCTTTGCAGTTCAATTAAACCGTTAGCTTACTATATAAAATAAAACAAAATTTAGCATATGTGACAAATTTGGCATTATTTTGTTTTATGTTTATCTTTTATCCTTAAGTAAAAAATCAGGGGATAATTTTTTAAGATCAAAAAAATTTTTTTTTTCTTTTGTCTGCCCAACTTCAACCAAAGTATAAGAGAGCAAATGGGAAAGAAAAAAAAAAAACATCAATTTTGACTATTTCTTTTTAAGTAATTATAGAAAACGCTATCATAACTATTGATAATGCCTAGACGCCTTGATGAGATTGTGATATAAAGGAAAAAAAATGAAACCGATATTATTATATGGAAATATATACTAAATAACTTATTTACGGAAATTAAAATATGTAAATAGCATGTTTAAGATTAAAAAAAAAGTAAATAATATATTCGTGAATAAATTATAAATACATTTATCTCTTTCTCCCTGTTGTTTTTTAAATACTTTCTTTTTTTTATTGGTTGAATTTGTTGGTCGAAATATAACTTTAAATATCTATATCGGAGGCAATTGCGAATCAAGTTTGTAACTTAAAGTAGTAAGAGATTTACGTATAAAATATGGTGGAGGCAATGTCAATTTTCCTACGGAAAATTTACAATCACGATATTAGAAGTTTAATATGTAATTAATCATTTAGTCATAGAGATAATGTAGTAAATGATCATTTTTCTTTCTTTATTTTAGTAATTTATCGTCATTAATCGTTTAGTCATAGAGATAATGTAGTAAATGATTATTTTTCTTTCTTTCGTTTTAGTAATTTATCGTTAATCTCTCTTTTGTGAGAGTTTTAAAAGTAATTTATCTTAATCAAATTAAGAGCAATTGAATAAAGCGTGAAATAAAGAGTGCACTGTTATTTCATTTCACTCTCCCTTTAACTATCGCACCATTCTTGAGATGTCTATATCGACGAATATGAGGCAATTAAGTATATTTTACTACAAGATAAGTCATACGTTTTGTGTTCTGTGTTCGAGTTCATTTTGAACTCTATTGTAATTTATGGTTGTTTTTTTTTTTTTTAAATATCAACAAAAATTTAACTAGTGTTTTTAAAAAATCAACAAACTTTAATCTAAAAATTTAATTTTATTTTAAACTCAACCCGAATACCAAACGTACTAAATTTTAACCTAAAAATTCCATTTAATTTCAAACTCAATCTATCTGAATTTACTTTTTTTTTTAATTACTTTCGTAAATAATTACACTAGTGAGTTTTATTATTTTCTATATATCACATAACTTTTATAAATTCTCCATAATTAACATGGATTGTTTTTTCTTCTAATTTTTTTAAATGGTTTGATTTGTCGTGTTTTTAGTTATGTTTTAGCTTAACTTACTCTTTCGTTAGAAATAAACATTTGGACAAATTTCACTTCTCTCCTTCCCCGAATGGTTAAGTATTGTCACAAAATGTTCCCCAAACTTTGAAAACATTTACAAATTTTCCCCTATGTTAAATTTTTTTTATTTACAGAAAAATACACATTATACTCATTGGCATCATGAGTTGTAGGATATTAAATGTGAAATTATAAAGTGACACTTATTGACAGCACATGTGACACTCATTATCTTTATTAAATGTGAAATTACGAAGTTCCATGAGAGATATGTATGAGAAAAATGACAATTAACTCTAAATATTTACTATTTTAACCTAATTATAATGATAACTTCGCAATTTCATTCCCTAAAAAAAAACTTCGTAATTTAATATTTAATATCTCAAACTCATATTGTCAACTAGCATCATATGTTTTTTTTTTTTGAAATTTAATTGATAAAGGAAAGTCGTAAACGGTTGAAAGTTTAAGGAAGTTCATAGGATTTTTTTGTGATAAGTCCTGAAGTTCGGAGAACAAAAAATAAAATTTATACTAAACATTTTGCAGTTGAAATCATTTGCTCATGTCTTTGCAAATGAGATTAGGAAAGCACAATACGACAGCTTCATGCGCACACGACAAGACATTGGTAGTTGGTAAGAAACCTCCAACCGCTTTCATTCTTATACTTCACGCGTTAAAAATAATTAATAAGAAATAATAAAAATAATAATAATAATAATAATAAAAAGAAGAAGGAGAAGAAAATGAAAGAAAGAAACAACGTCAAAGCAGATGAAAAGTCAAAGACTGACCAGTGATCCCTTCTCTCCCAGTTTCTTCAACAACAAGCACATCACATCCCCCTCTTTCTTCCTTTCCGCTTCTTTCAATCTCTGCACTTCCACACCCACATTAAGAATTTTCTAATATATATAAAAAAATATTTATATATTTTAATTTCTTCCTCTGATATATATAAATAAATCCGACAAATTTCCAAAAAAAGAAAAAAGAATTCCAAATCTCTCTCAGAGATGGGAATCTCATGGAGCAGTGGCCGCCGACGAAGCAACTACTTCCAACACCCGCGGCCAATTCCGCCGCCTGCTGCTCCTGCCCTTCATCCCCCTCCTCCTCCTCCTCCGCCGCCGCCGCCGTCGCAGCATCACTTCCATTCCTCGTACTACTCCTCGGACCCTCCTCCGCCGCCACCGCCACCGCCGTCTCTTCCTCCTCCTCCGACGACCAACAACAACCCCAATAACAGCTACGTCTTCACCACTCCGACTTCTTCCAATCCTTCTCCTCCGGTGAGCCAGCCCCAGTACTACCCCCACCACCACCACCCCTATGGCGCGTGCAATCACCACCCCAATTCCGCGATGATGGGTCGGTACAGCCACAATTTCAATTACCAGCCTTTCTACGCCAACCACGCCCAGCCCGGCTGGTGGCCGCCTCCGCAGGCGGCGGCGGTTCGGCCTCATATGGGCCCTCCGCTGCTGCAGAACCCGCCGCCGCCGTTCGTCGACCACCAGAACGCCAAGAAGGTGAGGAACGACGTCAATGTCCATAAGGACACGTTGAGGCTCCAGGCTGATGACTTGAACCCCGATCACCACTTGGTCTCCTTCGTTTTCGACGCCGTGTTTGATGGGAGGTTAGCATTTAAGATTTTGGGTTAATTGTGATTGAAGAAAGTAGGAAAGTATATTCAGAAATTTGTGAGAGCTACGTCCAATTTCGGTCACGAGAATGCGTGTTAACTTTGTGTTAGGGCGATAATTAGGCTCCGCACAGTTCTTGATGTTTGTTGAGTGGTTTTTGTTTGATGTTTTTGGAATTGGGTTTCGATTTAGGAAGTACTATTGCAATGTGATTGGTAATTAGGAGATTAGAGAATAAGAAACTTTAACATTGTAAGCTTAATTTGGAAATCATGGTATTGGGATCATCCTTAAAGCTGGAAATATTGCAAGAAGATTGCAAGAGAACCACGCACCTTGTGCCTGGTATCGAGGCGCATTAATTTTGTGTTAAGGCGATGATTAGGCTCCACACACCAGACAGATTGTAGTTCTTGATGTTTGTTGAGTGGTTATGTTTGATGTTTCTGGAATTGGGTTCTGATTTAGGAAGTACTGTTACAATGTGTTAGTTAATTCGGACATTACAGAACAGAAAATGTTGAACATTGTAGGCTTAATTTGGAAATTGTGGTGTTGGGATTGTCCTTAAAGTTGGAATTTTGTTTTATTCAATGAAGGTGACTACTAAAGAATGGAAGAATATGAAGTTGAAAAATATAAGTAGTTGGCATTAGGTGAATTTTAGTGCAGAAACTGAAAACTTGAAGATGTATGAAAGAAAATACTTGTTTGATTGCGTAGCGGCGGAGCTAGCCTTTTAATTCAATAGGGGTGTATACTAAACCTAAATCCTGTATGATAACTACATTTTTCAATAGAACCGAAAATTTATTGGTTGATGTATACAAGCAATGAGCTTACAGGTAAAAGAGTAGAGATTTTAGTGGGGGCTCACATGAGATAATTAATTTTTAGTGTGGGCAAAAAGGAAAAATCACAAAATAGTTCAAACTAAATTTTAAAATAAGAAAAATTCAGTTGGGGTGGCAACCCCTACTTGGCCCAATGTAGGTCCGCCCTAATGGTTCCATTTATTCTAGTTTGAGTCTCTAGAAATTGAATGTGCTAAAGGAAATGAAGTTTATGCATTTTACTTACTTTAGTGTCCTTCATGTTATCTGGGAATTGCGGGATGTTGTAGTTGTCATGGTGAGCCAAGGTAAGGGTGAATAATGCTTTAGCAAAAGAAAAAAAAAGGGGGTAAATAATGAATTTTTCTGGTTGTTTTGCTCCCACATTGGTCAGTTGTTATAGCGTGTTTGTTCGACAAATAGTGAAGTCATCTTGCATTACTTGAAACTCGGAATGAATCGATGGTCATATTTCTGCCTTTTAGAGTATATGCTGGTATATATTTGTTTGAGAATGAATTTATCTTGTAAGAATTTTACCTAAAATTTTGGCTTTGAAGATTTTTTTTTCTTCCTGTTGATAACTAATGCGAATCCTTTTTTAAACACCTCTCTCTCTATTTATGTGTTCCTTCCTTATCCTCGCCTTTTGTCTTTCAAGTTTCTTCTTTGATGTGATTCTGAATTCATTAGGTTTTTTGTTCTGGCAATGAGATTATAACATGCAATAAAACCCGAGAGCTATATCATAGTTAGCTCTTCATAGATAAAAGGTTTTTAGTTTTCATCTTGTTCAATAACAGCTGACCATTTATAAAAATAATTTTGAATTAGCTGATTTGTGACGTTAACGTTACAAAAACACTTTGTCAAAAGTATGAATTTTTTTTTTCCTTACTAATAAGTTATTCTGTTCATTTGGTTGTGTTTTCTAATTCACAGCATTACCATTTTATACTTTGCCAAGGAAGAGCCAAATGGAAAGTTTGTTCCACAGTATGAGGCGTTTTCCCCTGTGACAATCCCCTTTCAGAAAGGAAGTGGCCAGAGATTTTGCCAGCCTTCAGGAACAGGCATTGACTTAGGCTTCTTTGAGTTGGATGACCTCTCAAAACCATCACCAGAAGAAGACGTATTCCCTCTTGTTATATCTGCTGAAACGCGTCCGTCACCTCATTTGATAGGAGAACATATTAATGGGTTGCAGGGTATATCCAATAATTTTCAGATCACTCAGGCCGTGCTGGAGAAGAAAAACACAGAAACTTTCCAAGTTAAAGTAATTAGACAAATATTATGGATCGATGGAGTTCGCTATGAGCTACAGGACATTTATGGAATAGGAAGCTCATCTGTGGAAGGCTTTAAAGACGATGATTCCGGAAAGGAGTGTGTTATATGCATGACCGAACCTAAGGATACCCTTATTGTACCTTGCCGGCATATGGTGAGTACCTTTTGGATTCTATTGCAAATATTGAAAGCCAAGAGCTTATTGGCTGGTGATTCTGTGGTTTTACCAGATTGTTGGTTTACTGTTAAGAATATAATACTGATCAGCAAATACTAAAGCTCGCTATGTTCAAGCATGTCTTATTACAAACAGTTTGAATTAGGCACACCAGCTTGAAATAATCTGTCATCTATCTACGCGTATGTGGATCCCAATTCCCAAATGGGATTTTCCGCGAAGTTTCCAAGCTGTTATGATTTGTTGACTAGTACAATATAATCTTATGAAAAAATTAGGGAATTGGATGGTCGAATCACTTATACCTTGGCGTTAATCAATTTGTGCTTTTAGTGTTTCAGAAGTTTATATGTTGGCTCATCGAGGTTATTGAGTTATTTTCTTCTCTAGCACAGAGAATTTTGGCAACCCATAGTGGGGACGAAATAGTTTTCTCTTCCTTGTCTCCTTAGACACCCTTGTGTTTGAGTACAAGGATGCGAACTTAGGATGAATTCACATTTTTTTCAGTTTTCTTCATGCTGTTTGAACCTACTACTTTGTTCTCAAGTAAGTTTCTCTATTACCCAGTGTATGTGCAGTGAATGTGCCAAAGAGTTGAGGCTTCAATCAAACAAATGCCCCATATGCCGTCAACCGATCCAGGAACTTGTTGGGATCAAAATAAACAACGGCGATGAGTGATGGATATATTTCTCTGAAATACAGATTTCATTTCATGGTACGATCGCCAAAATTCTATTTGTTTATGTGCAGTTTTATCTTTTTTCCCGCCTTGTTTACTATTTTGGTGGATTGCATTTTCTATTTTCCTTCTAAAGTTCTAGAGCTTCGAAATCCAATTTTCAAGAGAGACAGATTTTATTAACCTTGTATGCAGGGTGTACGAGTGAAGCATTAGCTTCTTCGACAGTCTTGGCTGGACAGGCTTCGTATTTATACTTGTATAAACAGGTCAATAGAAGTTAAAAAAATATACTATATTGCGCGGTAAATTTTGTAAAGCTTTTAAATTTTGAAGCAATTCTTTTTTACCTCCTTGATTACGTTTGTCTGAGGTGTAGATCAAACAATCTTTTACAAGACTTATCTTCATCTACCTAATGTTGTTTCAAATTGTCATATGATATTTCACTATGTTAATGCAGAATTTTCAGTTTACTGGCCTTATCTATGTACTCTTTTACCCTTTCATAAGGCAAATAAATTATTGGTCCCCCTTGTCAGAGATTCTTTATCTACTTGTATAGAGTTTCCAGGGTCAAAAAGCATGAAAAAGGGTGCTAATAGGGCTACCCGATTATTTGGATGAACACTCTAGGCTAGAGAGGTGGAGGAGGGAGAGTAACTTATTATTATTTTTTTTAAATTAAATGTATATATGTGTGTCTATATATATATATATATATATTTCTGGGCTCAATTTCAAAGAGAGAGGCTGAGAGGGAATATTTGCTTCAGAAGTTAGCATCTTAGGGGGACAAACTTAAGAATCTAAAAAAGCTTGAGTGGGCCTTGAGTATAGAGTGTGTCAACTTTGAAACCAAGATAGAAAGCTCATGGAACTAACACTCATGATTATTTACATCTCCTTTTAACATTCTTGCCAATTGGGTAAACATATTTTTACAC
Source organism: Ficus hispida (assembly GCA_025413025.1). NCBI lineage: Eukaryota > Viridiplantae > Streptophyta > Magnoliopsida > Rosales > Moraceae > Ficus > Ficus hispida. The sequence continues at coordinate 17,080,908 of CM046368.1, read as the reverse complement.
CTATACATTTAAATGTGAGTTTGTGTTGTTTTGGTGTATGAGAATGCATAAAATCTTTGCTTGTTCACTTTGTGAGGCTTGAATTGTCCTTCAACGGTGTCCAAAACTCAAATCCTTGAACTTATCATGGACAAATTTCTTGAGTGAGTGCCTCAGATAGTACTAAAAAATGCAATTCTTTCTGTTTAATAACCTCATATTTTGATCTATTTATTGATAGTAATTAACGACAAAATTCTAGCTCCACTTTTTTTTCACTGGTTTTTGTGTCTCTTACATTTTAAGGCAAAAGGGTACCTTTGTAGTACTCATTGCTTGCATGTACACTATAAAACGTTATAACTATTCATTATTCCCGATCCCTTGTATAACATGACGAACTAGCCTATTTTCATCTTTACTCTTTACAAGTCCAAAAATCAATGTCTATTCACTTGGATATACACTTCCCCAAAGGTACTCACCTCCTTTTTCCCCCATTATTTTCTCTCATTTTCGTGTTGGAGTTTTTTTTGGTTGAATAGTTCGTCCTAGGAACATTCATTTTTTGTAAGTTTGTATGGTAGTAAACATAGTTCCATAGTGGCTTGTCCTCTGGATGTCATAAGAGAATCATGTCCGTAGTAAATGTGCAGTACATTACATGTGCATCAATTTGACAGCCAGCGGTCCTATAGTTTCAGTACCTGAATATAAATTTAAAAAAAAAAAAAAAAAAAAAGATGACTCTTTGAGATGCATATAATTGACTACATCTCTTTTGAGGTGCATACAATTGACGACTTCTTTCTTGAATGGAGTTTTGGGTGGAATTGAGCACAAGGGCATGTTAGTCACCATAATGGAGTAATATTTTTGTAATATATATTTATAGATGCACACATATACGGGAACTCAGCTTCTCAGGTAACTCTAACAAACAACACTTGTAATTTTTTTTTTACATTACTGGTAACAACCAGTTGATTGTAGAGCGATATTTTTCAGTGATACTTGTCATTAATCCATGTTACAAGATTTCAAATAGAATACAAGTGTGGGACTTGTCCGTCTGCTGGACAAGGGAGCAAGAGAGGTTTTCACACACAAGTATATAATATATAACAATAATAAGAAGAAAACTTGCAATTATGCAAGAGTAGCTAGTAATGGGAGTGTGGAACACTACAAAATTGAAAAGGGTTGTACTAAAATGGAGAGTGTGTTTCCTTAGTGGTCAAAACCTACTCCATCATGACACCCCCCATGATTATTTTCCCTTAAGAGACTAAAATCTAGAACCATAACATGAAAAGGCTGCAGATACCATTGAGAGAATGAAGCCATTCTTGGGGTGGGGAGGGAGTTGTAGGAAAGTTCTAATAAATGACCTCCTTAATTTGCATCCATTTTCTATTACCAATCACTATCCAACAAGCATGTGGTGAGCATGTGATCCCATTGCGCACTTATATGGAAATCACTTTAGGAAGCTGCTCGACTCATTTTTCCTTGAGGAAACTCATAGGCCCAAAAAAAAAAAAAAAAAAAAAAAATGGAGGTGATGTAATATGAATCCCCCAAATTGGCTATGTGAAAATCCCATGAAAACTAGGCTGTCATAATCTCACCTAGTAACCAAGTAAACCCTAGTCAAAATTTGGTGCAGAGGAAGAGAACTTGTTGTACGAAAACTTGTATTTATTTATTTTTTTTCCCCTCCAACGAATGCTAATTGCACTCAAGTTAGGCTTTCAGGTGTATCAACGGTTTAGATCTTGCACTCGCGAGTGTGAAATGGAATTTTACAGGCTGTAGAACATGGTTTTTGCTTATAGACCTAATGAAGTTGCCAATTGAACAAGTTAGAGCAAGAAAGCCATGTTTAGGTCCTTTGTCACCATTCAAACGCCCCTTTTACAGGTAAAGTGACCTCTTTCAAAGGGATAAAAGAGAACAAAGGAGAAAAAAAGAGCCATAAAGGGGGTTCATTACGGTTTAGGCTTTTAAGAAGAAAAACAATAATTTGCTTACAAAAGAAGTGTCCAAAGAGCCTAATAAACTTGATTCTTCTTTCATCCAAAGTGGCTAACCCTGTGTTGCTTTCTTTATATAATTGCCCTTAAAGCAAGGAATGAAAAAAAACAAAAAACCAAAAACAAAAAAAACAAAAACAAAAACAAAAACAAAAAGAACTTTATTAGTTGCAGTGTTAGACCTTTAACCATTTCTTTTTAAAAACCATGACAAAGAACTATTTATTCAACATATTTCAAATCATAAGACACAAGGGCCTTCTTCAATAAAAACAATAAAGGGGTTTGGTAGATTTTAGGAAACACTAGTGTTTTCCTTTGTCCAAATTTTTTAATTCAAATTTCCAATGCACCATAAATAATGCAAATGCCACTGAGTGAAATTTTAGCCAAATTTGAAAAACTCTTCTTCACATAAAGACATAGGAGTTCAAGTTGTAACAGAGAAGAGTAGGCACAAAATTAATGGGTTTAAAAAGAGGTAAGTTTAACTTCGCATTTCTTTAAGTCACTATCTTCATTAAGTCATCTGATTCATGTAGGTACTTTTTTATTTATTTATTTTGTTCATGATTTTCTCTCTATCTCTCTCTCTCCTTTTCCTTTTCCCTTTTCAATAATCAAATTGAAGAGGAAAGACTTAAAAGGAATTCTATAAATTGTTTGATGTTTTGTTCAAAAAAAAAAAAAAAAAAAAGAAATATGAAGTGTAAGAAGATCCGTAGTATTTATTGTTCTTTCAATCATAAAAAAGCCTTGAAAATTGATCAATCACTTCTTAAAATTTAGCAAATACGTATAATATAAATACACAAAAGATCAAAACCTACGGGCTTTTTTTTTTTTTTTTAGTATAACGTTTTAAACTTTGTACATAAACCCTTTTTTTGAAATTGAATATTCAAGAAAGCGACTAAAAGGCATCCCAACGGGGAGATCTTTTGACAAAATATGACAAATAAGACATAGTTTTTAATTATTAGATTTTTATTGAAGAAACTATTAAACCTCATACAAACAAACAGTTGAAAATAAAGACCGAAGAGTATTTTCATGTTCTACGGTAAAATTTTCTTCTAAATGGATATTTGGTGAATGAGTTGAGTTGAGATTTTTAAATTTAAATAGTAATTTTTGTTGATTTTTTTAGAAAAGATAAAAAAAATTTCAAAAAAAAATAAAAAACATGATAAAAAAATATAATTTAATTTAAGTTGAAATAGAATATCATACACCTCCTAAATATATATATATATATATATATATATGCTGATATGCATTAGGCTTGCATGGCCAAATCAAAAGTCAAAAGGTTGAAAGGATGAGGTCAAGCAAACTTGCATCTCAAAGCTACAAAAATCCAAGAGGAGAGTGGTCAAATTGGTCATTTTGGTAGGACAGGGGTATTTGGGTTAAAAATGTCTCAAAAATGGTATAAAAATTAAAAATGTTTAGCAACGCCACCAACTTAGGTCCCTCAATTAATGTCACTATTTATTGTACTCGTCTAATATGGGAAGAGGAAAATATCTGACAGAGTTCATTCACATCTGCTGATAATAATTATCAGAGATTAAAAAATCTGAGATATCGCCCATTAACATTTATATTAATTAAAAAGAAAAAAGAAAAAAAAAAAACCAAAGCCGAGCCGAGCCACAAAAAGTGAAGCCATTTAAAAAAAAATAAATAAATAAATAAAAGGCTGAAGCAAGCTTTAGAGCCAAGCGAAATGCCCACATGGCTGATAGGCAGAGACCCAAAACGCATAGTAATTAGAAAGTCACAACAGGCTTCTCTGAATATGGTAAGCGAAAAAAAATTAAAATATAAATTGCTAAAGCCAAAAACCAATAAATAAAGGACCAAAAGAAAAGAGATAGAGAAGAAGAAGAAGAAGAAGCCTTGTAAAGCTTTGAAAGAGTATAGTGACTCTCTCTCTCTCTATCTCTATCTCTTCTCTCTCTCTCTCTCCTCTCTGTGCCAGTGCTCCTTGCACTTTGTTTGAGCTCTTTTCTCTCTCTACATTTCTTTCTCCCTCTCTCTCTCTTACCCTGAAACAGAGGAAGCAGAGACATACAGAGGGGTTTAATGTCCATACCACCGTCTCTCTCTCTCCTCTTTCACTCTCTATCTCTATCTCTATCTCTATCTCTCTTTCTCTCTCTCCAAGACTGAAACTTTTGTTGTTGGGCTCTCATAACTTTCTCTGCTCAGAAAACACAGCAGCAAAACCCCATTTGTTTTCTCGCATTTTCTCTCTTTTTCTTTCTCTCTCTCTGTGTTTGTTTTTGGCTTGGGAAAGTCCCCGAAAGATACAACAAGAACAGAGTAGAACACCATTTTCTGGAGGCTCTCTGCAATTCTCTCTCTCTCTCTCTCTCTCTCTCTCTTTACTGTTTAAGCTCAGCTTCTTCTGGTCCTCACTTAGATCTATCAAGACTTTTTTTTTTTTTTTCATCTTCGATTATTGTTGTATCTTTTCTGTTTGGTGCATTTGAGTGGTAAACAATGAGTAAAGAAGAGTTTCTGAAGATCCAGGTAACAATCTTTCTCTCACCATTTTTTTTTAAATTATCGTTATTATATATTTATATAATATATATATTTTTTCTTTAAGAACTTTTCTTCATTTGAAATCTATAGTTTCAGATTTGTGTTCCATTATTTTTTTTTTGTTGATTTTGTTAGGATTCCTTTTTATCTTATATTATATATCTTGTAGCTTAGTGGAAACAATGAACATATCCCTTTCTTTCTCTTTCTCTTTGTTTTTTTTTTCTTTTTTCGTTTTAAATGATATCTCTCTTTACTCTTGTTTCTTGCGTTTTGGCTTTGCTTGTACCCGCAGAAATGTGTCCTCAAAGTGAATATACACTGTGATGGTTGCAAGCATAAAGTCAAGAAAATCTTGCAGAAAATTGATGGTAAAATATAAATACTATAGTACACATAATATTTCTCTCATTTCACTAGTCAAAATTGTTGTACTTTTTTTTTTTTTTTTGTTTTTGGTGGCTTAAAAAATTTTTTTTTGTTTTAATCTTCATAGGCGTTTTCACCACCGACATAGACTCGGAGCAAGGAAAAGTGACCGTCTCCGGCAATATTGACCCTGCCGTTCTCATCAAGAAGTTGGCGAAATCCGGCAAACATGCAGAGCTCTGGGGTGCTGCAAAATCCAACAACAACAACTTCGCAAACCAGTTCAAGAACATGCAAATTGACAATGGCAAAGGTGGAAACAACAACAACAACGGCAAGGCTCAAAAGGGTGGCAACAACAACAACCAGATCGCGAACCAGAATCAGAACAAAGGAGGCCAACAAAACGGCGGAGGACATCCGCAGCAGCTACAGCAGCAGCAGATTCAGCAGCAGCTGCAGCAGATTCAGCAGCTGCAGCAGCTGCAGAACATGAAGGCGTTCCAAGATCTGAAACTGCCGCAATTGAAAGGCATGCAGATGCCGATGAACCCCAAGGACATGAACAACCAGAAGGCGGTCAAGTTCAGCCTGCCGGAGGACGAAGACCTCAGCGACGACGACTACTACGACGACGACGACGAGGACTACGACGATGACGAATTCGATGATGAAATCGACGACCACCCGCCCAGCAAGATGAAGCCTGTCATGGGTGGTGCTGGAGGTGCACCCGGCGGGCCGAATATGATGATGATGAATGGCTTAATGAACCCCCACCTCATGAATAACGGTCAAAAGGGCGGTAACAATAGCAACAACGGTGGTGGTGGTAATGGGAAGAAAGGTGGTGGTGGTGGTGGTGGTGGTGGTGGTGGTGGAGGGGCTGTGCCTGTTCAAGTAAATATGCCTAATGGTGAGGGTAAAAGTGGAAAGAAAGGCGGCGGCGGAGGAGGAGGCGGTGGTGGGAACAATAATCAGAGCCAAAATGGTGGTGGAAAGGGCAAGAATGGTGGGCCTTTACCAAATGGTGGTGGAGCTAACAAGAATGGAGGAGGCAACAATGGTGGGAATGTGAACAATGGTGGTGGTAAAAAGGGTGGAAATGGAAATGGAAATGGTGGGATTAATATTATGAGTGAAGGCGTTCAACCCAAAGGATTTGGTGGTGGTGGCGGTTATGGGATGCCGAACATGGGCGGCGGTGGTGGTGGAGGTGGAGGTGGAGGTGGTCAAATGGGGAACATCAACATGGCAATGGGCCAAATGGGCCACCACCCCCAAATGGGCAACATCCCAATGGGCCAAATCCCGGCGGTCCAAGGCCTGCCGGCGAGCGCCGCCTCCGCCGCTGCAGGAGGCGGAGCCGCCGGAGGAGGGTACTTCCAGGGGCCGGGACCGGAGGTGATGGCGGGGAACCCTTACCACCAACAGCAGTACTTAGCGGCGGTGATGAACCAACAGAGGGCCATGGGGAACGAGAGGTTCCAACCCATGATGTACGCCCGGCCGCCGCCGGCCGTCAACTACATGCCGCCGCCGTCGTACCCGTACGGGCCTTACCACCACCAACCGCCGCCGCCGTCGGAGCCACATTATGCCCACTTCTTCAGTGATGAGAACACCTCAAGTTGCAGTGTCATGTGAGAGACGAAAAAAGTTGGTGAGGTTGGGGAGTGGTGGTTTGTGTGGTTCTTGCTTCAGTCAAAAAATAGGTTTTCAAGGACTCTTTAAAAAAAAAAAAAAAAAAAAAAAGGGGTCTGATGATGATGCCATATAATACATGGAAATGAGTTTTTTTTTTTTTTTTATAACTTTTTGTTGTCGTTTTTAGTTTTTTTTTTTCCTCCTTAAATTTTACCCTTTTTTTTAAATCCTAAGTTGAATTAGGAGGTTAATTATCCATAGGGAGTATTTAAAAATATATTGATAATATGATAATATTTCAAAGCTTTTTAGGTCAAGTAAGGATGATGGTTGTAAGTGGGGGGTGTGTGGGGGACAAAGACAATGGCTCTACAACTTGGGGGGGATTTTGTTGTCTTCTCTTCTTCTCTCACTGTTTTTCATGAGATGTTTATATGTGTTTATATGTTGCAAAACAAGAAAAAATAAGATGGAAAAAAAAGAAGAAAAGAAATGGGAGTCCAAAAAAAAAAAAAGAAAAAGAAAAAGAAAAAGAAAGAAAGAGCCCATCTCTCTCTTTTGCCCATTTCTCTCCCAAAAGTCCAATTTCTCTTTGTAATCTATTGTCTGCTTTGGGCACCAAAATTTCAAGTTTTTATTTTTATTTTTATTTTTATTTTTTGCCTTGTTATTATTTTGTGCAATGTTCTTACTACTTGAGCTTATTTAATTGCGCACCCACTCTCCTGTGTTTTTCTTCAATGCTTGTAATTGTAACTACGAAATTATGGATGTTTATGTGGTGGGGTCCACTTGAAAAAACAAATTAGTATCTTATAGTGGAATGGTTTTGGACTCTGGACCCCACCATTCTTCAGAACCGTGTTTCTAGTAATAATGCTTATAATCACATAAGAGAGGGAGAGAGAGAGAGAGAGAGATTGGAAGGAGCAAGAAGAGAAACAGTGATTTCACAACTGAGTCACTGAGTGAGCAAAGCGAGTCAGAAATTGCAACCAGTAGCAAGAGGCCAAATTGTCTGTCTCACTGGTTAGTGTCTGCACGAGTACGAGCGGAAAAACAAACCGTAGAACATGTTGACAAGGACAAGCTAACTACTTTGATTTCGAGAAATCGAACGGCGTGGACACATTTCACACTTAGTTTAGTTCCTTGTGGGGTCTAGTCTTATCAGCGTAAAGGCCATCACAGAGACAGCAAAAATTTTGCAAATTTTAAAAAAAATTTATTTGTTAAATAAAAAAAAAAAGGGGACCCACATTACATAACTCATTGGATTTGTCACATGATGATCATGATTGTAAAAATGGGGCTCATCAAGATCCATCCATCTGTCTAGTCAGACAGTGATCGATGCTGGGGTATCTCTGTAAGTAGCTGTACGTTATCAAAAGTACTTCTCTGTTTGTTCAGCTTACGATTTCCCATGACTTGTGTACCTTGTAAAAAAACTTAATATGTATACGATAAACGAAGCACTAGATTTTACACCCTCATCTGATCTTGCCAAACAATACCCAATCCCCAGCTTTGGTAAGTTTTATTATCAACCGTTCGATATATATCAAGATTCTATTGATTTCACATTTTATTTAAACATTTTTAAGGGGATTTTAATATGAATCACATTCAGAAACATGCACGTATAAATTGAAGTTGTACAGTCTATTTGGGTCAAGACATGGCATCTTGATTGGAAAATTAATTTTCAACTCAAAATAATATTTTATTATTCACGTATTTACATAAAAATTATATAAAATTTAAACCGAAACGAAATAAGATCCATATTAATAAGTTTTAAAATTTTATATTTATTCAATCGAAATAATTTTTTTCCCCCATGTCCATTTTTCACACCTACCTCCCATTTTCAATCTAAAAATACATGTCTAAAACCTGCCTCGTACGGGTCTGTAAAAAGAAAGCAGTTTTTTGGGTGTTTGGTTACGCTAAGTAGAGTGATTCAGGGCAAACATCACAGGGCTGCACGGCGTGCTGAGAGAGCCTGAGAGAGCATTTATTGGGTGGTGCGGGTAGGGGGTGGAAGAAGAGCTCGAGATCCGATATATGTTTTTGTGTGGGGGTGATCAGCACTGTTTGGAAGCGGGGATAACATTGCTCGGAGCGAGTAACAATAACCCATCCTTGGGTCGGATATGTAATAAAGCAAAACTAATGTATGGCAACCATGCAAAGCTGAGAGAGAGAGAGAGAGGGAGAGAGAGGGTTTTGAGTTAGACGGGGGGGGGCAGGTGAGGAAGGGAATCAAAATCACATGGGGTGGGGGAGGGGAGAGTCAAGACTATAAGAGAGTGTAATGAAAATGTCAAACTTAAATATGTGTGTATATATTTATCAAAAACAAAAACAAAAAATGTAACAAAACAGAGAATGGGGGTGGGTGATGTGGGAATTGGGGATAAGAGAGAGTTCATTTTGTTTACCATTTCATTTAGGAGAGAAGAGTTCGTTTTCTTTAGTGTTCTGATGTTCTGTTTCATAGATCGTCTTTTTCCACTTTGTAAGAACGGCTGGTTTTTCTCTTAATTAGTTTGAGTATTTATCTTTGTTTATTTTGTATTTGGGTTTGTTTCTCGTTAGCAAGAGTTGTTTTTCTTTTTCTTTCTTTCTTCCTTTTTTTTTATAAGTTTTTTCATCATTGATTGATCGGATGTTTCATTAATTATAGATGATTTGTTAAAGGCTGTGTGTGCGCTTGATATTTGTTGTATATTTTTAAATGTCTTCTATTTCAGTTTATGCTATCTCTCTTCGAGCACCATTTGAGTATATTAATACAGTCGATTGTTTATTGATGTTGAGTTTTTTTAGAGTATGGGATTTTTTATGTGTATTGTCTTTCGTGCTTTGGAATACATTTTCCTTTAAAATGTCTTGTTTTTAACTGTTAAATGTATATCAAATTCTATCAATTTAATAGTTTATTTTTCATTTTGATATAATAATTAAATTTAGATCTCGCATAAAGATAAACAGTTTATTAGCAGAAGAATTAAAACTGCCCATTTTAGAAAGGCCGAGATTTTGAGAATCAAACCATGGATATACCAGCATCTATGATCTCTCTCTGTCTCTTTTATTGAGAGCAAATAGATTTAAATTATACATCGTACAATGAAATAAGATATAAATTAACAATAAAATGTACCTACATATACATGTTACCAAATTATGCGTGAGCTTTTAACAAAACTAAGGGTGAGTTTGGTTCACCCATCCAAACTCAAATTTTTTAACTCAATTTTTGTCTTTGTTTGAAAATTTTTTTTATCTTTTCTGAAAAGGTCATCAAAAATTATTATTGAAAATTAAAAATCTTAACTCAAACTCAAATACCAAATACCCCCTAATATCACACGAAATGCACTATGATAATACTCAAAAGTTACGTGTTGAATTACATGATATAATATCATCGGAATCAAACATATGACCGCAATCAAAAGCTGATCCGTTGTTTCCTCAAAAAAGCAAAAGGTTCTGAAGAACAAAATTTAGGTGACTTTGTTCTTCTTTTTGATAATTAGGTGACTTCTTGTTGCAACTGAGAAAATTGCGTGGGTTTTATTTTTGTGCTGCACCAACAACGTGCTGTCTATCCTTGGATGATTTTTTATTTTTTCGTTTTGTTTGTTTTTTTTTTGGTGAAAAGAAAGTGAAGAATACAATGGTGTTTTCACGTCTTCACCAACTGTTATTTTTAAGAATTTATCAGGATTACTTATACAACTAAAAGAAAATAAATACATGTTTTTATTCGTACAAGTCTTTATACATAAATCATATAATCTCATATTCAGAAAACTAAATGTAGATACAAAGAATCGAATATCTGGTATATAAGAAAAAAAAAAAACAGAGAGGTGATCAGATATTATTGCTATACTATCATCATGGGCCAAGATAGATATATATTATATATTTTCTTTTTTCGTTCTTTAGTTTGGGATTATTCTTTTTCCCCATAGGAAGGTTGGTTTATGAGCTATAATAAGCTTTTTGTGGATAACTTTAGCCCTATTTTAAGGAGAAATTCAGGGTGTTTAAAGGCAAAAATGTTCTAAAATACGTGGTACAGAAAGATAGGGATTAATCATGATGAAGGGGACAGAAGCTTATCTATCAACTTTGTTTTTCTTTTTTCTTTTTCTTTTTTTTTTTTAAGATTTGTTTTTATTTTCTTTATTTATCTTTTTTTATTGCCTTTTAGCCCTTGAATTTGACTAGGGATTGTAAAAACCTGAACTTTCACGCTGGCCCTCAAGTTGCTGTTTTCTTTCTGTATTGGCTCCACTTGATTGACCTACTTTTTGGTGTTTCCCAACATTGTGTTCCCACCCAGCCAATCATGTTTTGCCACGTGCACCCTAAGACCTTATTTACACCGTTTCTAAACCGGCTTATTAAAGACACTATATAGCTATACATTCCCACTGATTGGATGAAGTCATATTCACTCCTCACCAAAACCACGAACCATTTACCACAAAAAAAATAAAAATAAAAATAAAAAAAATAAGAACCATTTTATTCAAAGTTCATCCAAGTTTTGATGACATTATCCCTTGCTCTCTACTTCAAGTCTCTTTAAAGAATGATGAAACTAGACAAATTTGCTTCCTAAATCATAACAAAAACAAAAACAAAAACAAAAAACCTTTTTTTTTTTTTTTTTCGTTGAAGATTTTCAACTCATAGCCTCGACAAGTAAATGGGTTATTTTAGCAATATTCTTTGCTTCTTCTGCTATCCACTCTGCCACATCTTTTCTTCAAAAGGATTTTTTTTACTCGTACTCCTTCAAAGTCCTTCAATAAATTAACAATATATTTATCATATTAGCTAAACGAAGAGAATTCTACTACCCCCTCATGGTAGAGGTCTTGTTACATCACTTATACCAATAGTGGTATAACAAAATTAGAACGCAATTGTTTAGATAATATTATTCCACCTGTTTTATAAGTGTTATCCGATTAAAATGAATTCGATATTATGTATGAATCAATTAGTTTGTTAATCCATAATATATATATATTTAAAAAGATAAATAAGCGATAAATAATATTTTCATTCTTATTTTTGAATTATCATGTCCAATCATTTATCACGTGATGAATCTATCAAATGTCATGTGTTTTTATATATATATATATATATATTTGTCTATTATACATTGACAAAGCACTAGTCAATTAGTATGTCTTATGAATTTCAAAAAAACAAAAAAAGGAAGTCTATCAAATAGGGTGATCTCCTTTTATTTTTATTTTCAATTCAAGTCCTGTGATGTAACATAATTCTTCAATAAAATCAAATGAAAAAAAATAAAAATTATTGCAAACGGATCCAAGTAAAATTCTTCGGCTGAGATGGGGTTGGGCCCACATTAGGCTTGATTGGTCTACTCAGTGACCCCACTCTAATCGGGGCCCCCAGTGTCACCAGGAACGAACAAAATTCCCTTTTATTTTGATTTTCCCTAAAAAGCACCCACTAACGGAGCCAAACAAACGCCGTTTACATTTTTAACTTCTTTTTTTTTTAATGAAAAAAAGAAAAAGAAATAGAAAAACAAAAAAGGGTCAAAATGTAATAATTACAAGCCACTGAAAAGAAGGACATGAAGTAAAAATTCGTACCATCGAACGATTAAAATAACTCTGTCCTATTTTCATCGGACGGCGAGAATGAATTTATTAATTTTTATTCTCTATTGTTTTAAACAAAGCATAGGGTGCTCTTATCCTACGCTCTTAGAATATTTAGGGCTTTTTCTATGGTGTTAGCCTGCGCACCACCTTCCCTGTCTCCCTTTGATTATGAAATGACCGACTTATCCTTCGTCGTACATGAAGCAAACACATTTATTTTGTTTTGTTTATTTGATATTAAATAGATATAGAAACAGTCCTATAAAAAACTCTCATTTAGCTATAATTACTAGCATCGGTGTCCAATAAACGTGTTAACGATAAATTTTAATATTTAAATTATAAACTACTCTTTACATTGTCATTTCTGATATTAAGTATGATTTATATTATATTTGATGTTAAATTTGACATCTACTATAACGTTAAAGTTTTATATTTGATTACCATTAATAATTCCAATATTGCTATCTTAAAATATATGAATATCAAAAAAAAATATTTTGACAAAAAAGTAGATAGAAAACATTTGAAATAGCAGTATTATATAATTTTTGTGTTAAATATAGTATGAACATTTGCTTATGTATTGAAGATAATCTCAGAGATATTATATATATATATATATATATATATATATATCTTCTTCCAACACAGGCACAAAACAGAATGATAGTGAAATGATACCATGAGAGCATCTAATTAGGAAATTCTCCCCATTGGAGTCACTAAAGATGTGATAGGCAGGGTCTTTGAGAATATGATGTCATGTTGGAAGTTTCTTATGCAGTCTACAGAGGAGTTAGAAAATTTCTGCATTGCAATATTATTTATTTCTATAATGGGGCTTATTTATTTATTTATTCACTTCCTTCGCATGACATGTGAACTCCCAAAACCAGATATATTTCTACTAATGGTTAACAATTTTTTTTTTTTTTTGTCTATATTGACAAATTTTTACTAGTTAAAATATTCATTACTACAAAATAACAAATAAATGACAAAAAATGATGACGATATTCTAGAAAATTGTCGTAAAAAATGCTTTAAAAAAATACGTAACATGAAATTCATCCGAAAATCATAATATAAAACCATGGGAAATGTGGTTTTTCTATTGTGGGTGGTATTAACATTTTTTTTTTCCTTTGAAAATGTTACGGCTTGGAAGCTAGCTCACGTATTCTTTGGTAACATCTAATCAAGAGATGACATTATTGAAATTCAACGTGTCTCTAAAATTCTAGGTGGGGTGATATGCTTCCTCCTAGAGAATTAGCTATGGTGGTTATGCCACTACCCTTCCACTTTGAAGGCCTATATATATATATATATATATATATATCCCACATTCACTCTTTTATCACATTTCCCTTTTACCCCACCCACTAAAAAAAAACACTATGGTCAACAGTACAAGCACCAAATCCACATTAGAAACTATAATTCAAAAGTCTACAACTTATTTCCTCAAAAAAAAAAAAAAAAAAAAGGGTGTACAACTTATAGTCCAAGCCTTGCATGTGTGGCATGACTATTGTCTAGAGTCTAGACCGATGTCCTCTACAAAACCACATCAATTTGATTAAATTTAATTTAACTTTGTAATACCTGGGAAAAAAACAAATTAATTATAATCATCATTGTTTTTGTATAGAATATATTTACAAACACCACGATGTACAACACTACATATTAATAAAGTGAATCTCATAATATTGAACGACGTTCTCTTAGTTCTATTACTCCCACTTCTATTGTTATGTTACTCAATATCTCCAGTGATATTTCACATATATATAAAATATATTTTCCTATCTAGATCCAAAGTGATTCATAGAATATGGTTATCTAGATTTTCCCTTTTTTTAACAAGGGAAAAAGGATAAAGTTGGTGATCATAGAAATCCTAGATTATCTATAGAATAATGCTTTAAGAAACTACTTAGTTAGACTAATTAAAGATTTAACTATATAATCTATTTGAGAGACCACCATTGAAAATATGTTAGGTTTATAAAAAAGAATGCTGTCTACTAGAAGGTTGGCAGTGGAGAAAGTATGGATCATGTCTAGCAAAATCCTGAGGCCATATTGCTTTGGGTGGCAGGCAGACTTTGAGTCTACCCTTAGAAGTTTAATTTTTTCGCATCTGTCTGTCACATCTCATTTGTCAATTATTCATCCACTACATATATATAAGTATATTTACAATATGTATATAAATAAAGACACTAATTATAATTATAATCTCAACGGTTAATTATCAATTTACGTGCATACGAAATTTTATTCCTTTATTAATAAATATTTAAAGTATTCTCATATTAATTAATTATATATATCAATAAAAATAGATATATGCATAAATTAATATTCAAAATATTAATATTATAGTTTGTATCTTTAGTATTATTTATTTATATATATTGGGTCACCATCAGATTTTTGGATTTAATATAGGGTAAGTGGAGTAGGAGCAAATGCTAGTCAGACTGCGGATTTAAAGCTAGATGTTGCACAAAATTGGGGGTCATTAAATAGTAACTATAGTACATATAATTTGGTCCAAAATAGAGTTATTGTTAATATCAAGACTTTGACATTTAGTGGATTGTCTTCTCTTTGCCTTTTAAATATAATTGGTGTGGTTGCTAGTGGAGACTGCCGGCTAAAACTTTGTCCATCATCAATAGAGTGAAGCCTTTTTGTCAAACTATAATTATTTGATTTTCTATTATTTCTTTCCTTTTTTCTTTTTCCTGTCCACATTAGCAATTTTTAAGGTGCCTCTTGTGACGACTTACTATCGTAGTGATTTTCGTTGATAAAATTCTAAGGTGTCAGGAGTAAAATTTCGGACATTGACACCGGAAGGTAAAATGGTATAATTTTACTTAAGTAAAACAAAATAATAATAATATTAATAAAATGTGTAAAAAGAGTGAAATACTTATAAATTTAGAAGGACGAAACTACATCAGGACATTATAAGAAAATGTAAAGTATAGTCTAGAAAAAAAAGAAAAAAAAAAAAGGGTAACAACAACCATTTTGTATAAGACGTGCAATAATCCTAACAATACTAAAAGAGTGGATTATGGGATGTATTATTTATCTTAGGTTGTCCAAAACAGTACTTACAGTTAAATTAAATGCTTATTATGTGTACCGTATCATGTTTTTATTATTATAACTTCTCACTAAAATGAGTCTATTTTATGAAAGGTTAAATCATTCACATACTATTCATCTTTCGATTATAACTATTCAAGACAACACTATTTTATGAAATGTTTTAATCATTTATAATCTATTCATCTTACGATTATAATTATTCAAGACAACTCTTTAATATTTAAACAATACTTATAAGTGTGTTCGTGTGTTGTTTACTTTTCAATCATTCAAAATAATCATGAGAAAATCAGATTTTTGCTTGTGAAATTTGTATGTTTGTAAGTAAATAGACTTCTCTACGCAATCCCTCGCTTAAGTTATCGGTACGCATTAGTCTCTCACTCTCTCTATATATGTATAAATACTTGTTTCTCTCTCTAAGGCAAAAACATACTGATATAAACCTCTTTGTTTGATATAATTCTCTCATGCACCCAAATACGAAGAAGACCTTAAAAACATGTGTGTGTGGAGAATTAGAGGAAATTAATATTTTCTTACTAAAAATGTGGTGATTGTTATTTTGCTCTTCTGCGAAGAGACTATAAGATGTTTAGAACTACTATTGTTTGAAAAACTCATTACAAAAAATATTAGTTATTAATTTTTTTAACTTTAAATTCATACATATATAATAAATTAAAGACATTGATAGTTTTTTATCAATCTATATCAATTATAAAATCTATAATGTTAATTACTATAATATGTCTATAACACGTGCAATGTAAGTATACAAATTAGTAATTGCAAAAAGCACGAGCCAAAAAATTACAACATTAATTTTGTGAGTTAGAACCCCCAACATCAGAAAATGCTCCAATAAGTTAAGGAAGATAAATTCTCCGAGTGAAAAGCTTCTCTTTGTTGTATGTATTTATCTTAACTTTTTGGAAATTTTAGGCGTGTATCTTTTAGTCTATTTATTTAGTTTTCATTAAATTAGTAAAATTCGTTTTCCAAACAAGCCCTTTTAATTGATTCGAATATGAACGAGCTGACTTATAAAAGAACAGTGATATTTAATTTTTTATATGTCCTAAAATAGATAACTGTTTATTTTTTTTTTTTTTTTTTGCTAGAAGACAAGTACTTCAGTTCATTGTGCCAAAAAGTTGTACGGGTGGATTGCTTGCAGATTTACTTGTTTTAAGGCAATCTTTGAGACAGATTATTAATATAATTAGACACTCCATGTTATCTTTGTCTGACAAATATATTAAAATAAATACTTCGAATGAAAAACGAATTAAAACAAGAGAATATAACCAAAATGAGTTGGCTAATTCACTTACAAAACTAGACACCCAAAAAAAAAAAAAAAAAAGTGAATTATACAACAAGTTTAGTACCATATGGCAGATGGTGAGCTAAGCCAAGCTGTAGCCTTATTAAATGCACAGGATAGATCGGGCTTGTGCTACAGAATGATTACTTTTAGTTGTCTTAAAATTAATTGTTTTTTTTCCCTCAAAAATTGTAGTAGGGTTTAGGGAAAAAAAAATTTGAAGCTACGTAATATTTATGATATTATAAAATTGTTATTTATTTTTTTAATCTGATGTAATTTGTTTGAGAGAGATTAAATATGATTAATTGATGATTTATAAAGATTTACCGAAAAAAAAATTGATGGTTTATCAAGTATCATAGAGCAAAATAATATTACTTATAACACTGCATAGAAGTCCCAAACTTTTGTTTCGATCGGTAAAAGAAAAAAAGGTAAAAACTATGATTTATATATATATATATATAAGAACTTAATAAGTCGAATAGTTTTTTAAATTTTTTAATAAATAATAAAAATATTGTAGTATAGTTTAAAATGTCTTATTTAAACTCCGATATAAAGGATTTTTTTGATATTAGAAGGGCTTTTTTGATAAGCTGCATTTTTTTACCCTGACCAATAACTATTCCAGAAAGTAAAAATCTACTCTTAAAGACCATATAAACAATTGTAAGAGTAGTTTTTGAACTAGAACGGCAAAAGCAACTTCTAGACAGTATTATCAAATAAATCCATAATTTTTCATTGGAAATTGTTCTTTTAGTCTTTTGGTAGGTGACATTATTTTAACTATTAGATAAATAATTCAATGATATAATATATGAGTGTCTATATTAATTATTTATTATTTATAATATGTAATCGCTCATAATCATGAATAACTAATACAATAGAAATATCTACTGATAAAATAAAAATACAATTTACTGATAGTTTTCGATTAAATAAAAAAAGAATTGAAAACAAAAGCTGATGAGCTTAAGCTGTTCATTTGTTGACTTTTGCAGTGATTGTAGTGTGTTTTATTCACGTGCCCTTTGGATTTCGAGATGTACCAACGTAAATGGAAATGATTATATGATTACTTTGATGCAAAAATAAAAAAATAAAAAAACAAAGGCCAAACTAGCTGATCTCTTCAACAAGAATGGTATCATCATAACTTAGGACTAGTCATTTATACATAAAAAACTAAAATAAAATTGCACCTCTGATCTTCTCTGTCACTGTTTTACGTATATTCTTTCTTTGTTTCATTTATTAAATTTATTTGTTTGCCTCAACTTTCCACAGAGAATTCCTCAGGTGCAGAAACAAAAGAAAAAGGATTTAAAAAAAACACATTAATTATAATATTGTACTATATATATATATATATATACACAAGCATGTTTTACATTTTGACAAAAGCTACTCAGTGTCAGATTTCAGACCATTTGTTTTTCCCCCAGCTTCTGTGATGCTTTTTTGAGGTCAAATTACTTAGACTTTAACTATACTCCATACCCTTTTTAAATAAAAGCTCAAAGATTTTCTTTTGCTTTGGGCCAATAATTGCACTTTTAACTATTAAGAGTGCTTTCCATGATAAGTTTTTTCCTCAAAAGTTCTACTTGAAATCAAGCACACAAATTAAACTTGTTGACTGTTTGGAAAAAAACAAGACACGTATCTATCAAATATATATATATATATATATATATAAATAAAATAAAACTCACCGCGTGCTTCTGGACCCGAAAGAAAACAAAACAAAAGAAGATAAAAATACATGAAACAATACAGTCAAATCCCACGTCCCATTAATTGACAAAAATTCTTATATCATATTATAAGTTTCTTTTTTTTTAGGACAGAAAACATTAATACATCTCAAATCCCGTACGGGATGCGTCCCATGCATACTTAAATATATATATATATATATATTATTCAACATTGTACATGATATCTTCTCTTCTTTTTTTTTTTTTTTTCAAGCGCACAAAACTGTATCTAATATTATTGTGTGTGTGTATGTATAAATTTAATGCTCCTTCATGGCGTATCATGAGCCAAAATATATTCTTTTCCACTAACTAAAGCCAGCCGCTAGCTAACTTGCATGGTGATAAGGATTTTGCATTCCATTTTTTCGTCTGTTTGTTGTCGTTTTTCTGCTGTGGATCATTTTCCTTCCTAGTCTAGTACCCATCAAATAATAGTGGAAATGACTAGAGGATAACAATTAAGTTCATTCTTCGTAGGATCCACAATACTCTTAGTCAAAAAGGAAAAGAATGAAAAATAAGCACCAGTCCGACTTTTTAAATTATGCATAATATCTTATCGATAACGCATGTTTTTAATGTTAAACTAATCAAAATCACTATAAAAACACTACATAAAACCGATAAATTTTAATACACATCTGACGATCTAAAAACAACTATATCGATATGGTATAATTTTGTACTCGATTATAAAAATTGCATGTATTTGATAATTTTAAAATATGATCTAAAAATAAAGTCATATCGATAGGGTATATTTTATACTCTATTTAAGTGGAAAATAAGAGATAGTTGTGAAGTTGGGTTGATAGAGGGGCCAACATGTTGGAGGAGTGAAACATGCATAATTGTGGATGTGGGCATAATGGTGGGGAAAACCATATAATACACTTCTTGATATAATGAGAAGTGACTAGTCCTTATATATGATGATCCAAATAAACTTTAAGTGCCCTTCAGTGCCAAAGCACCAAATTTTGTTTGGTAGGCCGGAATTGTTTTTCCCCTTATTGTCAATATCTTATTATTATTATTGTTACTATATCCGTAACACACACACACACATATATATATATATCAATATCCGTCATTGAAATATTTGTTAAATAGCAATGTTTATCACAAACACATTATTTTAACATCCAGAAAGACAACTATACTTTCTCCTTTATGCAACTTGAGATTATCACCGGATTATAATGTTTATCTTTATGATAAAACAAGTCAGAAACTCACTTGTAGTAGTTCATGAGTGTTCATTGATAGAACTATCCCGGGGACCCCAAAAAGGAAAAAAATAATATATAAAAAAAAATTAAGCAAAAAGAAAGTAAAGAACTTGCTTGTTAACTTTGAGATCGAGTTAAATATTCTTGTTAGGTTTAAGTCTACATATAGTATATACTTTTTAAGTATTTAATTTTTCTCTAGATTAACTCGAACCGTTATTGATTAAGCTGTCATACATTTGTGTAGTGCGGTTCGAATTTGCGCCGTGCATGGAATTTATAACTCGCTTTAAACCTTTTTAAACTGTGTTAATAATTATAATTAGTGTTCTTTTTTGTTTCGTAATTAAGTTGATCAAAAGACATATAGATTCCACTTTATGTGATATCTTAATTTCTCTCTTCTCCTTTTGTTGGGAGCATGAACCTATCGCCATATAGATAATTTAAAATTCAATTTCAAAACTAGCTATATATATAGTAAACATTTATATATATGTTTTTATATACATATATATATATATATACGCACACACAAACACAAGAACTGTTCATATTCATGTGTGTGCATTATCAAATCAAAGGTGGAGAGATTTCAACGACATCATGTCCAATTCACCTGAAAATAAGATTCATAAGGACAATGGTTTCAGAGGGCTCAATTATTTTAACAACAGGAAAAGCAATTGGTGCGCTTTCTTTTTGGTGGATGTTGATTGCTATCTTTGAACAAGTTGTATGATCATGAGCTCAAATTATTTTATTTATATATATGTGTGCATATATACATATATGTGTGTTCTAGGCATTAAAAAATATATTTTGTTATGGCCCAAGTGACACTTTTTAGCTAAAATCAAGCTTAATATATAGTCAAATCATCACGGAAAGGTGAGAAAATGAGAGTGGGAAAGAAAAGTAACAAAATGGCCTCAAAAAGATCAACAAAGTTAGCTTCTTTGTCAATTAGGTTTTTCATAAAGGTTTAGTATATACTATAACATTTTCCATTCACGGGAAAGTTTAGTTAGAATCTAGTGGAAATTAAGTATATTTTGCGTGCTAATTAAGGACTCAAGATTTTGGTTTTTTATTATTTTTTTTCAAAGGCAGTCATTTCACGTAGAAATAATTCCAACATATGTCGACATGCTTTGTCCTCGTGCTCAACTAACGATGATTATGCTTACTATAATATATACACATATATATATATATACATGTACGTATATATTTATTATATAGATGTTACACATACGAACTTCCTATATGACCAAACTAATTAGTGATTAAATTGATCTAGTACTAATTAAATAATAAATTAGGTAATTCATGTTTTTAGATGTTAAATCTAGTACTGAAAATTACATAATTGAAAAAACTATTTAAAAAAAAAAGGACATAATCTTATATGAATCTAGTGGTTAAAAATAGAGTGTCACTGCATATTTTATCATAATTTTTTTGAAGAAAATTTTGTCATAAAATTTTAATTAAACTTTATGTCATGATATGATAATAAAAATATATCTCATACTCCTATATTTATACACTTGTTAAAGTTGTTTTGCATAGCTCGTTTAATGTACTTTTTTTTTTTTTTTGGTTGCACGTTCACGTTGAGACTAGTCTAGCTTTGAGTGTGGCAGAATGTATATATATGTGAAGAAGATATATATAAAGCTTGTTGTTGTAACTCTTTGTTTCCTGTTTGCTGGGGCTGTCGAGCCTTTTGCTTTGCTTCTCCGTTTTTCTTCGTTGTTTTCTGAATCCTTTTCCCAGACCCAAAAAAAAAAAATTTTTCTGTAGCTAACTGGCTCTTCGACTTTTGACGAGTTTTTTGTGTAGAAAGTAGAGCGCAATGCAGCCTGTAATTTTATCTTATCCATAAGTATTATTGTTGTATTCGGTAGATTAATTTTTCAATGAAGTAATATAAATACTTTAGTTAAATTAATATAAGACAATACATGAATTGTTCTTAATTATAGATGATAATTTGTTTTTAAAAAAAAAAACCTAATAACTAAAATAATAATATGAAAAATAGTATAGTTGCTATCATAAAATTTTCCAATCAACTGACAATTCAAGCATGATATAGAAAAGCCCTAGCAAGGTATTTCCATAATTAAAAAAGAATAAATATGTGACAGAAACCTTTTTATATGTTTTATCAATAATGTTTTTTTTTAACCGTTTAGATATAATCAACGACTGAGGTATGATCATTATAATGTATCTTACGTCATAATAATATTATCAAAAAAATAAAAAATAAATTTAAATAAAACGGCGACTAGATCCCCCACAGCACGACCCCCGCTGGCGGATCCCCTCACCCACACCACGACCCAGGTGCTGACCTGAGCCCCCCCAACCTCCCCCACCAAACCAGACAACGAGCCTCTCCCCTCCCGATGCCAACGATGGACCACCCCCCTAGCCCCGCCAACCAGATCCTGCCCCACCCGCGACCTAGGCCCTCAGTTCCCCCCCCCCCCCCCCCCCTCCCCTCCCCTGTGAGCCCTGATGACAAGGCCCTCCCACAGGCTAGATCCCGCCCCACCCGTAACCCAGGCCGCCCGCGACGCACCACCTTCCAGACGATGAGCCCTTCCCCTCCCAATACTGGCGACGGACCATTCCCCAGCCTCGCCGGTGTTGAGCCTCCGATGAAGACTGCCCCCCCCCCCCCCCCCCCAACCTGACAAAACTTTCTATCGATGATGGTTGGGTTTTTTCTTTTTTACTTTTTTTTTAATTTTTTTGTTTGTTAAGTTATTTATTTAATTTCTTAATCAATCTATTATAACATAAGATAGATAAGATATATTATAATTTTTATATATAAATAATTTCTTAATCATTTATATATCTGTATATGTAAATAATTTAAAAATGAATTATAAGATATATAAAAAAGGTTGTAATACAATTTAATGTCCACACAAAACGAGTAAAAATAATAAATAATAAGAAGAAGTCAAAGCAAAGGAATTCTACATTCAAAGCTCATAAATCAAGGAATTAGCAGTAAAATCACATGGGTGCCATATTCTCCCACTGCCTACAGCCAACGCTGCACCCACCCCCAAAATGTAGGCAGAGAGGCCATCCCCAGTTCTCGTACACATCCTTTTTCTTTTCAATTTTTTTTCAAATAAAAGAAAATTTATAACAGATTGCCAAAAATAAAAAAAGAGTATCGTTTTTTAAACTCCAATTTTGACGGTTATATTTATAATAAGTTTTCATTTTTTGTTTTAAGATAAATTGCTTAGATCTTTTATTTTTTTATGATTAAAAAATCTATAATTTTTTTTAAATACAATTTAATCTTTTTTTTATTAACAAAGATTAAAAGTTAGATGGAATAAATTCAGTATCTTATAAATTGAATCATGTGATTTTTTTATTAATTACTTTTAAATATTTAATTATGTGTAATTAATGTGATATTATTTGTTAAGTTTTTAATGTAGGTAAACAAAAAGAACAATTTTGTAAACTTTTAAATAGTTTATTAGGGACTTTATAACCACAAAAAAAAAAAAAAAAAAAGGTTGGAGACGAAATCATAATTTTGTATAAAAGTTAGAGTCCAAACGAGTAAATTATCCTTAATATTAAACAGATTAACATTCATAAATACATATGAGCTTTCCTCGAAGTATCGCATCGCTTACTTCAACATCGTAATGTAATCAAATATTAACTCGAGGTATTTTCTCTATCTTTTCTTATGTTGAAAAAAATACCTTACAATAAAAAAAAATAAAAAAACTATTTTAAAAAAACTATTTTAAAAAAAATGTAAATAACTATAAACTTGATTTTTTTTTTTTTTTTTTACAAAACTGATTTTCTGTTGCCGATGGGAAATATGTTTTTTTTTTTTTTTTTGGCTGAAGATAAGAATAGGGTTTTTATTTTATGCCACATGTTCCTATGAAATCTGTATTAGGACAAGGTTCTCTGTTTTGATTGATTTCCCAAGGAATACAAGACTCTCTCTTCTATCTGTGTGTAATACTGTCCCTTTCATTTGGAAGAATATTGCCTTGTATTATGAATTGTTGAAAACCTTCTTTGATCAGAAATTCAAAGCTAGCTTTATAGGATATTGGGGCCTCATGGAGTGTTTAATTAAAAGAATATATATATATATATATATATATATATATTGCTGCGATCTGTCCCATTTCCAAGATTGTGAAGCACACACTAGGCATCCATTTTTAACAAAGTCAATAATGAAGATCCAATTAAAAAAATATCATAAATTAATGATAGTACTAATACAATTTTTAACTTTGAAATCTTTATCATCTCCTGTTAAATTGTTTTATTTTATTAAATTTGATGTTATTTTGATTCCATCTATCAATTAAATCTTGTATCTAATTCAGTTGCGTGGTTAAAAATTATATAATATTAATAAGATATTTTTCATACGCTGACCCTACAATATTTCTCTTAATAATAATCCCTTGTAGCCACATAATTGTACTGTAAAAGTAGTAATTTGTAGTGGATGATATATAAGTACTATCTATCAAGTTCAAGTACATGAACAAAGCATATTATTATTATTATTATTATTATTATTATTATTATTATTTATTGAATAAGCACACAGCTACTTTGTCCCCTTAAATATTAGAAATACTCCGAAATACAGGATCTATAACATTTTTTGTGGGTATAGCTGTCACATTTATTTTTGCTTATAGAGAGAACTCATCTAAAAAAAAAAAAAGGGAAATATCAATAACCAAAGAGAAAAAAAGTACAATCAACTTCAATGTAGAACCATTAGGTAAATTTGTAAAGCAAAGCCCTATAATTATAAACTTGAAAGGAAAGAGAATATTGGAGCTATAAATTATTTTTTTTCTTTTTGGTTGAAATATTGGAGCTATAAATTGATAAGCCCTATAGAAAGTATATATTGGAATGTGGAATTTTCAACTTAAATAATTAGAGGAGCATGGCTCTCAAACCAAAATTAAATTACATCTAATCACGTTTGTAACTATAATTAATTAGCTTATAGGCATAATAATTATCATAGCCTTAGTAGAATGCGGAAAGACGGTGGCTGCTTGTCCAATATTGAAATTTGCACCCGCCACCAATTCCATGCATATCTATATATATAACAATGTATGTAAACTATACTTATTTATTTATTTATATATATATAAATATAGATTAACACTGCCAATAAATGAGGCAGTATTATAACTAAAGTGCAGTTTTATTGATCCCAACCTGGAAAATGAACATACTTTTGACCAACTACAAGTCTACAATGTCCCCTAAAGTCATCGTTTTGCACATAAACCAAAGAGTTTTCACTCAAAAAATAATTAAGTGGAAACACACACACACACACACACACAAACACAAAAAAAAGAGAAGTGGAAACACAAAGTCCTTAAATTAATAAATAACAATTCGACACTGAATACTAAGCCAGCGGAACTTGTGTTGTTGATAAACGAAACTAAACCAAACCAAAAACTTAATTAATTAAGTAAAATAAAAACTACTAAACTAAACCAAACTAAATTTATGGTTTGTTTGGTGATTCAATGGGAATTTTAATTTTTTGATTCAATTTTTATTTTTTTTTCTGAAAAATCAATAAAAATTATAATTAATTTTTAAAAAGTTAATCGACTCTAATTTAAAATTTTTATATTTAATTAACGAATCAAACGGAGGCATAAACTTTAGCATATACATTTTTGGTGCTACATGACTTCATCACATGGACTTGTCCTATAATTTCATATTATTATTTCCCTTCTCTTTCATATCTCAATGCAATACTATATTTATATATAATATATATGCATCTTCTGCATTAACGTAAGTGTGTATGTGTGTGTATATACATCCTTTATTCCTTTTGCTTCTTGTATATATTTTTTCCTTAAATTCTGCTAAACAAACTATCCTATTTTACTCTCAATCTATAAGGCCAAAATGAAATCGTTAGCCTAGATAAAAGAAAATTGTGAGAGGTACATAAATCTCAAAGCTTATAAGTTTTTTATTGTAATTTTTTTTTTGGCTTAATAAACGTCGTATATATATACAAGCTTTTCCAAATCTATACAAACATCTATATATGGCTGCCTTGAAAAAAAAAAAAAATCTTTATGAAAAACTTTTAATTTAGCAAATAAAAACTCCAAGGGGCTTGACTCCAAGTTATACATCAAAACTACCACCAAGCTAGTAGTCTAATGACATTGAGCTCATTCTCAATTAATTCGGTAGATGAGAGTTTTCAAGTTTGAGTCGTATAATGTAAGAATTCGACATTTCATTTAAAACACAGATTCAATGTTCCTTAATCTTAAACGTGTTTGAAATGACGTGTTTAGTCTTTAAAATAAAAAAATTATGGCTTATATAGACGTTTTTGAGCTTTTTTTTTATTTTTTATTTTTACTCAAAATCTTTTCTTTTCACCAAAAGTTATGCATCAAATCATATTGCATCAATCAATACACAAATTTTAACAGAAGAAAACGAGAAAGATTTTGACAGTTGAGAAATTTTTACTGCAGCAACAATTCACCGAAGCTCTAACATAATTAAAACAGTTTGCCTTGTACATGTACGTTTAAAAGTCTGGTGTTGGCTGTTGAGCAGGTACTCAACATACCTCCAAAGGCTTGAACTGAGCACTCAGTTATGGGCTTTTTTTTTTTTTTTTTTTTTTTTCCAGTACTTAATATTGTCCCAATTAGTATGTGCATACTGATCTCATATCTCTCCATTTAAAAAGGAACAAAAAAAAATTTATTGTGTTTCCAAAACTGCATATCTGTCCACACCCACGGAGCCTCGGAGTAGTATGTAGCATAAATAGCTATGGGCCCTACACTAGTTTTTGAAACTTGGGACACATTGTACAAATATGAAAAACCTACGCAGAAAATGTAGTTTTGATCTTACACCTAAGAGCCTGTCTGGGGACACCCACCGGAGTAGATAGGATGGTAAATGGATTAGATATTTTTGTTAGGTATTTCTTTTTTGTTCATTTGCATTCGAGTCAATTGCCTCTTCGTTAAATTCTGTTCTAGTTTTGACTGTAAATGTTTGGATTAGTGATGATAAAAAAGATTTTAAGTGGATGATTGAGAAAAATTAGTATAAGTGATCTGATTTTATTATACCTAAGAAAATATTTTTATATATGGGATTGAAAAACCTAAAAATAATAGAGTCGTCAATAATTTTACACTTAAAAAAAAGAGCCCATTAGGGGTTTCGTTTCCAGAAAGTATTTTGCCATTTTAACGCAAAAATTCTCAAATTTACAACTCACTTTCTCTCTTACATTTCAAAAAATTCAAACTTTAAAAGTCCACAATATTTTTATTTCAAATCAAGATGAAATAATTCTTATATCAAAATTCTCACAAAGATAAAATAAATAAAATAAAATCTATTTTACTTATTTTTTTTAAATATGTTTTAAATTTTTATACTAATTTTATATAATAGTTTACTTTTATATTCGTATTTTAACCAAAATACATATTTTGAAATTAAACTCTAAAATTCCGTCTTGAAATATCCTTTAAACCGGGCCTAAGAGATAAAAGTAGTAGGGGTACTGTCATATGGTTCGTTATATGTTTTTAACTTGGTCATTAATCATACAATGATAAATTAGTCTAAAAAGATGAAAGATAAAAGTAGTAGGGGTAGAAAAAGGGGCCAGCCCTAGGAATACCCAAATGCATATACAAAATTTGGTAATGGCCGTTGCAGTGTACTGTCTGATTCATTGAAGGCGAATTACATTCCAAAAGATTGCCTAAAATAGCTCCTATATATATACGTATATTCAAATTATAAATATATATATATATATATATTCATTGTAACATACTGCAACAATGGCAAAGAGATGTGCAGGGTTTTTGTGTTTTGTGTGTCAACGTTTTGTGGGGGGGGGGGGGGGGGGGGGGGGGTTTCCCAATAACTAATTTCTAAATTGTTTAAAGGCAGAGAAATTCTTTTAATGACTTGAAGATTTTTCATCTGCTAAAATATCTTTAGAAAAGATATTCACATTACACAAAGTACTGTCCCATTCTCATATATTGTTCAGATCTGCAACAATATTTTACCCCACACGCACACCCACACACACGAGCATCTCTTCTGATATCTCTTCACAGCCCTATTTATAGTCCTTTTTATTCTCTACCCTTTTCTTTCTCAAACATTTTACCTATGGTTTAGGTTATGTTTTATTCTGTTATATGAACTGTGAAATCTTGTATAAAAATAAATATTGAGAAATTTGTTAGAATGACAAGGTTAGAAAATAAAATCAACGGAATGATTTTCTTTAATTATTATCCCGAGTGTCTTTCAAAACAGGTAATGTAAACTAAAGACACGTCGAAGTCACTTTATAAAATAAAAAAGTTTGACACTAGATTTATAAAAGTTAGATTTCAATGATCGAGTTACATCTTTTGTGTTACGGATTCTGACTATATGTCAAAAAAAATAAAGTAGAAATAGAGCTTAATTACCCGTTTGTTTTATGTGTTTATTTCGTTCGTGTCCTTTTTCATTCCGAAAATAATGTTTGGGCTGCACAATTTTTTAAACCCATTATCTTTTCATTTCGGTTTAGAATAGAAATTTGACCCCATTTCTAAAATAACATCCCCCATTTTACACCTTTTTGAACTAGTTTTGCATAACAATATTTTCATATTTAAAACTATCTACCTTCTACTTTGGTTTTTTTTTTTCCTTTGATTAATTATACTTTGGTTTCAAAATGTCACAATATTTTCATCTTATCTTCGATTAAGATGATTATATTTTTCAATACATCCATAATGAAATAATTATGAACAAATCTTTAATGATGGCGCTCCCTATTTTATAAAAAAAAACTAAGGTGCATAAGGCATTTGTTCGTATGACATTAATTAGACTCTACAACTCAACATAAGCTTAAGGAAAAAATGATCCCCTTTGATTGCAGAAAGATGTCTTTTAATTACTCGTGGTCCTCTTACTATTTATTTCCTTATTTAGACAAGTCAACTCTTGTAATATACGTGTTATCCCATTATTGATTGAAAGTGAACCATTGAACGATAATCATGTTCCCACAAATTAGAGTGATCTAAATCCTGGCTTAACTTGCCAATACATAATCCCCAGGATATGAAATTTTCTCTAACTATTTTCCAGACATTCTGGAAAGCAATCAACTCTGCTTATTGAGCAATCACCGACAACTCTGGAAAGTTGCAGTCATTTAATTTTGTCATTATTGCCTTTTGACTTGATCGACTACTGTTAATTTAGATTGACACGTAGATGGTGAAGATTGATGGATGAAATCTACCCTCAATTTAATCTAAATAAACAAGACCCCTTCTTAATAGATGCTTGGCCAAATAAAGATCTCCTTCGATTGTGGAGAGCTTTTAATTACCATTGATCCTCTTACTACTTATTTTCTTATTTAGACGAGTGAACTCTTGTAATTCACTGTATCCCAATATTGATTGAAAGTGAACCTTCGAACGATAATCGTGTTCTCACAAATTAGGGTAGACTAAATCCTCACTTAACTCGAAATCCATAATCCCCGGGATATGAGATTTTCTCAGACTATTTTCCAGTCATTCTGGAAAGCAATCAACTCTGCTTATTGAGCAATGAATGACAACTCTGGAAAGCTACAGTTATTTAATTTTGTCGTTATTGCCTTTTGACTTGATCGACTATTGTTAATTCAAATTAACACGTAGATGGTGAAGATTGACGGAGAGCGTTGATGGAGAGCTGTCTAAATAAACAAGGTCTGCTTCTTAACAGATGCTTGGGCAAAAAAAAGATCTCACATGATTTCGAAGAGACGTCTTTTTAATTAATCGCGATTCTCTTACTACTTATTTCCTTATCTAGACAAGTCAATTCTTGGAATTCATATATATTCCATTATTGATTGAAAGTGAACCCTAGAACGATAATCGCGTTCCCATAAATTAGGGTAGACTAAATCTTGGCTTAACTCACAATCCATAATCCTAGGGATATGAGATTTTCTCTGACTATTTTCCAAACATTCTGGAAAGCAATTAACTCTGCTTACTGAGCAATCACTGATAATTCGGGAAAGCTGTAGTCATTTAATTTTGTCGTTATTGCCTTTTGACTTGATTAGTTTTTGTTGATTTAGATTGACACATAGATGACAAAGATTGATGGATGAAATCTACCCTCAATATAAATCCAAATAAACAAGATCTCCTTCTTAATAGATGCTCCAGCAAAACAAGATCCGATTCGATTGCGGAGAGCCATCTTTTTAATTACCCGTGATCCTCTTGCTACTTATTTCCTTATTTAGACGAGTCGACTCTTGTAATTCACGTGTAACCCATTATTGCTTGAAAGTTGACCCTCAAATGATAATCGTGTTCTCACAAATTAGGGTGAACTAAATCTTGACTTAATTCGCCAATCCATGATCCCTGGGATATGAGATTTTCTTATATTATTTTCCAAACATTATGGAAAGCAATCAACTCTACTTAGTGAGCTATTGCCAATAGTTTGCGTCCTTGAATTTTGTCATTATTGTCTTTTAACTTGATCGGCTATTGTTGATTCAGATTGACATGTAAACGGTGAAGATTGACGAATGAAATCTACCCATAATATTAATTTAAATAAAGAAGATGAATTAGGAAATAACATTACGAATTACGGAATAACATTTTTTTTTTTTTGAAGGAGGGAATAACATTGTTTGGTGGCAGTATATTGCTTACTTAACCCCAAAAAAAAAAAAAATTTAGTCTATGAGTACTCTATTCTCTCTCTTTTATCCTCACAAATTCTGTACTCTCTCTTTAAGCTCACGAAGGGGAAAATTTTTTTGGAAAAAAATAGAAGTAAAATTTAGGAGGAAAAAAAAATAAAAAACACTAATGAGATGAGTAAAATGTTTTAAAAACTTACGTTATATATCCCATAGAAAAAGACAAAAAGAACGAAGGAAAAAGAGGGGGGGAGAGAGAGAGAGAAGAGAGAGATGGAGTGAGGAGAGAGAAGAAGCAGGCTAGGTAGCCGTATAAGCCGAGCTGAGCGGAGCCGATCAAGAGAGAGAGAGAGAGAGAGAGTAATGAATTATGAATGAATAACGGTAAGAGCGGTGAAAGTGGAACGGTAAAAAAGATGGAGAAGAAGGGGTTAGAAACAAAAAAAACAAAAAGACGACGGAAACTCATAAACGCCGAATATTGTCAGTTTACTCATAAACGGCCGAGTTAATTTAAGTCACACCCAGACCCCACAAAACTGTGACGTATGGGTCCCACAATTATATTTAAAAAAAAAACAACAAAACGATTTATTTAAAAAAATTATGTGGGTCCCACCACACCACGCCCTCATTATTACTATCATGTCCCCTCGCGCATCATAACATGCTTTTCCTCAAATTACTAAGTAAACTTTGCTACTTGCGTTTGCGTTTCACAGCTTGGCACTCACACACATATAAAGTACACACCCACTCTAGAGAGAGAAAGAAGAGACAGAGAGGAAACCTCATTTAATTCAAGTAATAAAAGAGGAAAGATAGAAAGTACGCGGATTCGAAATTGCTCAGGTTGTTGTTGCCCTTCTGGCCGTACACGTGGCTTGATCCAATCGAGTGGTGTTTGTTTGTTTGTTTGTTTGTTTGTTTGTTTTTTGGTTCTTTTTTTAGTACTATAAAAAGAAAAAAAAAATCTTCTCTTGGTAGTAATGTTGATGATGACGTTGTGAGTGGCGTCACTCGCGGCTGAGACACGGGTGGGCAAACGGCCAAACGGTGTGTAATGACAATTGGGATTGATATTTGTCACAAATAACAACCTCAAAAAATAAAAAAATTAGCAAATAATCTTCTTTTATTTTAATATGAGAATGGCCATTTAAACCGGTCGTTCCCGGTCGTTTTAAAATCATTTTACTAATAAATTTTTTTAAAATATTATTTAATAAAAAAAATATATATTTGAGTCATTTTATTAATTAACTCTCAGTGAGATCGGCTTTATAGACAACATATGAAGATATTATGAGAGTTTGTCATTTGCATGAGTTCAAGTCATTCTCCTTTATGGGGTGGGCGTGGTTAACTCAGTATGGTTTTTTTTTTTTTTTTAGAGTGAAATTTTATGATAGGGTATTCACTTGTAAGTCGATAATCTATTTTTACATCGATTTATCTAACTTTACAAATAACTGTTGATTTAATTCATAAACTTTAACTCGATTGATCTAACGGTGCTAAAAGCATTCTACCGTAGAATTGACAGATATTTTTAAATACTCTTATGAAAAAAAAAAGAAAGAAAGAAAAATCTCCAAGAACCACAATATCACTTTAGCTCTCGTGAGTGTTTTCAGTGTTGCACATTTTATTTCACATTAATTCACGTGACAGTGTACTAGAAATGTCACATTATAATGTGGGATTAATGAGTCATATACTTTTTCTTTTCATGTGACTCTGTTGTACATCACAATGATATATGTGTGTGTGTATATACACCCACCTATGTGATATAACCTATGTGATATATATATACACACTACATTGATGTAGCCGTGTCCTATATATTGAAGAACATTGAACGTGAAATGGAATCAGCGGTTGGACTTTCAATCTCAATGATGTAATGTTATAGTGTACTAGAGTTGAAAATCAACTATTGATATAACAAGGTAAGTAAATACATATATATAAATATATATGATATATATGTGTGTGTGTGTACATTCAACGTTTTTGTTGGTAGAGGTTGATAGAGTTAACAGTCTCAACATTAAAAGGGGGTTTGGACTTATTATTTAGTTTATATGTAGACGTGGGTCGTGGCTAGTGTCACTGACGGCAGTGTCCCTGGGCACTTGTGTTTTGGGATTTTCTTGTGCTGCCAAATTGCATGTCTTGGCGTTTGTGGACCTCACATGGGTTTCAGATATATTTTTCGGAAAGAAGAAAGATGAGGTCAATTATAAGAAAAATAATAGAGTGATTCTCGAGGAGAAAACAGAATTATAGGTTGTTGTTTGGTAAGACAGAAAAGTGAAGAGAAAGAGAAATGTGGAATGATATAAAAAGAATTTTTCGATATCGTCAATTTTTTATCTCTCGGAAAATAAATAGATTTTTAGATGAAAAACTTGTTATATGTTTATGGACAGTTAAATATTATCTTTATGTCCTCATT
The DNA here is from genome assembly GCA_025413025.1 of Ficus hispida. Classification (NCBI taxonomy): domain Eukaryota; kingdom Viridiplantae; phylum Streptophyta; class Magnoliopsida; order Rosales; family Moraceae; genus Ficus; species Ficus hispida. The sequence continues at coordinate 17,047,864 of CM046368.1, read as the reverse complement.
TTTAAATAAAATTAACAGTAAATAATTGATAAAATAATCAATTAATTGATTAGTTGTTCTCTTTCCTTTTTAAAGAAGATAAAATAAAAAAACCAAGTTCGTTTCTTTCATTCAAATTTTCACTCTCTTTATATGTTTTCTCTTCCTTCGTATATATTTCTATTCAAGTTATATATTTGTATGTTTATATAATCTTTATGATGAAAGAGGATGCATTTCCTTCTTTTTCTTACGGGATGAGTTCCGGAACTTTATCTTAAAATATCTACTCTATCTAAAAATTATGGGTTATTAAGCTTGTGGTAATTAGAATTAAACTTAAATATATGTTCTTGATAAAATTAAATTAGAACTTTTTCCGTTATGTTATCATGAACGATGAGAATGGATAATTACAAGTAGTATTGCTCTATAACTCGAACTTCATGATGAAAAAGTAAAAGAAGAATAGCAAATCAATCAGACAAATGAATCCAAATTCAAAAATCTTTCACTGTTAAAATAAATCTCAAAAGGGTTCAAATTCAAAGCCCCTTTCCTGAAGAAATCAACCTCTTACCATGTGGGCTCAAGTTCACCGATATTCAGCCAACACTTATCATTGTTCATAATTGTGAAAGTGAAAAAAAAAAAAAAAAAAAAAAAAAAAAACAGGAGGTGTCAAAGACAGCTACGTACCAAGGAATAATCAATTTTTAAAGATAGTAACATTACGAAATATATACACACACACATATCTGTGCCCATCAACTTCAGACCATGGGGACCCAGATACAACTAAAAAGAAAACAAAAAAAAAAAATCAATTCATGAGAGTGAAAGTTATCAACAATAATATTTACAACACCAAAAACATTAATCGTGTGAATTTTTTGATCTATTTTTTTTTTAAGTGATAAGACATAATTCTAAATCGTTGAATTTCATCTGATACAACTTATCGATACATTATTATTATTATTATTATTATTATTATTATTATTATTGTTATTTTCATATTCGTCAAATTGTTATGGGGCCGAGTTGAATTAAATACAAAAGTGGCGTTTTGTGGGCTAGAATTCCATTTAGGTTGATGGGAATTGTCAAGGGGCCTGCCAACTGCGGCTATGTGCTTTTGCCCTTTATTATACATATATATATATATATATATATATATGACCTAATGAACATCACTATCCAACCTAATCAGGACTCTTACTTATAGGATAGTGAAAGCTTTATTACTAGTAAAGAAGTTGACTTGATGAAAGTTACGTAGAGTGATGCAAAAAAATGTTTGTAAAGTGGTTGTAGATATAACTAGCGTAACAATAATTTTACATATGACTTTTTTATAAGGTATATAATTTGAATCTCTCTGTCTTAATTAAGAAATATATATTTGGTAAAAAAAAATAAAAAAAAAAGAGGAGAAATGCAAAGAAATAAGCATTGTGGAAAGTGATAAATCCGAAGATTGGAAATTAATGGGAGGGAAAGGAATGGAAGGCAGTGATTGAGGCCCACTAAGGCCCACCAGATAGAACATGTTAGGTGTTGGGGACACATTATTGGGCCAAAAGTTGTTTATGGGTTGGGCTTGTGTTGTCTAAAGAAAGTAATGCACGACAACTGCTTTGATTGTCTATCCAACTCTATCCTGTCATATCTTTATGGTGCATGTACATATATCTATATATATATATATGCGTGTTTGTGTGTGTGAAAGATAGCGAATCCATCATATGTAATTAAAGGATGTAATGGATCACACACTCACACAAATTACACATATATACACACGCGTACACTCATATATTTATATTTATATATTATATACAAGATGTGTGTGTCAGAACTGTACTTACACGTATAATAGATTTTCCTGTCGGATCTTATATGGCATGAGCTGTATGTTAAACTATGAGCTGAACATTATGGTTGGAGCCTCTGTTCTACTCTTTAGAATCAAAATAAACCAACGTCCTTGTACATATTACCCGCGTAAAACGTAGGGAAATTTAGAAGAGTGCCACTCGAGGGACACGAAGATTTGTATGTTTTCTTAAATATAAGAAGATTTGTACTATTATTTTTGTCTCTTTAATTATACATTAACTTTAAAAAGTATCTAGAGACTGACTTTAATTCCAAGTTTTAAATACTAATTTATTTGATATATAAGTTATTATTTTTTTATTGATAAGTATTTCATAAATTATGATATCAATTGATTGTATATGATATGCAAACAAAAAAGATGACAAGTACTCATCATCACGTAAGCTGGTATTTAAAAATCAAGATTATAATTGGTGTTTCTAACACCGCTCATTCACTTAAGAGGGACAAAATTATAAAAGAAGTGCGTGAAACTGATCAAGAGGTGAATTAAATGGATCATTGATGGAAATTAAATATTCAAACTATAGTATGTTGGAAAAATGGTTTTAAATCATTTTGAGGTCCAAATTTGAGTGGGATCTACTTAGTAAAAGTAACGGGTCTTGGTGGATTTACGTTCTCTGTCACAAGAAGATCATATCCTCAAAATGATAATCGGGTGAATGAGAAATTGATGCTCAAAATGTGCCTAATGGTATTGGAATTTATTGGAAAAATTGCTAAGAATGTGGAGTCCTACATTAATATTACTTTAGTATAGAGGCTTGATGGACATTATAAATGATTGTACTTATGGTCTTGGGTAAGATGGTGTACCCAAGAGGCTCTCTCACGCACAGGGGGGTGTAAATCACGGTCCCGGTGGGTTTGGGGCCCAATGTGTGAAGCTTGCCCTCGCATGGGCTACGTTTTGCATTTTTCAACAAAATCCGAATTTTGTTTTTATTTTAAATAAAGTCATAATATCAATAGCCATCTGTTGATATTCCAAGACTTTCGTTTGCATGTTTAATATGTAGTTTAATATGAGCATTATTGCATGATTAATCCAGAATTAATCAAAGGATTAATCTGAATATGAATGATTATAACTTAAAGCATAATTCATATTAATCTCAGGTTAATTTCATATTAAAATCTCATTAATCCAAGTTTGTAACACCTCTTTTAGAGGTCTATAAAATGAGACATTCACAAGAATGTTATACACACTTGAATACACAACACTTCTTCTTGTTTTCTCTTGTTTTTCTTTGTTCTTGGGTGTTTTTCTCTTGTAGTCAGTTTTTTTAGTTTTTGGTGATAGAGGGAAGGCTTTGGTCCAAGTTCGCTGGAAGTCATTGTCAATCGTGCTAGACTACCATTGCTCATTGTTATATTATGGGAGATAGATGTCGGTCGAAACCTCATGCACTTAATTACTAGAGGGGGTGGGGTTAATCTATTTTAAAGAAAGTATGTGTTATACATGCCTCAGTATTCTTCATCCTCGTACTATTATATTCGGGTTAAAGTTGAATTTTCGGTTGTAATAATTTTCATTTTTGTATAATATTTTATTTTATATATTTAAAATTGCGTTGTTTATGCTTTATAATTTCTAACAATCTTAAAACATAATCTCTCCATAGATGACGGACAGATTGAACGAATTCGGGAAGGAAACTGCTAACGTTTATTTCCTTTTATTGTTTATGTTATTTTGTGTTTCTCTACAGATTTGGTTTTTGATAGTAAACGGTTTTTCTTTGATGCAGTTTGTATTCATATTATATATTATATATATGTGTTTAAAACTTTTTTTTTTTTGAGAATTGGTTTCAATTTTTGTTATGAGAACTTTTATATATAATATTAATGTTATAGATATTTATAAACGTTTCTTTTTCTGCACAAACGTTTTGGTTCAGTTTAGTAGATATTCATATATTAATATCTATTATGTTAGTAAGCTATATGTATTAGACGTTTTTGAATTTATAGCTTCTTTTATTGAATTTGGTGTTAAAGTGTTTATATAATAATTGTTAGTATAATATACGTGATATTATTACTGCGTGTTATTATTACTAGTTGGAGGAATTCTTTTGAAGTCTTTTTGTTTTCCGGTTTCCATTTAGTATATATAAACGTTTAGTTTTAATATTTGTGATCCTAAAACATTTGTTTGATTTTTAAGAAATGGCTGATAATATGAACATTGTTCCAACTGAGAATATTCTTGTGACATTTGAGCTGTCACGGCAGAATAGTTCAATGATATCGCGTCTCTTGATCAGCTGGTGAAATAAATTTATTTTCACAAGGGAAAGTTCAAGGGTTAACACTATTCTGATAGATGAAGCCAAAAAATCTGTTTCACAAAGGAAGGTTCAAGGGAAAGCGTGTGTTACACGTGTCTCGGCGTTCTTCATCCTTATGCTATTATATTCGGTTTAAGGTTGAATTTCCGGTTGTAGTAATTTTCGTTTTCATTTAATATGTTATTTTATATATTGAACATATTTCGTTGTTTATGCTTCATATTTTCTAACATAGTATTTCATTAATCACAATTACAGGGCTTGTGAATAGAAGCAAAATTTCGAGCCTCGAAAAGATATTAATCACAAAACATCATTCTTGAATCTAGGAAATTAATCACAAAACAATTTTGTTGTGATTGTGTTGTTGCTCAAAAGTCATGCTAGTAAATCACTCAACAAAAGTATTGCAACCAATATGTGTCTAAAAGTGAACAAGGGTACTTTATGCAAACAATGCAGCTTTTAAATTACCATGAGAAAGTTAAATTTTTTATCTTTTAATTATGCTTCCGCGCTTCCACTTTTAATGCCATTTAAGTTATAAAAAAAATAAAATAAAAAACAGTGTCTCTAATAGATGAAGCCAGAAAATCTGTCAAGTGGGATTTGAGTTAATTTAAACTAAAAATTATAGGTGTAAAAGGAAAATTTTTAATGCGATATAATGCAGAATAGGGACTCTAAATCATTGAAAAAAAAAAAAAAAAAAGAAGCCAGAATAACAATTTTAAAAAGGATTTCTGACGGGCTTATTTAGATCCAATTAAGGGGTTACAGCTCTCCAATCTCAACTGGCTTTGTCCATGATGTTTCTTATAAAAGCATAACAATCCCAACCCGAGTGTTAACCACAATAAAGTGACTACCTAGAAGTAAATTCATGTCCCCATAAGATAATAACCAAAAATTATGCCATGAGACACATGATTAGTCACTAAAATGTCGTCACCTAAAGTTCCCTTTATCCCAGTAATCATCAAGATTATGATATATAGTAATTTGTATGCTTTTCTAACATTGATTAAAAGGCAGACTTCATAGTAGACTTACATACAAATATACATATGAATATTTGTATTGATATATATATATATATTTATATGTCTACGCGCGCATGCTTATAACAAAACATTTCATGAAGAAGAACTAGTGAACTCAGAAACTTTCTTCTGTTTCTTATTGCTGAGATAATATTAGAGTACTTGAAAACTTGAACAAACTATTCTGTATAAAGGTTGTCCGAACGGATACTCTGTTGAACTTCAAGTACCAGTTCCTCCATGCTCAATTGACATTCCAACCCTATCTGTAGCAGTGAAATACCATATATTAACATATATATACATATATATGTATATAAATGTAATAGCTAAAAGAAGAAGAGACAAATTAAAGCTTAATTATAATACCTTGTGGAGCAGTAATATGATCATGACCTAAAATAATTAATTTCTTAATTTGTATGTTAACAGTAATCAATAATTGGTTTTAGGATTCATTCATAAACTCTACATATATAGGCTTGAATGTTTCTTATTTTTTTACATATATACATATAAATAACTTATGCATATATATACATTGCATGCAGTCATGTTACATATATATATATATATATATATCTTGATCTAATATCAAAGCTAGTAATACAAAACAATATATATCTAATTATTCCTTCAATTTTAACATGTTAATCTGATATATGAGACACATAGTGAAGTATTTTTTACTTCAATTTCTATTTTGTGATCATTTTCATGCAGAGAGAGGTCTATAAATCATTTGCAGCGTTATAATGATATATGCTCTACAATCATACATGATATACAAAGATGTATATATATATATATATACATGATCCCCGAGCTACATATATGTTTGCTACAGACACCTGCAAGAATCAAATAGCTGAGCAGCTGGTAAAATTGGACTGATCTAGAATAACAAATTATACATATGAATTGTTAGATGTACTATGATAAAGCAACTCTGTCATAAATTAGTACAAGAAACTATATATATATATACATATATAAACACCATGTTATTAAAGAATTAATACTATATAGTGCTTCAGTTGTGCATATCATCTAACCGGTGGGTTTTCCCTAGAATGATATATGTATGAACATAATTATTTGTCAATTTTGGTTTTGGAGAAATTTTGTTATTTGTGTGTGTCCAAAGTTATGTATAATACCTTAATCACAAACGAGTATAAAACAGTGTCTTCCATGCTACTGATATTCAGATGAAGGACCTCAAACGCAAGCCTCTCCAACACGCTAATAATCTTCGCAATTTGACCCGGAACTCGCCGGGAAATTATTTTCAACACGACGTTCGACCCGGAGATCTTCGCTTCAACATCCGCCGCCGGGGAGTTGCAGCTTGCTTCCAGCTCCTTGCTGTGATTTTCTAATCCCAAAGAGATATCAAGACGAGGAGTCAATGGTTGTTGAAGAACGGGTCTAGGGCTTGGACCGGGGCTAGGGCTTAAACTTTTTCTTCGTTTCTTTGACTCCAACGACTGAAGGACTTGGTGCATCTCCTTGATGAATTCAATCACACCCCCTATTATTGATGCTTGATCTCCCTTAAAAAACACCCAAAAAAAAAAAATCATAAACTTGTATTATATTAAACAAGGAATATATATATATATATATATATGAATATATATAGTATGATATTATACCCTTTTGATGTAAAAACAAGGGGTCAAAGAACGAAGGACTTTGAGATGTTCATTCATCTGTCTTCTTCGGTTTCTCTCCACGGCTATGTGAGACATATTTTCAGATTTTGGAACAAAGTTCAGTTTTCTCAACCAGTTTACTTTTCTTCAACACGAAGTTCTGGAGCTCCCTATTTATATATATATATATATATATATATATATAGGATAGAATATTGCAAAGAGAAGCTGGGGGCCAAAACTACCGCTTAGGTTTACAATAAATGCTATATGTCGCACTCTCGTGAGGTTTTTACTCTCCTCTCTCTGGATACATTTCTTACATATATATATCTACATATTTACTACACGTCTCACGTTTATTATCTAGGGTCAATTACGTGCCAAAACGAGTGAAAGTTAAAACGAAGGGAAAAGAAAGTTCTCCTCATCTCAAAAAAAAAAAATATATATATAATATATATATATAATAATAATAATAATAATACATATATATCTATATATATTATATGTGTGCATGCAACATGTAGCTGCTTCTTTAACCCTCTATCATGCATGCCATACTCATGATCTCTTCATTGCTCAAACATGTTGTATTTTGCCTAATTATAATTTCCCGACTTGGGATTTCAATGCTCTCCGTATTGTATATCCAAGTTATATGTATATGTAAATATATACAATATATGTGTGTATATATATGTATTTATTAATTTGGCTGCAAACTTGATCACTTGTCCACATCATTCAAGTGTTGGTTAAACTTATATTCCATTTCATGTGACCTCCGGATGAATCAGTCAACTTATAACTCATGGGGGTTGTAAAAAAAAAAAAAAAAACAAAACAGAAAAAGACCCATAAAATTGACAACTAGAAATCACCAACCTAACACGATCTTTGATTTAACACGTTATTAATCTTATTGGAACTGTTTTCTTATAATAATTCTTTTCACGGGGATATACACAAATACTAGTGGAAGGTAATCCTCTTTGAAGAGTCCCTAAATTTTGCAGATCTCGTGTTAAATTAGTCGCTTTATTTTAGCATAAAAAATGACAGTGAAATGATGATGTGGTAGTACATTTATTTCTAATAATCCATGGGTTATAGTTAAGATATAGTGTTTAGCAATGATCTAAATTAACTAAATGGTTAATTAATCACACAAATATCTAAAATTCACTTATAAACCTTCGACTTTTATAATTGTACAAGAAAAGTAAAAATCCTCCAAAAAAATATGTATGCCCATGAATAATCTTTAGTTATACAGGCTTAATTTGTGTTTTTGGGTAATTGGCCCCAATTAAACTTGTACTCTCTATCTCGTATTATTAATATTAATATTATTATTATTATTATTATTATTTGTTTTAGAAAAAGGCTCTAGAGGTGATGACTTAATTTCAGTCGTGTATGCGGGATCCACTTTCTTGTATATAACAAGAAAGAGATGGGCCTTTATAATCCAATCTTTTTCAGTTATTAATCCATGCCCCACCTAGAACATCACTAACTCAATGCTACTACAACCAAAACTGGAGAAGACGTCTTACGGAAGTTCCGTGGGATTCGAATCTGGGTGAATGAAAGAAGAGGCTACGGAAAGCGACATCCCCTTTGTCAATCCATCCACCCTTGTGGATGTTTTTAATCATCATCATCATCATCGTTATTATTATAATAATAATCATCATCATAATGATCATCTTCTTCTTCTTCTCATATCATCACTTGATGGTCATCTTTTCTATAGTATGTCAAAGATACAGTATCCATGATACGTAGGAACCTTCAATCTACAAAATTTTTACAATTTATAATTTCGGGCATTAAGATACTTACACTAATTGACAATCATATGCAATTACTTAAAAGAGATGGAGATGATTAATGTCTCGGGTCGAAGATTGATTTGGCAGATATTGATAATTTTCAAAAGGAGATGAGTAATGATTTTGGAAAAAATAATTTTAAATAAATGTCTATACACTTTAGGTTCGAAATGGAAAAGTATTCAAATTGCGGAGATAATCGAGCACTCATATTATGTTACTTATAAAGAGATCAGAAGCTCTTTTTTGCTTGAGCGCATGTTTGGAAGGTTTTATAATGCAGTTTCTAACAAGGTATATATGAGTAGAAGAGTTTATAAGCGTACTCCTCCCTGTTTATATATTTTGCATGACCCTTCACACTTCAGTGTTAGACGAGACATTGTTGTACCAATTTTAGAGCATCTTCAATGGAGTGTCAAATAGATTTGTCAAGGTCCAAATTTTTAGTATTTTTATGAAAATTACTCTCCAATAAAATGCTATGTTTTTTTACAAATTGGACTAATGCTAAATATAGTGACAGATTTACTACCAAATAAAATTTTGACATTTAACTGCTGCGAAGCTATAGGTTAATTTTTTCATCTACTCAAAACAAGATTGTTGTTTTTTAAACTATTCAGCCCACATTTGGATTTTCGTTTCAAAATCCATTGTTCAAATATTTCTTACCAATATAAAAATTGAATTTTCAATCTGAAAAAATGGATTTAAAACAGAAATTGAAACAAAACCTTAAATACCAAAACTTAACTTGGCTTATCAAAACATAAAATAACATTATACATTGGAGCATATAATCTCAAATTAAACAAAAATTTTCACACCTTTTATAAAAATTTAGGTTCTGTTTGGAACACCAAAGTTTTTTTGTCCCTTCGTCCAATTTTAGTATTCACATTTTCAAATATTTTAAAAACATTTGAACTTTAAAGTCCATAACTTCATCATTTTAAATCAAAATAGACGATTTTTTTTTTCAAATTACATAAAATTTCAAAATGAACGAAATAAGATCTATGCTGCTAATTTTTTTCCGAATACATTTTAAGTTTTTACACTTTTTCACTCCAAACAATTTATTTTCACCAAATATACATTTTCAAAATTCAAACAATCACCGACCTCCAAAATACCGTCTCCAAATGTGTACCCAAACGGAACCTTAGAATCAGCATTGGCATATATCCAATGGTGTGATTGGGGGGTTACATTAGAGTTTTAGAGAGTAATAATATTTCAAGCAAGAGAGAGGGAGAGAGAGAGAGAAAAGATAATATGTATCTCCCGAGGCTGTCTGGTCTCAACTGTACTTCAGTGGGCCTTTAGAACAGACGGGCAGCGTAGGCCTGAAGCATAACCAAATCACCATACAGAACACTTCTAATGAGAAATCAATCCAATTCTCAAGAATTTACAAACTGGTTCTTCAACAAATTAGAAGAAAAGGCAATTTCGTAAGCCAAATTTATTGAAATTTCACAATAACCTCGAAAAAATAAAAATAAAAGACTTCTATATTTGAAGTTCTAATCATATTAAAATTAGGATCATCTACGTTATGGTTCTGCCAAGAAGGAAAAATCATCTCGTTCAGGCAACAAATCCCGGGCAAACTTCTTTACTGCTGAGCCTCTTCCTAGCACTTTAAAGTTGTCTTTCCTTTCTCATGTTCTACATGGTGATAGAGAGGAGTCCCGTGCAAAACAGAGTTAGACAACAAAAGACAATGTAATAAACAACAAACTTTTTTGCTTTAAAAGAGTAAAATGATTGCCCACCGTGAAGAGATTTTTCAAAATTCTTTAGTTGTACGCGGAAACCGGGATTAGGAGATGCAATTGACCGTTTGCTCCTTACATGGTGCAGGGCTTCTGACTTGCTCATTCCTTGTTTTTTCATCAGATATGCAACAACAATTGTCACACTGCAAGAAGTGACGAGAATCGAAGGTAAGTCTGGGATTGCCATTGCCATACTTGAACACAAGAAAGAAAGACCTATGACTAAAAATTTATTATCATCATTTTTTAAACCTCAATGAGTATCAATATGGTTCAAAATCATATATGAAAGATATACACAAGCAAACAATATAACACCAAACCAAGAAACTTCGCCAAGTAAACAAGAGAAGTATCCAGAAAACTACTTGACATAGATCGAAAGAGAAATCACCTTCTGGATTTTCCTACAATACAGTGAACCAACACACCACCACCGGTTCTTTTTGCTTCATCGATAAAATTGATACACTCATCAAAGTACTGCTTTATATCCGCATCCTGTTTATCCGGAACTACTCAATTTACAAAGAACACCATCAAATCAAAAATAAATTTCAGCTCTTGAAGCAAAAACAGACGTTAAAATCAATAACTTGCAATAAGAAAATTGTTTCTGCAGAAGATTCTTACCATTTATGATCTTGTAGACAAATTCATTTGGATATAGCGGTATCATATAATTAGCGACGGTCAAAATGTGAGTGATATTTAATCTTTTCAGCTCCTCTTTGTTTTTCGCAGCTTCAATAGAGCCCACATAGAGACCCTGGAAAAACCAAAAAGAAAATGGAAAGAAGTACAAACTCAAATTTACAACTTATCAAAAAAAAGAAAAAACAATTTGCAATGAAGTCAGATAGTTGAGTAGCAAGTACATCTTCAATTTTTGTCGGATGATCTTGAATATGTCTTCTCATCTGAAAAACTTGCTTTAGAGCTAATGTCCGCTCCCTTATGGTTTCATCGGCCGAATCCATTTGTATTCCAAAAAAATTTCTAGACCAAGATTTAACAAAACTAAACATTAAACAATAGTTCAGCAGAAGTTGAAAGAGTCTGCAAATTCAATTATTCGAACATTTCTTTATCATATTGTTAGACTCGCATATTTGCTGGCTAAACAGTCTCAAAGGAAAATAGGAAACGATAAACAAAATATGGTAAGTGCAAAAATCAAGAAACAATTAAGAAAAGAATATGGAAATGGGAAACTTGACTATTTGATGAAAACTTAAAATAATAAAAAAAATTGAAAGAAAAAAATCCCGCCAATCAAAATTAAAGAAAATACAGAGGAATTAGGTCAACGAAATTCAATCCATAATTACTCAGTAACTGCATCACTGAATCGATTAAGTGAAAATAAAGAAATGGGAAACTTATTTGACTATTTGATCAAAAATGGAAAAAAAAAAAAAAATCCCGTCAATAAAAAATTCAAGAAAATACAGAGGAATTAAGCGAACGAAATTCAATCAATGATTTCACGGTTCTGCATCACTGAATCGATAAGTCATAATACACTTCACAAATATCGGAAGAATTATGAATTTTACAAAGCAAGAAAATAAGAATTAATAAGATTATCCAAAAAATTCAGAGTTCACAAAGAAACAATGGAATTCAGCCAATGCACATACAGTTTCCAGAACTAAAAAGAAGATCACAAAGGAAAAAACTCCATAGCCTCATATCTAAGTGCAGAGAATTCGGGATTTTAGGGTTTTTTTTTTTTTTTTGAAGTAAAATCAGAAAGACAGAAGAGATTTCATCGCCCTTAGAAATAAATCAAGAACGAAACCCAATTCAATTAGGGAATTTCGGATCAAGGTCATTCAAGAGAGAAAAATCTACCTCAAAGTCCGAAATTTCTAAAAATTTCTCCTTTGCTTCAGAAAGTTTTGCTGCAGAAATGGATTTCTTCTCAACAGAGGGCTCGGGGGTGAAGAACGAAAGCTTTTTTGGCTGTGCTTCCGTGAAGAGAATAAGCGAAGAGAGAGAGATATATTTTATGTATATATATGTTTGGGTTTTTAGCAATAGTGTTAGGGCTACAAATCTGTACCTTTCAATAATTTTCCATTTAAATATTAAATTTTGATAATTTGCCACAAATTGTTACCATTTGTTTCATATTATAGGAAAGACGATCCGTCAATTTCATATGCGGACAAAAAAAAAATTCAAATCTAATTCAAATCCCATTTTCTAAATTTAAATCTTTAATTTAATAAAAAAAAATTACAAAAATGAGAACATTATAACAATCAAATTAAGAAAATCAAAAGTTTTGGAAGTAAGAGTCCAATTGTTAAAATTAAAGTTTTGTAAGTTAGAAATGAAATGTGAATTAAAAATGAAATGTGTTATAAAAAATAATGTAAAAGACTGAAATATGTTAAAAAAATTGTAATATGTATATTGTTTCATTTCTATTATCATTTTGTGTTATTTAGAAAAGAAGACAAAAAAAAAAACATCTCATTTCAATTTAAAATAAGAGATTTATGGATTTTTAAGTTTGAGTTTTCAAAAAATGAAAGATAGAAAAAATAAAATGTAGATTTGAGAATTTTAGAGTTACGTTAAAAATTTTCAATTGGAATTAATTTATAAAGGTCAAGAAATTTAACTTGCATTTGATTCACTAGTTGAAGATAAATTTTTAAGTTAGAATTGATTGATTTTTCAAAAATTAATTATAAATTTTATTGACTTTTTAAAAAAATTAAAAAATAAAATAAATAAAATAATTTAATTTAATTTGAATTAAACTAAAACCCCAAACAAACCATTAGAATATAATAATGTTAAAACCCTATATATTTGAGGTATCAGCCGAGAGAAATAAATAAATCTAACAAAAATTAATGAAATAAAAAATAATTAAAAATTCACGTGTTACAAGTATAATTGAAGAGATATGCTCTGCCAATGATCATTTTTTTTTTTTTCATACACTTATCTTTTCCAAACACCTATTGGATTACAACTGCCTATCTGTCGCCCCTCCCCCAATGTCTATTAATTCTCTTCTAAATAATTTCTCAATTGAAAAGCAAAGGAAAAAAAAATTTGCGTTAACAATAAGCGGATTTACGACGTGATAGTCTTCTCATCAATTGGTCCACTGAGAAAAAATACTCCTCATTCCCGTCTCATTTACCTATTTATGTTGATAGAGTAGAACGAATTCAGAATATCTACAGATAACCTATGAACCCAATAACAAATACATAGTAAAAAAATAATTCTAATCAATCCAAAATATGATCTAATAACATAAGACTAACGTAGAGTTGGTAATTCTAAGCCTAATCTATACTTAATAATAAAGAACATGTTCTATGAATAGTGTTTTTTAGTCTTTCCTTTCATTATTTTCACGTGACAACCCTGTTATTATTGTGATATCGGCTAATCACTATCATGTGGTAGTCCAGTCTTTATCACATCGTTGTCTAGTTACTGTCACATTACTCTTTTTTTATTTTTAATTTTAAATGTCTATTTCGCTGTGCTAGCATTAATAAAATGGCAATTCTACAGTGATGAATGCTTTTTTACCTTATTAACGGTGGGTAAAAATTTTTGACTGTTGGAAGTCATTTTGAACGGTTTGGATTAAAAGAATACACCAAAATTATTGTAAGATCTTAACATTTGATCACACTTGAAAATTAAAAAAAAAAAAAAAAAAAAAAAAAGGGGAAAAAAAAAAACTGTCATCTGCCTCCACTGAGAACTCTGGCGAGCAGTGTGGGGACTCGACGGCACCCGTGGCGGTGAAGAATTGACAGCTCAAGTGGTGGATCGCGACAGTGCGACGGTCGGAGAAGTGGTGAGCAGTTGTCGCTGGTGCCGGGAGAGATCTCAAACTACGAGAGGCGGCGGCGATGTCGTTTCCGTCGAAGGTATCGCGGGCCTCCAGCAGCATCGACAGCACGAGGCGCTCCGAGTTCGACTCGGACTCCAGGTACCTCTCCGACTTGGTCGGGCCCCATCTGCGAGTTACTCAGCCACTGCCGAGCCAATAATCCGAGGGTCCTCGTCTTCTCCGACCTCAAATCGGCCACATAGGCTTCAACCGAGCCTTGCTTATCGGAGATGGCGGCTTCAGCTGCGTCTCACCCTTAATCTGGGGAGTGGATGTCATTATTCATCTTCCAATGAGGGCACTGCTGATGGGGGGAGGGGTGCCGCCGGAGTTGGCCTTTTTTTTTTTTTTTTTTAATTGTTTTGTAAAGTAAGAATCAAGTGTGTAGGATTTATAATTTCGTGGTATATCTTTTTAATATAAGCCGCTAACATTTGATTTGATGGTCAGAAATTTTTTCCCCAATAATAGGATAAAAATGGAGAGTCTACCAAGACATCTAATAGACTTGTACGCTCTCTTTATGAGGTTTTGCGTTTTGGTATTCGATTTCTTTGCATGAAGCAAAATGATGAAAATGAAGGGGTTGTTTGAGTTTGAGTTATGATTTTTTAATTTTAATAGTAATTTTTGTTGATTTTTTCAGAAAAAATAAAAAATTTTTTCAGAAAAAGATAAAAATTGAATTGAAAATTTGAATTTGAACTTACACCCCAAACTAACCCGAAAAGGCCATTGGAGTGAGAGAGAGTCGGGGCCTCAAATAATGAGTTTTTATGTTTTTGATTTATTATACATGATTTTAACTTTTTAAAAAATATTTTATTGGTTTTCTCTTTTAAATTAAATCAGTACTCGGCATGCTCTTCCATTTATTAAAAAAAAAAAAAAAAGGTATTCAGTATGCTCTAAATAAGGTGTTAAAACGTTAATACAAAATTTTTTTTTTCTTTCATTCAAATTTTGAAACCATAAAACACTCTCAGAGTCTCACTAAGTCAATCAGGCAAAGTTTTAAAAACGTACATAGAAGGTAATATATACGTAATATTTAAGAATGTGAAGTCAAACAAAATATTTTTTTACATATATAAAAATACATATATAATATAATATGTACATAAATATATATAATGGGACGGGTAATCGAGTAATAGGATTGAAGACTTTAGATTATGCTCCATCATTGTCCCGAATCCGTAACTGGTTTTGAAAGTCTAACTTGTTTATAATGCATCCCAATTTAAATAGGGTTTCACCCATCCTATTTAAATTAGGTCACTATAGGTATATAGGTTGGTGGGTAACATCGTCATCTTTAGATCATATGCATTAAACTTTTCAATTTCTACAACTAACCAATTTCTCCAACTTGGCCTTAATGATATTTCTCTCTCTCTTTACTCTACGCCTCTCTTATTAGATTTACATATTCTGTCTAATTTTTGATATCTCAAATGACATCTAACCAATAATATTATGTTATATTATTTTAAAAAATTTGAAATACTTTGTAATTGATTTTTAATATCTTAAAATCTAATTTCATTGAATAACGTGTGAAAATATAATTGACTAGATATCATTTATGATATCAAAATTGGACATAAGATTAGCAATATGTTATATTTATTTTGAAGAAAAGCTTTCAAGGGTGGTAGATACTTTACATCCTAATAAGTAATTTGTATGAAATGTAGACTATAGTCTTGTCTCGTAAGTGAATGTAGCCGAAGCTAGCACACCAATAAAGTTCCAAGATCTTCCTTTTCAGCACAGCCATGTGAACAATACCGTTAAGGAAGACATTTTTACTCATGGATACATGTATCTGTCATTGATGAAACGGGTGTAGGGAATAATATATAGTTACCGGATGGATATAGGGGTTAAAATTAATCATGCACGAGGATGCGTGATGGGTTGGTGGAAGCTCTCTCATACTCATACCTAGCCCGCATATATTCCCTTCTAATAGAAGAAGAAAAATAAAGTTAAGTGTTTTCATATTTTAGTTTATTTTATGAATTTAGTTTTATGAATTTTTGAAAGTTGAATTTTTTAATATATCAATTTCATTTTTAATTGAAGATATTACTTGTTCCCACATCCACATTAAATTAGGTGGGTATGGAGGCATGTATGAGAGGTAAAAAGAGAGGCGGATCTCACCCCATTGCGACCCTTAAAAACCATACCTAATCAAAAATTTTTTTTTTTGAAATATACCTAATCAAATTTAGGTAGCCAAAAATAAAAAAAAATAAAAAAATAGCCCAACAACTCTATTTTTCAATTAG
The DNA here is from genome assembly GCA_025413025.1 of Ficus hispida. Classification (NCBI taxonomy): domain Eukaryota; kingdom Viridiplantae; phylum Streptophyta; class Magnoliopsida; order Rosales; family Moraceae; genus Ficus; species Ficus hispida. The sequence goes on along the minus strand of CM046368.1, from coordinate 17,031,165 downwards.
AAAAGACCATGGGAAATTGAAAACTGATAAGGAATATTTATAAGCATTTCTTTTTATAATATTCTTTCTCTATCTGATAATTTCTCCGTAGTTTTTATAGTCCAACAACTTTGAAGTTTTCACTCCATTGTTCAAAAGAAATTAATATAATAATCAGGTAAAGAAAAAAACAACGTGGTGACTCAAATAAATAAAATGGACAGTTTTTATCTATATATTTTTTTGTCACATGCCAACTCATTGAAGATAAGCACAATTTCATCGGCAAATTCCCACTCAGAGAGAGACCGCAAAAAAGTTCCAAAAAAAAAAAAAAAACCCCCCACAAAAATCTAGTCAGCGTACGAATCAAACAATGATATTCTCGTGGTCTTATCCTTACTTTCGTTATTTCTATTTTTATTTTATATGACCAACACAACCGCGGCGTCCCACCGCAGCTACTTAATCTCTATCTCTCTCTCTCTCTCTCTCTCTCTCTCTCTAATAGATCTGGGTTTTGTTCTTCCATGGCTTCTTCTTCATCTTCTTCTTCTCATTTTCAATTTATTCTTCAATTTCTCTTCTTTTTGTACCTGGGTACTTTTTCCCATGCCCAGATTTCTCTGGTTCTTCCCATCACCAAAGATGCTTTGACTCTCCAATACTTGACCACCGTTGACCATGGCGATCCACCGGCCCCCACCAAGCTCGTGCTCGATCTCGGCGGTCCGTTTCTCTGGATGGACTGTGATTCCTCTCCCAGCCGTCAGATGATCCCACGTGGCTCGATCCAGTGCGTCGCAGCCAAGTCAAATTCCCTTGCCGACAAAAACAGAGACGTCTGCGCCGTGTTCTCCGAGAACAAAATCGGGAAAGTGGGTGGTCGGGGAGAGGTGGTGGAGGACATCCTGGCCATTGACCTTGTTGACCCGTCAACGCTGGAGGGAATCAGAGCCATTGGTAAGTACACCCACAACAACTTCCTTTTCGCTTGTGTGCAGAAAACCCTCTTGAAGGGCTTAGCTAGTGGGGCTAGAGGAATGTTAGGCCTCGGAAAGGCACGGATTTCGATGCCGTCACAGATTTCTTCTTCTCTCGACTCGAAACGACAATTTTCCATGTGCTTGTCGTCGTCAAAAGGTGTCATTTTGTATGAAAACGGTCAGTACAAGATCAGTTCTTACTTCGGCTCTGAAATTTCCAACTCTTTACTGTACACGCCTCTCTTATCCGGCGAAGGTGATTCCCAAAACGACTACTTTATCAACCTGAAAACAATCAGAATTGGAGTGAAAAGATTGTCGTTTGATGTGGAAAAGGCTAAGCTAAGCACAATTGTTCCTTACACCACCATGGAGAGCTCAACGTATGCCGTATTTGCCCAAGCATATGAAAGAGCCGCTTTGTCTATGAACATGGCGAGGGTGGAGTCTGTTGGGCCTTTTGGGCTCTGTTTTGGGGCCCAAAAGGTCCAAAACACTCAGTTTGGGCCCGGAGTTCCGGAAGTTGAATTGGGCCTGCAGAGCGAGATGGTGAAGTGGAGGATTTATGGAAGGAATTTGATGGTGAAAGTGAGTGAAGAAGTGATGTGTTTGGGAGTGTTGGATGGTGGTTTGGAGTTGGGGGCTGATATAGTTTTGGGTGGTTTTCAGTTGGAAGATGTGGTTTTGCACTTTGATGTGGGGAGTTCTATGATGGGCTTTAGTCCTTCTCTTCTGAAATGGAAGAGAAGTTGTTCTGACTTTGGTTTTGGTGCTTTGACTTTATAGTCCTTTGTGAGAAGTAGTAATCAAGTTTGTTTGGAAGCTTCTTGGGTGAAGATTAATGAGCTTTTACTTTCAACGTCGGATATCGGAAATTCGAACTCTTCACCTTATAGTGGAGTTATTTGTGATATCATTAGCTTCTATCTGTAACAACAATTACTAGCTTTTTTTTTTTTTTTTGGGAGTTTGAGTCCCTAATTTTTTGTTTTTAGAAAGTTGATCAAAGGAAATGTTTGTAAAGTTATTGATACAAACTACCTGATGTAATTATAATTGTAACTTTACCTAGCTGTCCAATTGCAGCAAGCACATAAATGGGCTTGAATCTGGTACCAATTTGGCAGAATTTTCATTGCCTTGTTCTGTTATATTCACTACTGTTTGAGATGGACAAAAGAAAAAAAAAAAAAAAAGAAAAAAAAAAAAAAAGGAGAGAACCTTAGTTCTGGTTTAAGCAAATCAAAAAGAGAAGGGGAACAAAGGATATAAAAAGCAATCGGTAGAGATGGAGTGAGTTAAGGAAGCAACACTAACCTCAATTATTGGAAATAATTAGCACAATGTCAAAAATTAAATTTAAAAAAAAAAAATTTCCTACAAGATGGAAAGCCAGCATTACTTTGGAAACATTTTTACTCTCCTTTTCATTTTTTAGTTTCCAGTTTCGTTAATCAGATACTTAACACTTCAATCTCATATCCTCAGTGGCGCTGATGTTAAAAAATTCACCTTCACGTGGAAAATGCTTGGATCAATAGAAAGCAATTAGCTTTCAAGGTTTATCGAGGCAAAATATTTACTTTTTAAGACATATTACACACGGCTATAGTAACTGGTAAGATAATCAAATAGTTCCACATGAGTTGTTTAACTTGAGAGATAAGATATGAGGCACATAAATTTGCAACTAATAGAATGTAACTCTCATAGCCATTATTAATTAATCACAAGATTATTGTTATTTCATTATAATTACTTTTCAACTTAATCAGAGGCAAAAATTATAGGTTTTCAGTGTACAAATAATTGATTAATATATGTAGACCAATATAAAACAAAACTAATCTTATATAATCGCTATCTTTATAATTTTGACAAATCGACTCCCAAACTCTAAAAATGTTGATAATTAAATCTATTTGTCTGTTTCTTTGAAACCGAATATAATTCTTATGTAAAACATGTGACATGATAAACAAGGATATTTTAGTAAAATGATATGATTTTGTTCTTTGACAAAACTTAAAATAATGAAACAAATCTGGAAAAAAAAAAAAAAAAACTAAATTAAAAAATTAGTGAAAAAACAAAAGATCAGGAAAGTGGGCGGTCAAGGAGAGGTCGTGGAGGACATCCTGGCCATTGATCTGCTTGACCTGTCAACGGCGGAGGGAATAAGAGCCGTTGGTAAGCACACGCAGAGCAACTAATTTTTGCTTGTGCGCAGAAAGCACAATGTTAGGCCTCGGAATGCTAGGCCAGTGGGGCTAGAGGAATGTTAGGCTTCAAAAGGGCAAGGATTTCGATGCCTTCACAAGTTTCTTGTGTTCTTGAGTCGAAACGACAATTTTCCATGTGCTTGTCGTTCGTTAAAAAAGGTGTCGTTTTACACGGAAACGGTCAGTTCAATTCTAATTTCGGCTCTGAAATTTCCTACTTACTAATCTACACGCCTCTCTTATCCGGCGAAGGTGATTCACAAAACGACTGCTTTATCAACCTGAAATCAATCAGAATTGGAAGGAAAGATTGTCGTTTGATGTGGAAAAGACTAAGCTAAGCACAATTGTTCATTATACCACTATGGAGAGCTCAATCTATGCCATATATTGCCCAAGCATATGAAAGAGCCGCTTTGTCTATTAACATGACGAGGGTGGAGTCTGTTGGGCCTTTTGGGCTTTGTTTTGGGCCCCAAATGTCCCAAACACGCAGTTTGGGCCTGAAGTTCCTGATGTTGAATTGGGCCTGCAGAGTGAGATGGTGAAGTGGAGGATTTATGGAAGGAATTTGGTGGTGAAAGTGAGTGAAGAAGTGATGTGTTTGGGGGTGTTAGATGGTGATTTGGAGTAGGGGGCTGAGGTAGTTTTGGGTGGTTTTCAGTTGGAAGATGTGGCTTTGCACTTTGATGTGGGAAGTTCTATGGTGGGTTTTAGTCCTCTTCTGAAATGGAAGAGAAGTTGTTCTGACTTTGGTTTTGGTGCTTTGCCTGTAGAGTCCTTGTGACAAAAAGTTAAGGAGTTTCTTAAGCCAAGATTAGTGAACTTTTATTTGAACATCAGGGATCGGGATTCAAACTCTTCACTTTACGGTAGAGTTATGTATGGTATCGTTAGGCTGCGTCTATAATTATGATTACGAGCTTTTTTTAGGAGTTTTTAAGTCCCTAATTTTTGTTTTCATAAGGGTGATCAAAGGGAATGTTTGTAAAGTTGTTGATACAAACTACTTGATGTAATTGTACCTTTTAATTAGTATATACCACCAAGAGGGTTTTCCTTACTTGGATGTCCAATTGCAGCAAGCTGATAATTGGGTTAAAATTTTGTACCAATTTGCCAGTAATTATCAAGAGTTGCGTCGAGTTCTGGTTTGAGGGATTTGAAAAGAGAAGATCTCAACTTCATCAACCGGAAAACACAGACCATATTGAACACCCGATTCAAATTTTCTTTTTTTCTTTTTTCTATAATGTTGTCTCTCTTAAAAATTTGAACTTATGTTCAAACTCGAGAGCTAAACATGAACGATCATATAACGTGAGGGATTGGATTTGAGGACGAAAATTTGCATATAATAAGATTATCATTTTTTCCCCGTGTACGTACTTCCCATATTAAGTTTATGCAAAATTGTTTTCTAGAGTATTAAAAGACAGAGAGCTAATGAGCGTTTCTAGAGAGAGAATTCACTGGATAGACTTGATAACAATTGTCTATGAGAAACTGAGAGAGAATGAGTGTTCTGTATTATTTTTTCTCCGAGTTGTTTGATTCTTGATGAAGATCAATAAAGAAACTACCTATAATTCCAATTTCGTTGCCCTTTTCTAGTATATATATGTACTCTGATTCTTTGCTGTTTATTGTGGATTTAAAAAAAAAAAAGTAAAAGAAAAAGAAAAAGAAATAACCGTAATGCTGGTTTAAGCCACTCAAAAGAGAAAAGAGGCACAGAAAATGTAAGAAGAAAGTTCTTAACCGAACGAGAACCAGAAAGAAGTCATAACCAACAACATTAAAATCCAGTGGCAAAATTTGAGTTTCTTTCCATGTTTCAAAAGTTTGATCTGAATATGTCCCGCATGTTTCTAAAATGGCAAATATTTACTACCAACATAGTCAACCAGACACTTTCATACTGCAGTCTCATATTCTCAGTAGCACGGTCACGGATGTCTTTAAATTTCAGCTTCACATTGAAGGGCTTGGAAGGATCATAGAGGCAATTAATTGTATCACGATTGCAAACATAAGGCTTATGAAAGCAATTCGCATTTAGCACTCAAGGTTTACTAAGGCAAACATATGGCTTATGAAAATGCACAGAATAAAATTGAACATTTTTTCATCGCGGTTTATATCAAGATTATTAATTTTTAACCATACCAATCAATCACAACTTCTCCCGTGTATGTAGTCACTAAAGTGTAGTGCATCAATTTATATGTAGATGTGTTCATGTGTTTTAATAAATGGTAAATTTGAGATAATAAATTGTTAATTTTCTAAATTTACTTAGACTAGATTTTTTTTTTCTCTTTTAATCCTCCACGTGTATATATTAGTCCAGAATTGTATCATTTAAATATTTATAATCATACTTCTCTAGACTTTTTAACTGTTATCAATATTATATATAAAAAAGAAATAAATTGATATAAATTCAACATATAGCTTGCGTTTGGTTTACCGTTTTGCGATGAAATTTTTAAGTTGAAGTTGGTTGACTTTTCAAAAATCAGTTATAAATTTTACTAACTTTTCAGAAAAAGACACAAACTGAGATAAAAAAAATATAATTTAGTTAGAGTTAAATTTAATATCAAAAAAGCCATAGTTTTATTTATACGTAAAGTTGTGAAGGAAAATTGTACTTCCTGCAAAATTTTGATAGGCTTCATCTTCTCCATAACCTCATCCATAAAAAATAGTCAAAAGTCAAAACATTCGTGTCTTACAAATTTACAAGCCCTTCTCAGGCCAGGTCACACATGCATGGACGAGAACCTATTCTCTCTCCCTCTCTCAATCTCTCTCTTTTTTTAACAAAAAAAAAAAAAAGAATAATGTCTTTTTCTGAGACCTTTTTGGTGTATATATATAGTTAAATAAAGGAATACATAAAATAATAAATATACAATTATTTACATTCTCTTACATTTGGTAAATGCAAAACAACAAATATGACTATTGAAATTCAAAGTCGACGAGCAATTCTTCCACAATATATATCTATATATATATATATATTCATGAAGTGAAGCACATGCTGCTATAATAAGACTCCCATTTCAATACAAATCTCGTTCATCTCTAAACTTCTAATGATACAATATGGCTTCTTCCTCTTTCCATTTCCTTTTCTTCATCTTCTTCGCTCTTCTTCTCTCCGTCTCCATAGCCAAAACGACGTCGTTTCGACCCAAAGCTCTGGTCCTCCCAATAACCAAAGACAATTCCACAAACCAAATCCAACACCTCACGCTCATCCATCAAAGAACCCCTCTAGTCCCCGTCAAGCTCACCGTTGATCTCGCCGGTGAATATCTCTGGATGGACTGCGAGAAGGGCTACGACGTGTCGTCCTCCTACAAGCCCGCCTTCTGCGGCTCCGCTGCCTGCTCACTCGCCAGAGCGCCATGCAACGGCGGCGCGTGCCTCTCCAAACCCAAGCCCGGGTGCTACAACCGGACGTGTGTTCTCGACGCCATTAACACCGTCTTCGGCATTGGAACGCCCGGTCAGGTAGGCAGCGACGTCGTGTCGGTGCAATCCACCGACGGTGCTAACCCGGGCAGGCTAGTGTCGGCGCCCAAAATCATCTTCACTTGCTCACTCTCCTTCATAACCATCGGCCTACCTGAAGGCGTCAAGGGCATGGCCGGGCTCGGAAGGACTAAAATCGGCCTTCCCTCGCAATTCGCCGCCGCGTTAAGCTTCAAGCGCAAGTTCGCCATTTGCTTGAGCTCCTCAACGGAATCCGATGGTGTATTGTTCTTCGGAGACGGACCTTATGTTTTCCTTCCCAAAATTGACGTCTCTAAGTCTCTCATCCACACACCGCTCATACTCCACCGCAAGAGCCTTCCCGGCATTGGCCTCACACAAGACCCGTCTCCGGAGTACTATATCGGAGTAAAATCAATCAAGATCAACGGCAAAACCGTCCCGTTAAACACCTCTCTCGGCGGAACAAGGATCAGTACCGTTATTCCATACACAATCTTGGAGACCTCGGTGTACACCGCCGTTATCAACGCGTTTGTGGAAGAGATCGGAGTGCCTAGGGTGGCGTCGGTGGCTCCTTTCGGGACGTGTTTTAGCTCGAAGAGCATTGAAATACGCGGGTGGGTCCGGCCGTGCCAGCGATAGACCTAGTGTTGCAGAATGAGAAGGTGTATTGGAGGATCTTTGGCGCCAATTCAATGATTAGGGTTAGTGATGAGGTGTTGTGTCTTGCAATTCTTTCCGGGGCTAGAAGGGATTCCATTATCATCGGAGCGCATCAATTGGAAGACAATCTTCTCCAATTTGATTTAGCCACTTCGAGGCTTGGATTCAGCTCATCCTTGTTGTCTAAACAAACAACTTGCTCTAACTTCAACTTCACGTCCGTTGCTAATTGACAGCTTGAGTGGATCAGAATCATATCATGTGATCATGACTATCTTCTACGTGGATTTTGATTATTTTATTGCTTTTTTTAAATTATTATGAGATTAGTAGTGGCCCACATGATTAATAAGATCAACTTCTTTTGTTTGACTAAATTATATATTCCCATTTTCTGTTTTGACCATTTTGTTATCATAAGGTCAACAAAGCTCAATTCTAGGGGGTTAGGACAAGCTACATGTGCATGTGCAAGCATCTATAAAACTAGTGATCACGATAAAACAGTGTCAAAGTTAACGAAAGTACTGGCACTTTGTTTTGGTTATATTTACTGATAGTTAAATTAATCACTTGTCATAAAACAATTTAATTTCACTTATATAAAAACTGTATTTTTACTTTATCTTTAAGAACTGTCATTTACTTTTCAGTTTTTATTATATTCCTTATGGATTCTTAGTTCCCCTTTGTTTGGTACTTTGATGAAAACTGATAAATCAAGCGTCATCAAAGACTCAAGGTTTTGGTACATTTCTTTCTCTATAATTAAAGGACATACTAATAATTAATAACCTTGCCTGATTTATCTATAAACTAATAATACTGTTGGATTTACATTGAAATTATATAAAAAAAAAAGTAATGCGACATTTTGAAAACGCGTATTCTATATAATAATGTGTTTTTGTACCTTGTCACTAGATTTCCGCTTTATCCAAATCATAATTTAATATATCTCTCAATTTTAGATTTTTTTTTACTCAAATTTAAGCCAGGCGACGTCATCGAGAACCCTATTATTCACAAAAGGACAACTATAACCATTGAAATTCAAAGTCAAAAAGAATAATTCTTGCTGTCCTTTTCACACGATCAAGATCTCTATTTCAGCTAATATTATATTTCTCCAAAAAAAAAAAAAAACAAAAACAAAACAAAACAAAACAATTATTGATATGTGCAATACTTTGATCTCCATTGAATTCCAATCCATTCCTCCCCTCTCAACTTGCAATAACAAAATGCCTTCTTTAACTTTCCCTGTCCATTTCCTTCTCTTCTTCTTCTTCTTCTTATTCTTCTCCATTTTCTTCTACCATTCCACGGCGAAAACGACGTCGTTCCGTCCCAAAGCTCTAGTCCTCCCAATAACCAAAGACACTTTCACAAACAACATCCAATATCAAGCTCACCGTCGACCTCGGCGGCGACTCCCTCTGGGTCGACTGCGAAACCATATACGTGTCATCCTCCTACAATCCCGCCTTTTGCGGCTCCGCCACGTGTTCCCTCGCCAAAGCCCCATGCAACGCCGGCATGTGCCCTTCCGACCCCAAGCCCGGGTGTTACAACAACACTTTCATCCTCAGCGCTGACAACACCGTCGTCAACCTCGGCACACCCGGCGATGTCTGTAGCGACGTCCATTCGGTCCATTCCACGGACGGAACCAATCCCCGGAGGTACGTTTCTGCTCCAAAGTTTATATTCACATGCGCGCCGTCCTTCATAACCGTAGGCCTCCCTAACGGCGTCAAGGGCATCACCGGCCTCGGAAGGGCTAAAATCGGGATTCCTTCCCAATTCGCCGCCGCCTTTAGTTTCAAGCGGAAGTTAGCCGTTTGCTTGAGCTCTTCGGCGAGATCTAACGGCGTTTTACTCTTCGGCGACGGGCCTTATGTCTTCCTTCCCAACAAAGAGGTCTCTCTTTTATTTAGACGCCGCTCTTGCTCAACCCTAAGACACTTGCCGGCATTGACATCAAACAAGATCCGTCTCCGAAGTACTTCATCGGAGTAAATTCGTTTAAGATCAACGACAAAGCCGTCCCGGTGAATACTTCTCTACTACGCATTGACAGATTAGGCCTTGGAGGGACAACGTTCAGCACCGTCCATCCCTACACAATCATGGAGACATCGATCTACAACGCCGTGATCAACGCATTCGGCAAAGAACTCGGTGGTCAAGCACCTAGGGTTTCGGCGGTGGCGCCTTTCCGGGCATGTTTTAGCTCGAAAAACATCGGTAGTACGCGGGTGAGCCCGGCGGTGCCAACGATCGACCTTGTGTTGCAGAACCAGAATGTGTTCTGCAGGATTTTTGGTGCCAACTCCATGGTAAGTGTTAGTGTCGACGTTTTGTGTCTCGGGTTCGCCGATGGCGGCGACACGTCGGCGATGAAGCATTCCATAGTTTTAGGAGCCTATCAGTTGGAAGACAATCTTCTACAGTTTGATTTGGCTAGTTCCCGACTTGGGTTCAGCTCGTCGTTGTTGTTTAGACAAACTGCTTGTTCTAACTTCAACTTCACTTCCAATGCTAGATTTTTTTTTTTTTGGGAATTAATAATGCCCGACAGCTTTGAGAATAAAATATAATAAAATATAACAAAAATGGAGTTGCATCGCCGCGTGTGTTTGATTATTCTATTGCAATTTGCGAATCATGTTGTTGTACAAGTTAAAATCAAAGTGTCCCTTCAAAAATAAAATATAAGTATAGAGATAAGTTAGGAATCATGAGCGGCTGTGGGCTGTGGTTCTCTTAGAATCATAGTGAATTGCCTCACACTGTCTACCTCATTTGTGGTTCATATATATAGTTTTTTTTTTTTTTTTTAATTTTCATGGTTGAAATTTTTTTTTGGTATTCACACAAGTAAACAAACACACATATCCTATGAGACAGATCGATCACAAAGACTTTTAGTAGTCATGGAAGTTAATATAGTTAAATTAAAGTGAGAGAAAGAACAATAATAGTATAGTTTCATTAGTTGATGAAAAAAAAATAAGTAACATGCTTTTATAGGAGTATAAAAAGAAGACACTTATCTTAGCTATCGCACTCAAAATATTGCAAGTACAGATATAAATTATGGCACAAAAATACCGCACTAAAATACAATATAATATATTGTAGGAATAGTATTATCGCACTAAAATGTAGTTCATTGTGACTACCAATAATGTTGTTCTTTCTGGCGTTAGTTCATTGTGCTAAATGAGCTGTCTTTTCGAGCCACACGGAATTGAACGACGTGTCGTTGAGGAGTTGTACTTGTCGCAATCCACTGACAGGAACTGTCCTCCGACGTCGATCACGGCATTGATGTTGGTCGGAGGAGTTCCAATCTGGAACGACGCGTAGTATTGGAGGGTGTCGGCGTCTTTTGCGATCGGAATATGGAAGACTTTGGGTGGTGGTTGGTCTTGTGCTGCGACTATGTTTGAGCTCAAAACGACGAGGAAAGTGAGGAGGATAATAAAGACGGGTGTTTTAGAAACAGTTTCCATGGTGTGAACAACTTTTGCAACTTTAAAGAAGCTGAAAGCCAAGCCTATTTATTCTGTGCCAAATTACTCCGGTAATATTATTGGATATAAGTATTTTAAATATATTGTTTATATATTTTTTAGATCTGATCCACCAGAGATTTTTTTTTTTAAAGAATTAATTCGTTTTCCTATTAATTCAGATGAAATTAAGTCGGGCTTATCTTACTTAGGCCTCAAAAATGTGTCTGAAACAGGTTGTTTGGTGAACCGACAAATCCATTAGGAAGTACTCTTCGAAATAAAAGTGTCTGGGTGAATTTTTTTTAGACTAGTGTTTAAAGAATTTAATTGCATTTCTGGTCAATTATAATTTTTGAAGGAAAAAAAAAGTTACACCATCATTTAATTTTGTCCTAAACTGTCTATTAACTATTAGATCTCAATTACTATTGATTGCGATTTGTAAAAGTTAAAAAGTTAGGAATACATTATGTTGTAAAAAACAAAATTTAGGACGCAACAGCAGTGTAATTTACTTTTATAACCATTCTAAAAATTAAGATTTGCAATTTTTCTTAGTTAAATTAATGGTAATCATTGACATTTACTTGTTGTTCATGTGTATTTTACTGACTGGTCTTTGATCAATGAAGTACTTAATTTAGTTAATTAATTTAAAAGAAGAATATTATATAGCATTTGTAAAGCGACTAAAAAAACGATTAAGGAGATTTTATGTATTTGTATAATTATCATGTGATTGATTTCCAGCAAAAAGTAGCACTCTAATGTTTAATGTCTGCACGAGAAGCACATGTTCTGAAAAAAAAAAAAATATATATATATATATATTATAAAGGTCTTGCTGGCTGTCAGAATTCTTTAAATAATGCCCGATAAATAATAGCAATGGATGACTTTGTGAATCATTAAAGCTTTTACATTGTCACAAATAATAATAATAATAATAATATAGTATATAATAATACTATCAGTTTCTGATTTTGTGGAAGCCCTCATTAATTAAAATACAGATATCATGAGGTTCAACTTTCAACCAATGTGGTATACTTAATTTATTATTATTCTTAGATGGGAATTATTATTTGCCATTTAATTAAGTCACATATTTTCAAAAAATAATTTATTTACAAAAAATAATTAAGTCACAACTTTGACCAAAATATAGTATAGTAAATATTTACAAAAAGTAATTTATTTATTAAGAAATAAATGAATTATTTATATTTACTTAATTAGTTTAAAACCTGTTATTTATTTTCAAAAGTTATAAAAAAAAATCTACATGTCATAGTTTCTGTATTGCAACTTTTTCTTTCATCTAGTAATTCTATTTTGACAAAAGAATGCATTTAGTAGATTTAAAAAAAAAAATTAAGAGTAAGATGATTCGGATTTTACCCGTTATGATAGAATCAAATACGAAATTATTATTAGATATATGTAACTATTATATAAGATATAATTTTCTTGTGTTGGCTGATCATAAAGAAGAACTCTTGGACGAAAAAAAAGTAAACATATAACAATCACTGGCATTTTACAACACAGAAAAAAGATCTTGCTCCTAATTTGGAGAACAACATTACGGACTCCTTAAACATAGAGAAGTTAAGCCAAAACTAGCTTATTTAACATAACAATACAAGATCAAAATAAAAAAACTTGATTATTAACATTGTTACTCGATAATTAATTAAATATTCCTGTAGTTGGCACAGCTTTTGCCTTGAGGAAGAAGTGAAGATTAAAACCAAGCACCGATCTCGTCATATCAAACTCCAAATAATTGTCCTCCAATATATCCCTCCCAACACAATTGCAGCTCCATTTGTCCTCCATCAACAAATCCCAAGCACATCACGTCCTTGTTCACCCTCACCATTGAATTAGCCCCATGGATCTTCCATGTCCACACCGCCATGTTCCCCGGTAGCATAGCTCGATCATCGGCACCTCGGTCCCCCTTTCGTCCACCGCACGCCCTTAGTACTAAAACACCGCCGAACGGTGCCACCGCCGCCACTTGTGTGAGGTTCCTCTCCCGGCCCTCTTCACGAAATCGCCAACCACGGCATTGTAGATTGCCGTGTGTAAAATGCCGTACGGAGTTGCGGTACTAATCTTAGTCCCGCCGACTCCGTTTTGGTTGATGTTGAGCAAAGAGGTGTCAAAATGGACAACCCTTTTGTCTATTTTGATCCAATTCACGTAAACATAATACTGATCACTCCCAGCTGAGGAGGCAATTAGGGTGAAGGAGATCTCTTGGGACAATTCAGGAACGACGCCGCCGAAGAAAATTTCCGGCGCTATTTGAAGAAGGTAGCAGAGAGCAAATTTCAAAGGAATTCTATTAGTCAAAGCGAGCCTCCAAGGTAGAGACATTGACCGGAGTTCGGACGATTTTCCGAGACCAAGTATCCCATTAGTACCCTTGGCGAGTCCCACTAGGTTACCGGACTTTACGCAGGACAAACTCAAGTTAGAGGAATACGAGCTGGTAAGGACGTCCGTCACCGTACCGTTGTTTGCCGAATGTACCTTGACAACGTCTTCGGTAAGGACGCCGGTCAGGACGGAGTTCTTGTTGAAGGGGTTAAACGCCGTAACGGAACATGTGTCGTTGGGGCCACATGTTGCGCTATTTGACACTGTTTGGCAGTACTCGGAGGCGGCACACGCGAAGGAGCGGCGGGTTGAGGACTTGAACTTGTCACAAGCCAATGAGAGGAATCTTCCGCCGAGGTCGAGCACAGCGTCGACGTCGGTCGGAGGAGTTCCGATCCGGAGTGAAGCGTAGTATTGGAGGTTTGGGTGTCTTTTTTTATGGGAATTTGGAAGGTTTGGGGTTTGTTTTGTGCTACTACATTGGAGACCAAAATGGTGGTGGATAAGAGAATGGTGAAGAGGAAAAATGGGATTGGAAATGGAGGCCATGGCTATAAGCTAATTTGTTTTGTTGCTTATGATAAGTGGTGCATGTAATTAGCCTATTTATACTGCTAAAACTCTATTTTGTTTAGTATATATTATATATTAATATTTTTATTTTTGATATTTTGAGATCTGGTCTTAATTAGTTTCCTATTATCATTCCTTGGCCCTAGAAAAATGAATTGGTATAGATTATATATGGAGATATATTTCTACTCCTGATGTTCTTCTCATCTATAACCTTTTGTTTTTTGTTTTTTTTTACATATATTAACATACTCTAATAAGTCAATATTTTATTTTAATATGGGCGAATTATATTAATAAAAAAACAAACAGTATTTTAAAGAATTATATACATACCAAAATTAACATAAATAAAAAAACGTTAGAATAAACTGCTATAAATAATAGTTTTTTTTTTTAGTAATAATAGTTTTATTTTTAATATGATAAAAAATTTCCTTCTTAACATATACGATTAAATTAACATTCAACTATTGTTTCTTTTCATTTCAGTTATTATTCTTTCCTTTTGATATGAACTATGAGATAATTTAACTAAAGAATAAAGTGTTTAGTAAGAGGCTTATATAAGAATAACCAATTTTAGATAGAGGCAAACTAAGAAAAGTGTAAAATTTTTAAAATGAAACTTATGAAAAAAGTTCATCTGATCAGTGTATCTTCGTCCCTAACTTTAACAGTAATTAATACATAACTCTACCATACTGTATTCGGCCAAATATACTTTTGCATTTGATTCTAGCATAATTTCATAATTTTAATCCACAATAACAAGTAAAGTTTGAATCTTCAATTTAAGAAAAATATTTTCTTCCGCTTCTTATTTATAATCTTCTCATGCGCGTACCTTATTAATAGACAGTCTTAATAGGAAAATTGCTGTGGGACCTTGTCGCCACGTGATTCCAAGGATTATTTAAACATATCGCCGCGGGTTAATTTTAAATTTATTGAATGCACAACTTCCATAGTTCCATTTGATTGCTTGGCTTTTCTTGTCCCTTCATCTCTCTAGGAGTTGTGGTGAAGATAAATATCTAAGAACGAAATTAAAAAAAATAACCTTTTTTTTTTCCCTAATTCCAAAATAAAAATTTTCATTGAGGCATAATGTGAAAACATAAGAAATAGCTATATTAAATATGGGAATACTGTCATATGAATTAATATTGATATATATATTTAATAAATTTGATTATATATGTATACTTACATGAGGTGCCAATTTGTAGTTGAGTGTTACTCTATGCAAAAGGGTCACTGCCATTGGCGGAGCTGCATTATCCACGTGCCGCTCATGATATTTAAAACTTGTGTATAAAATTTTTGTATAAAAATTATAATTACAGCTCTATTACTAATTAAAATATATAATTATACCTTTTTCTTTTTAGAAATTGGGACTTCATCATTCCACTAACCAATCAAATCAGATCTTACATAAATGCGCCAAAAAACTTTGGCAAACAGTTAATCCAAAATGTTTAGAAGAAAAATAAACATGGTACATCGAATTATAAAAATGGACATTTAAAAATAGATATATTAAAAACTGAGCACATACATAATTATTTAACAAAACCAAGATCATCATTGAAAAAAATAATAAAATATATATCCAATCTAACGAGTGACAATCCTATTCAAATATTTTATATACGTATATAAATATCATGTTCAAACTATGCCCAAACCTACTCAAACTATAATATTTTGGCCTCATATATGTTAAATAGTTGTTAGGCAAACGTGCCCTTTTGTCTACGCGGCTTCTCGGCATTCCTTATCGGTCAATAAGGATCCAATAAAAGAACTCAGTTATGTGTATGATTAAAAAGCGACAAAGGGCAATAAATGGCATTTTATTAATGCTTTTTTTTTTTTTTACACAATAATAAGTATGTATTGGCTTTCCTAGAAAGTTACAGATTTCTCCACGTGAATCAGATTCTGCAGTTGCGCTATATATCAATAAATAAAGGAGTGATAGATCTAACTTAAATAAGGAAAATAGAGGAGTTTGAGATTTATCTCCTATATGATGTTTGGTATGAAAGCAATGAAAGAAAATATAAGTAATCTCTCTTATTTTGTATAGAGAAGAAAGGAAAAGGGATTAAATGATTAATTAGTTTATCTAGAAGATAAAATCCTTCAAATAATCTCTTCTATTTATGAGAGATAATTAAGATTGTTTAATATGAGACGAAAATAAAGGGAAGGAGAAGGATGGAAGATTTGCGGTTGAATTTTAATAGATGTGACTGTTAGCAATAACGTATGATATTATTTTACCATTTCATTTAATGACTAAAATTTGAACTCCACATGCATTCAAATGTAGACATATTGTAGCTTTAATGTTAAACATCATAGCTAAAAAATCTCTCAACCCAAATATGTTTAAAAGTAAAAAATAAAGAATCTGAATGACTATTTTGGACTTTTTCTCATGTCAAAAATAAAGGTCTAGATTCCTTAGGTAAGTAACCCGATATTACCTTCGGAAAATTCTCCTATATATTTAAACACCCCCCCCCCCCCCTTTTTTTTGGGAGTAAAGGTTGGATGCTTTTACAGAAAACAGATCTATATATTCAAAATGATGTTTACAAGAGTAATGAAGGATAATAATTAAAGTTGGCATACGTTTTTTAACTTTGAAAATCAATTACCTATGCCATCTCTGAGTAACGCCTCCTTTTTCTCCTCGTCACCCCGTCCTTCTCTCTTTCTCTCTCTCTCTTAAAGTAAATTGCTAGATTGATCCCTGAACTTTTAATTTTATGTATTTTTGGTCTTAACTTTTTTCATAATTGGAATATCCACTATTATAATGTTGCTATAATAGTTATTTATGTTAATTTTTGACGGAATCTGTAAGTTAACATTATTTTTGATCAAATTATTAACGGATTCTGTTTAAAAATTAATAAAATTACTGTTGTAGCAGTATTTTTATAGTTTAGGAGTTTTTATGTTCTTTTTTTCACAGCTAAAAAGACAATAAATATTAAAAATATTATTACAATAGTTTTTTCGTTAATTTTTAGACGGAATCATAGTTAGCACAATTTTTGATCAAATTACTAATAGATTCCGTTCGAAAAAAATTTAAGGACCAAAGTTGCACAAGTAAAAAATTTAAGGACAAAATAAGCAATTTATCTCGTTTTTCTTTTTTTTTTTTCGTCTTTCTTTTTCTTTTCTCCTTATCTCTCTCTCTCTCTCTGTTTTTTAGACTGGAAACTCAACGTATGGATGCATTAATAAAAAGCGAAGTGTTTTGTAAGCATTAATGCGAAGTGTTATTAATCAGCACTGTCCATTGTTTGAATAAATAAATAAACTAATCAAAGGGCTCAAAGCTGTGAATTCCTACGACCTTCCACCATTTTCTTCTTCACTCTCAACGCACTCACACTTGCCTCCATGCACTTCAACAATGGCTTCGGCCCTCATTTTCGAACTGAAATTTTATTTTGTTTGAAACGATAAAATCATTTTATTTTGAAAATAAAAATAACGTTTGGATGTGTAAAACAATCTTTCATTTTTGAAAACAAATTTATTTGTTTAGAAAGTTATCAAATGAGAAGAAATAGTGTGAGATATAGTGAAATGAGAGAATAATAATTCAAAAAATTCTTTGGATTTCAAAATGTACTATTCAAAATATATTTGAAAATGAAATATATAGCATTTTTCAAATGCAAAGAATGATGTTAAAAATTGAGAAAAACACTCTTTTACTTTTTTTTTTCACCCGTTTTAGAAATGAACATAAGAAACAAATAGGAAAGGTTCATCTCTTAATTTTATATATAACTTTAGCCTCTGAAAAAAAAAAAAAAAAAAAAAGCTAAATATATATGATAATAACAAACCAAACCTAAAATAAAAGTAGGTAAGGTTTTTTTGTGATTGGAATAACTGCCAGTATATCTGACTCTACATTAGAGATTTTTAACCAAGATGATCTCTAATGTACATGTGGTTAAATTTAACATAAGAAGGATGTGCGTAAATAAAAATTAGTTAATGCTCCTGCTTATTTGTACAGTTAACCGTTATAAAAAATGGTTAAACTCTTAAAACTTGGATGAAGAATATCATTAAGACATGGAGCTGAGATAAAATCTAATCATATTTCAAGTTCCTATAATTCACAAAAATAGTGGTTCGTTTGGTGTTGGGTTGAGTTTGAGATGAGATGAAATTTTTAATTTGATTTTTGACTTTTTAAAAATTAGTTATAAATTTTGTTGACGTTTCAGAAAAAAAATAAAATTAAGATGAAAAAATATAATTAATTGGAGTTAAATTTGTACGCGGCTAGCTAAGTGCAAAACACTGATTCTTTCTTTGATTTTATCAAAATTTCCCTCTTATCTGTAACACTACGAAATTTGAATTTCTATCAACTAATTAAAGGAAACGCATATTAAATAATCTAGTCTAGACTTATCATTATTTTTCAAACTTGAAGAGATAAGCGACAATAAAGTAAGTATAATTTATAACATGAGTACAATTGTCGGTTAGATAAAAACTATTATTTAACAAAAGAGATTTAAATTGATAGATCCGAATTAATATTGCATTACAAACTATGATAGCCCAATATCTCGAATTATAGTTTATATTTGATTTGTTAGTTGGGGATGAAATTTTTAAGTTAGAATTATTTAGTTTTTAAAAAATTAATTATAAATTTTGTTAACTTTTCTAAAAAAAAAAAAAATTAATATGAAAAAATATAATTTAGTTGGAGTTAAACTATTATGCTAAATGTGCCGTAACCATCAACAAAATTCCAGTTGGCACACTTATTCATTTTCTTTCCTTTTTATAACTTTTTTTTTAAAAAAAATCTTAATTTATGTATTTAATGTATTTTGTAACACCTATGCACGTTGCCATAGTTGACTTGAATCGGCCTCCTCATTGCCACTTGTTTTTTAAGTGAAACCCAAAACAAGGGACAAAGGACCTTTGAATGATTTCACATTATTTACAATATTTAAAGCACATAAATTAAGGGTCAACCCTCGAATTTCATTTCTTACTAAATATATATTTTTTGAAATAATTATTTTTAAATTAAAAATATTACATATACCAATTCTAATAAATCTAATTTTTGAGTAGCAATATGTAACTTGTAATTTCTTTATTAATAAGTCTCTTTAAGATTAAAAAATTTTATATATCAGTAAAAAAATAACAATTTACAATTACAAAGTTGGTATCTAAAATTTCAAATTAGAGTTGTTATTTCCATTTTTTCTCAATATATTGAGCCAAGAACCAATCCACCACAGCCTAGTCAAAGGAATATTACTATTAATTAAAAAAAAAAAAAACCAAAACACTTGTTTTTTTAAACAAGTGACCCAAATTAGCTGCTTATTGCTATAAATGTTATTCCCTTCCACAACTTCTTCGCTCACAAACTCACTCACATTATCCATTTTTCAACCATTATCATGGCTTCCTCGTTCCATTTTCTTCTCCTATGCTCTCTTCTGATCTTCCCCTTTATCTCCTTCTCCACTGCCAAAACGACATCTTTTCGACCCAAAGCTCTACTTCTCCCGGTAACCAAAGACTCATCAACTGGCCAATACCTCGTCCAAATCAAACAAAGAACCCCTCTTGTCCCCGTCAAGCTCACCGTCGACCTCGGCGGCGAGTACCTCTGGGCCGACTGCGACAAGGGCTACGTCTCCTCGTCCTACAAGCCCGCTCGCTGCGGCTCGGCAGAGTGCAATCTAGCCCAGTCCAAGGCCTGCGGCGAGTGCTACTCCCCGCCCAAACCAGGCTGCAACAACCACACTTGCAGCCTCTCCCCTTACAACCCTCTCATCCGAACCAGCACCAGCGGAGAGCTTGCCTCCGACGTCGTGTCGCTCCAATCGACAAACGGGTTCAACCCCGGACGAGTCGTTTCGGCACCGAAAGTTCTCTTCACTTGCGGTTCGACCTTTCTCTTGAAAGGCCTCGCCTCTGGAGTCACCGGAATCGCAGGCCTCGGAAGGAAGAAGATTGGACTCCCTTCTCAGCTCGCCTCCGCTTTCAGCTTCAACCGAAAATTCGCCGTTTGCTTGACCTCTTCAACGAGATCTAAGGGCGTTATATTCTTCGGAAATGAACCCTATGTTCTCCTTCCAAACATCGACGTCTCCAAAAATCTGATCTACACACCGCTGATCCTCAACCCGGTTAGTACTTCGGGGAGTTACTTCGAAGGCGAAACCTCCGCGGACTATTTCATCGGCGTAAAATCGATCAAGATCAACGGAAAAGTTGTCCCGTTGAACACTACCTTGTTGTCCATTGACAAACACGGCAACGGGGGAACAAAGATTAGTACAGTAGAGCGGTACACAGTGATGCAAACTTCTATATACAAAGCAGTGGTTGGTGCGTTTGTGAAATCGCTCTCCGAGGTGCCGAGGGTGAAGGCGGTGGCGCCCTTCGGGGCGTGCTACAACTCCAAGAGCCTCGGAAGCACACGAGTCGGGCCCGGAGTGCCGTCGGTCGACCTGGTGCTGCAGAGCGAGAAAGTGGTGTGGAGTATATTCGGAGCCAACTCCATGGTTCAAGTTAGCGACGATATTTTGTGCCTTGGATTTGTTGATGGCGGTGTTGAGCCAAGGACTTCGATTGTGATCGGAGGGCATCAGATTGAAGACAATCTTCTGCAGTTTGATTTGGCTGCTTCTAGGCTTGGATTCAGTTCCTCGTTGCTATTCCGACAAACAACGTGCGCCAACTTCAACTTCACATCAAATTTTTGATTTGTTTGAGATATTTAGTATTTCTACTTCCACTTGCTATAATAAAGGGGGTCATGACTGATCTTCACTGAAGTTCAAGGGGAAAAAAAAAAGGGTTATATATAGTGATCCTGGACATGTTGTGTGTCTACATAAATGAAGGCTTGTTGGCCATTTGGTTGTATTAATCGAGATCTATGTACTATTCTCTTTCTTCCATTTTATTGAGAAAAACAATTTTAAATTATCTACTTGAGATATTAAAGTATAAATTAAACATTGTACATTGTTTAGTGGCGAGCAACAAACTAAAAGTGGATATATCCTTCCAATTAAAAAATATATTAAATATATATTGGATATCTTGGTATATATTAAAACATTTTAATAATTTTGAGTTGGCCACACCTGGTATCTAACAGAGTTTTATATACCGTAAAGGATGTAACTATTTAAAAGAGTTAAAATTGTCATACCCCATACATTTAACTACTATCTTACGGCCCTCTTTGTACCTTGTGGATAGCTGAGTTGTCACTAGGGGTGTCAATTCGTATCTCGTGTCGTGTCGAATTTTTTTTTCACCAACCCGAATACGACCCGTGACATGAAACCGACACGAAACCGCAACACGAACACGACACGAACTCATAACGGATTGACACGACATGACACGAACTTGACCCGAAATTGACCCGCAACACGAAATTGACCCGAAATTGACACGCTACCCGAAATTGACACGAAAAGTAGACACGAAAAAAACGGGTCCAACCCGAACACGACAAGAATTTTTTTCATGTCAATTTTTCCCAACCCGAACACGATCCGCTCCCTATTTTTCCCAATCCGAACCCGTGAAATTCGTGTCATTTTCGAGTCGTGTCGTAGTGTCGCGATCTGTATTGCCATCCCTAGTTGTCACTTTACCAAAAGGTCAAAGAATCAAGGGTTGTGGAAAAAAAAAAAAAAAAACCTACTTATAGCTATCTTAAATTAAAAAAATGTGAAGATTTAATGTAATTGTCGAATATTTTATGTAGTTATGTTAATTAATATATCGGATATTGCGTATGTACATATACATTAATATATATATATATATATATATATGGAAACTAAAATTTAATGCAAAGCTTCACTTTGATCATCAGCAGTATATTTCTTAGAGGTACTAATCCACTACGATTCACCCATTTAATCAGTTTTATAGCCTTATATATAGCTTTATATATATATATATATATATATATAAAGTCTAGCCTCACATATAGTTATTTGTTATCTTATTATTTTTAGAATATTATATAAGAAAAATTCTAATGGCATGTCTTCACGCATGTCTTGCTGCACACGTGTGTCTACCTTCTACTTCCACCTTATTACGTACGTGTGTACCATTAAATTAAGAAGCGACCTCCAGTTTAGAAAATTCTCAGGACATCGATTTGAATATCAGGTATTCTCTTCTTGATGAACAAGGTTTCAGCTTTCTCTAGTCTGTTTTTACTTTATACAAAACAAACGCTATTTTAGAATTATTTTCAAAATACTTTTTATTAAAAATTATAACATTTCTTTTCAAAATATTTTTTTTAGTTATTGTTTTATTTTTGAAATGGCGGTTAAAGTTGGAAATGAAACGATCATAAAAGTCTTGCAAGCTGAATTTACACCCACATGTCTATCTGTTACTTAAAAAAGGTGCAAAGGACATGTCATAAAGAAAAAAAGCTTCTTTTTTTTTTTTTTTTTCCTGAATAAGGAAAGAAAGCGTCTGATTTATCTTCTTCGGTAGAGAAACAGTAACAAAAGTTTCCCTCTTTTAAAATATTTTAACAAAAATAGAAACTTGTCATCTGTTTGTTTCTTGTAGTACATGTGTCAGAGAAAGAACAAAGTAACAAAACGTGATTAGTGTCCTAAGAAGATAAATGTGTAATATATTTTGACACGTGCTAGTTTGATAAATTAATTAGAGATGAAATTTTTAAGTTAAAATAAGTTGATTTTTTAAAAATTAATTATAAATTTTATTAATTTTTTAGATAAAAATTAAAATAAAAAATATAGTTTAATTAGAGTTAAATTTTAATAGAAAACATAGGCTTAGAATTCAAATCAACTTAAAAGGGTGTTTGGTGTGTAAGTTTGAGTTAAGATTTTTAAGTTTAAATAGTAAATTATGTTGACTTTTCAGAAAAGTCAAAAAATTTTTTAGAAAAAAGACAAAAACTTTTAGAAAAAAAAATAAAAAAAAGTTTGAAATGGTTAGTTTAAACTAACTAAACCAATCAAAGCCAACATCTTCCCTCTATCATCCATCTTCAGTCTGTGCGTGCTTCTGATTTCGCGGCAAAAATTCCCGTAGGTAATTTTATACTGGGACGTTGCCTTCTTTCTTTCTTGCTTTCTTACTGCTCTTGCTTATGTCACTTATTTTCTCTTGCTTGCATTCACTCAAGGAAAAAATAAATAAATAAAATTAAAGAGGCTTTAAAATCATTGACTGCTATTTGAAGATCTTGGATGGATTTTTGATCGGCTTCTTTTTTTTTTTTTTTTTTTTTTTTTTTTTTTTTTGAGAAAGGAGGAGTAGTTATTCATCCCATTTTTTGATGCTATGGAGATGAAGGTGAAGATCTTCACGTTTTATATATAATTATTATCAGAGGAGCTTTGACCTCCTCTATATATAATAATAAAACAAATTGTCTTAGAGGGGCTTGGTCCTTACAAAATAAAAAATAAAAAAATGATTTATTTAGAAAAGCTAATGGTCTAATGAAGGAAAAGTACTTTTTAACTCTTCTGGATTAATTTTGCGGTTCAGGTGAGCGGAGCTAGAAAATATTTTCAGGGAGGGACGTGAATTAAACCAATTTTTGAACTTAAAGTTGTTCAACTTTATATCTCTATTTTATTCGTATGTAAACTTTATAATCTAATTTAACTTACTTTAAAAAGTCTAAAAGAATACCAATTTGAATAAGCAACGCACTATACTTATAGTTTATTTGGAGTTTTAAATTCCCAATAGTGCATATTTAGAAGTCAAATCTTAAAACATAATTGAAACTTGTACAAAAATCTAAACAACTTTTATAATTATAAAATTTCTGAGGGAAAAAATTAGTATATTATTTGAAATATTTCTTTTAATCGGGTTCAATTCATTAAGGAGCTCATTGGGCCGGCCTGTGAGGGCAGCTGCTCCCACTGGGCCAAACGTGGCTCCGGCTCTGACTGAGAGAAAAGTGAAGTGAGTATAAAGGTGTAAAAAAAAAATATAGGAATAATAAGTATTTATTTAGAAGCCAAATCTTAAAACATAATTGAAAATTTTACAAAAAAAAAAAAAAAAGAGAGACTAATTTAGAAAAGCTAATGGTCTATTATTTGATTATCATTTTCTTCAGTTAAGGGCGCTTTTAATGTAAATACTCTCTTTTTATTTAATAATGTTGTGAGACAAAAAAAAAAAAAAAAAAGAAAAAAAGATTAGGGTACTGCTAAAAAGATACCGATTTAACACGGGATATCTGAAGTCACAATTTTCTAATTTTTTCTATCACCATATTTTGGCAAGAAGAAGGGAAAATAGGATAGTATTAGATAAATTTATGATGATGACCAGATGTTATTAATGTGTTTTGCTAGTATTTCACATTTAAAAAACGAACAAATACATATAACTAATGAATGTTCAGATTTTGGTAAGGTAATTTCATATTTTATAAACAAACATATGACATGGAGTGTAATTTCACATTATACACAGAACATTTATGTCATAAACCCAAAAATCTATACAATGCAAGCAATATAAACATAAACATATGGCTTGGTGGTCCATCGATTATGGTACAACCGTACAAGTGGCAGAAGTCGAGTCAACAAAATGGGGACAAACCCACCCATATAGGTCCCACCTTCATTATTTACAAGAAAGACAATGCAAAAGGCTTCTTTATTTCATTTCCCCCGCCCCCACCACTCTCATTTGTAGTAAGTTTGTAGATCAGCCGCCACCCCTAACGAGGACAAAGTTGACCTTTTTAACTCTCCAAGTCCGATCAACTTCCATAGAACACGTCAATCACATAATCTCACATTATCGATCTTCTCATGTCAAAAAAAATAAAAAACCTATAAATTCGAACACCTTCCCGCTACTTCTTTACCCACTAGTAACACACTAGTAACCTTCTCTAGTACTAAAGTTCCTTCAAGAAAAATGGCTTCTAATTCCTCTTTGCATTTCCTTCTCTTTTTCATTCTTCTCTTCTCCCTCTCAACCGCCCAAAAGCAACCCTCACCCTCACGTTCCAAAGCTCTTGTTCTCCGCGTCAACAAAGACGCCTCCACTCTCCAACACTACACCCACCTCGCCCAACGCACCCCTCCCGTCTCGGTCAAGCAAGCCGTCGACCTCAGCGGCGTATTCCTCTAGGTTGATTGCAACACCGGCTTCAAGTCCACCAAAACGACAGTCCCTTGCAGCTCGCCGCAGTGCGGGCGCAGCTGCTGCGCAGCTGCTCCAGCGCCTGCTGTTCTAATGGCATTGATGAGTTCTGCGTTGAATCTCCTTACAACCCTTTTATCAAAACCAGCAGCAGCGGTGAGCACTTAGCGACGACAAAATGTCATCGCTAATAAGGGCATGTCGTAGATAAAAATGGGATTCACAAGCCTAATAACCACTAGGGAACCAGAAACTGTTAAAGAAGCTCTACAGCTTGAACATTGGGCTTCAGCAATGAAAAATGAGTATCTGGCACTAATGACGAATGATACTTGGAGACTTGTACCTCTTCCATCTGACAGGAAAGCAATTGACTGTAACGGGTTTCAGAGTTAACGAGAATCCAGATTGGTCAATTCATAAATACAAGCCTCGTTTAGTAGCTAAAGACTTTCATCAAGTGGCTGGCTTTGATTTTTCAGAGACCTTTAGTCCAATGGTTAAGACAACAACCATTCGGATTGTTCTCACTCTTGCTTTGGGCAGAAACTGGGTGGTCCGGCAGTTAGATGTAACAATGCCTTCTTGAATGGCATCTTGCAGGAGGAAGTTTATATGGAACAACCAGCAGGCTTTGTTGATCCCAATTCCCCTCATCTGGCCTGTAAATTACATAAGTCATTGTATGGTCTCAAACAAGCTCCTAGAGCTTGGTTTGAGAAATTGCATTTTGCTTTGCTACAGCTTGGATTTACTACAGCAAAAACAGATCAGTCTCTCTTTATTAAGATCACTAAGGACTTTTCTATCTTTGTGTTGGTCCATGTAGATGATATTCTTGTTACAGGCAGTAATTATCAACTGGTTCAACAGTTCATCACTCAACTGCATCAGCAGTTTGCTCTAAAGGACACGGGAGATCTGGATCTGGATTACTTTTTGGGAATTCAAGTGAAGAGAACCACCTCTGGCTTTCATCTCTCTCAACCAAATACATCATTGACTTGTTGTACAAGACAAAAATGCAGCAGGCTAAAAGAGTTTCTTCTCCTATGACCACAGGGGAAAAACTGGTGAACTATTGTAGTGATCCAGCTGAGGATACTCAGCTTTATAGACGTGTTGTTGGAGCATTGCAATATGCAACCATAACTAGGCTTGAGATAGCTTATTCAGTGAATAAAGTCTGTCAATTTATGCAACAGCCACTTCAAGTTCATCAGAAAGCTGTCAAGAGAATTCTAAGATATCTCTCTGGTACATTAGATTTTGGCCTGCATCTTCATACGGTTTCTGGAATGCTCTTAATATTACAGCTTACTGTGATTCTGATTGGGCATTATATCTTGATGGCATGAGGTCCGCTTCTGTCTTTTGTGTCTATTTTGGCTCTAATCTCATTTCCTGGTCATCCAAGATACAACACACAATCTCTCGCTTGTCCACAAAAGCTGAGTATCGTAGTTTGGCTAGTCTTGTTGCTGAAATCACCTGGATTCAGTCCTTACTCTCTGAGTTACAAGTACCTGTTTCTAAGACACCTGTTATTTGGTGTGATAATCTCAGTGCAGTATTGCTATCTGCAAATCCTATGCTTCATGCTCATACTAAGCACATTGAGATTGATCGATCTTTACTTTATTCGAGAGAAGGTCTTGAAGAAACAAATCGAAGTTCGTCGTATGCAAGCTGCTGATCAAATAGCTGATGTCTTAATTAGGGCAAATTCTAGCTCTCGGTTTGTTCTGATGCTAAGCAAACTCAAGTTAGAAAGTCTATCTACTTTAAGTTTGAGGAGCATATTAAGAATAAGAATTGTTAGTTAAGTTTGTTAATAGATTTGCCACGTGTCAGCATATAAGTGGCCCATTATGTACTGGATGTTAGAAGTTAGTTAGAGCTAGAATCCCTAGTATTTATCCCTTTGTTTGGTTCATTTTCATCCATGAGAATTCATTCTTTCAGATTCTCAATTCTGTTCTCTCTCTCTTTCTAGTTTTTCTAGTTTCTTCACAGTTAGGGACTGGAGTTTCAAACTCTCTATATTTAAATAGAGTCAAGTGTATTGTTGTTGTCATAATATATGTGTAATCATAAGAAGACCTATCTTCTATAAATTATGAATAGTATAATTTTACATTGGTGATGGTTTTAAATACTTTTGATAGGTCATCAACACAAATGTTATCAATACTTACTGACCTGTATAATAGTCTGTAACACCCCCTAACTGGTTTAGCCTTGAATTAAATCTAACTAGAACATTCACTAAACCATAGATTCATAAAATTACACGATAATACAAAAAACATTGTAAAGCCAAGATAGTCGTATGATAAGATTAATAAAAAAAATATTTACATAACTCTTCTCACAGTTTAGTCAAAAATAGGAAAAGTCATATTACAACTATCCATATTATTAGTACTATTCAAAAGAAAACTGTGTAGCGTAGCCCGTAAAGTTCGTTGATAAGCGCTTTTCATGAAAATCTTTAATTTAGTATGTACATGAGTTCTATGACATCAGCTTCCAAAAGAGTTCAGCCTGCCACTATGTTGCTTCATCATTACTTCTCTTCCCACCTGTATCATGAAACTTTAAAGTGAGCTAAAAGCCCAGTAAGCTTAACATAGTTAAACACAAAACCTTTAAAACTACAATCGGTATCTAAAATACAATTTTCAATGGATTTTAAATCTTGTTACAGCAAATAGAAATCCAACCCAACATTTAAAATATAGCATGAAAACTCTTGAGATATGGCACAAATTGGGCTTAAGCTACAGAATCATTTAGCATTCATTTCTTTTAGGTTTGGCCAAACACTTTCATTACTGTCATTGGGATCCCAAACGTTGGTATCAGTCATGTCCCTTTCGGGATCCATCCATGGATATCAGTCAGTTCCAATAACATACAAACATTCCATAGATATTTCCATCATTCCATAGGTCATATCTAAAACTTTGCAAAACTTTAAAACACTATGAACACATTATAAAAGTTTTCAATAAATCATACATTCCCTTAGCTTTCCTACTTGCAAATCATACCATTTCCAATAAAGGGAAACATTTGTCAAAAACCTTGAAAATGCTATATCATATACTTTTTAAATTTCAATGATACAGTAAGTAGAATTTCTACTTACCTCTTTAAAATTGAACTCCCGCAGAGAGATTTACTCCACCATAGCGAGGAAGTTGATCGGGCTTGTCCTAAGATCCATGATCAAGTCATTTTGCATTTTTTTTAAATATATATTCAATCCATTACCAATCATATAAAATAGAAAAATATGCGTTATAATATCACCTTTCAACATTTTAAACCATTTAAGGTCCTTAGGACAATTTTTAAGCACAAACAAAAATTTCTTCCTAGTACCTGTCCACCAGTTTCCAGCTACAGGACCCAGCATTCAAAAATTCACCAAAAATCCGTTTTACAGCATTTTCATGTGAAATTTTGTGGGCAACATGCTTCATATGTCTACTTTAACTCCACAAAATTTCAGCTTCAAATACAGGGTATAGACAGAGAAACGAATTTCGGAACCCTAGTGCCATGTTTTACAAATTTCAGTCAAACATTTTCACAAACACCTCTTATGCCACTTCATAAAATATGTTAAAAACAGTAAAACTCTTTTACAATCATACCTCACAATGTTTTATATCAATAGAATCATCAAAAATCTTGAATTAAATCAGAAATTTCACATTTGGGTTCAAATTCAAGCATACATTCAACATATAGCATCTCAACTTAAAACCTCAAATTTCTAGCTTTGAAAAGCTTCAAAATCCACTAAAAACCCTACTTAAAACTGACCTTAGGTAGCTTATACAATTCGGGCTCCAAAAATGATGCCAAACCCCACCTTGAGCTTAACTAGGTTCAAGGAAAAATGGTTAATGACTGGAATTCGAGAATGGGTTTTTGAAGGATGCTTAGCCTTGTTTTGTTTTGTGGTTTTGGAGGGGAAAGAAGGTCTTATGATAATGGAGAAATCAGTTGATGGAGTTTTGTGTTTTGGTGTTTTGGTTTTTCCTTTTGTTTTCTTTTTCTTTTTCTTCCTTTGTGCAGAGAATGACTGTTAAGGGAGGGAGAAGAGGAACTTGATTATATCAGCCTAATAACATTAAAGGCAGCTGTAACCCACTTAAAAGACAGCTGTAATAATTTTTAAAAAAACTACATAAAGTGTCCAAAAGAATCTAAAATTATGCGATATCCTTAAAAATATATTTTCTTTGCAAATAAGTCCATAAAAACTTTAATAAACTTCATTTAAAGTAGACTTTAACTTTAGATTATCATTCTTATACAAACAATCTTATGGACCAAGCACATTGATCAACTTCACTTCTGGCTGTTGTCAACTCTCCTCTACACAATTACTAAAAAATGTTGTTAAAAATTTCAGTAGCACATAAATACTAAAAAAAAAAAACATTTCATATAACATGATTAACATTGCTACTAATAAATACTTAATAATAATACCAATAAGATACTAAACATACTTGTTAACTTAATTATTTTAAATTAGTTAAGCTCGGCATTACATAGCCCGTCCTTTTGATTTTTTTTTTAATTTTTATTTCTTGAACCATCCTTTTCATAATTTGACCACAAAAAGTAGTATACGCTGTAGCTAAAGGGATTTTTTTTTTTTTTTTTTTTCCTTCCTTTCCTTGGAGCTGTGAATAATTCAGCGTGCCGAAGAATGTGAATAAAAAAAAAAAAGTTAATGCCCCTAGTTCTTTGCACGTTCAAATTTGTAGATTTAAACCATTATAGATGATGAAAATTACATTACATTGCACGCTTATAACTGCGAAATTGAACGTAACAAATATTTTAAAAAATAGAACAGTTAATTATTTTTTAAGTTTTAAGCTATATAATTATTTAGCATCGAGTAACTTTCTAATGATGTGATTTTTTTTCTGTTTACAAAACATTCTCAATCTTGGTTATGATATTTTAATTTTATTAGCTTAATTTCCTTAACGGTTAAAATGAATATCATTAAGACATGGAGCTGCTGAAATCTAACCAGATTTCAAGTCCCTAGAATTCACAAGAATAACTGACAGCGCAAAACACACTGACATTGATTTTGTCAAAATTTCCCTCTTATCACTACCAAAGTTAAACTTCATATAATTTAATTTTAAAAAAATGCATATTAAAATCTAAACGTATCATTATTCTTCAAATTTGTAGATAATGTAAACAAGAAAGGAAGTATTATATAACATAGCATAGATTCATGGTCAGTTAGACAATAAATTATTATATAACAAGAAAGATTTGAAATTTATAGATCCTAAATCAATTCCGCATTAACAAGAATTCCAGTTGGCACAGTTTATTTTATTTTATTTTATTTTATTTTTTAAAGATAAATTCAAGAAGGACGAACGGCGTTAACAAACAAACACTCTCTTCGAGAATCCTGCTGTGTTCTGTAATAACACCTATTCGAGTTGCCACAATTGACTTGAATCGGCCTCCTCATCTCACTACTTGTCTTTACAATGAAAACCAAAGCAAAAAGACAAAGGACCTTTAATTGAATGGTTAACCAACCGCCCCCGGAATTTCATTATGTTCAATATATACATCTTTTTTTTTTTTTTTTTTTAAAGGAACATCGTAACAAATAGCATATTTCACATATACTTTTGAAATTAATAGTATATTTTTTAAAAAACTATAAATTATAATATATATTTTCAAGAAAATAATACATTTTCGGTTAATTTTTAGTAACAAATTTATGTGTATAGTTTTATATTAAAGAGAGAAAAAGAGAGGAGGAGTGAGATAGAGAGAGTGAGAGGAGAAAGAATAAGGTAGCTTTATTTCATATTGTATGGTCATATATTTTATTATGTTATTTTTATCATGTTTAAAATTTTACACTATAATTTATTATTATTCTTTTCAAAAATGCTATTATGCTCTTTTTTTCCTTTTTTTTTTTAAATTAATTATTTATCAATTAGAGATATCAAATGGGTCGGTCTATGTCGTACTCGTGTAATTTTCATGCTTCTTCTCGTGCTCATGCCCATACCATTTTTGTGCTTCTTATTATCCTGTTTGTGTTCATACCCGTGCTCTTATCGTGACGTTAACGTGCCGTTTTCTTAACATGCTTCGTGTCAAAAATTCGATAAAACACAGCCCGTTTGATTAAACATATACCGTGTCCACTTTTTAACCTACCGTGTCCATATTAATCCAGTAAGCCTGGTCCACATTGATATCTTTATCTCAATATTTTGACCCAAGTACCAATCCACAGCCTAGTCACAAGACGGGGGGCGGGGAATCACTATAAAATGCCATTTCGTTCTCACAACTTCTTCATTCATAACTCACTCACATTATCCATTTTTCAACCATTATCATGGCTTCCTCGTTCCATTTGCTTCTCCTATGCTCTCTTCTGATCTTCCCCTTTATCACCCTCTCCACTGCCAAAACGACATCGTTTCGACCCAAAGCTCTACTTCTCCCAGTAACCAAAGACTCATCAACTGGCCAATACCTCGTCCAAATCAAACAAAGAACCCCTCTTGTCCCCGTCAAGCTCACCGTCGACCTCGGCGGCGAGTACCTCTGGGTCGACTGCGACAAGGGCTACGTCTCCTCGTCCTACAAGCCCGCTCGCTGCGGCTCGGCAGAGTGCAATCTAGCCCAGTCCAAGGCCTGCGGCGACTGCTACTCCCCCCCCAAACCAGGCTGCAACAACCACACTTGCAGCCTCTCCCCTTACAACCCTCTCATCCGAACCAGCACCAGCGGAGAGCTTGCTTCCGACGTCGTGTCGCTCCAATCGACAAACGGCTTCAACCCCGGACGAGTCGTTTCGGCACCGAAAGTTCTCTTCACTTGCGGTTCGACCTTTCTCTTGAAAGGCCTCGCCTCTGGAGTCACCGGAATCGCAGGCCTCGGAAGGAAGAAGATTGGACTCCCTTCTCAGCTCGCCTCCGCTTTCAGCTTCAACCGAAAATTCGCCGTTTGCTTGACCTCTTCAACGAGATCTAAGGGCGTTATATTCTTCGGAAACGAACCCTATGTTTTCCTTCCAAACATCGACGTCTCCAAAAATCTTATCTACACACCGCTGATCCTCAACCCGGTTAGTACTTCAGGGAGTTACTTCAAAGGCGAAACCTCCGCGGACTATTTCATCGGCGTAAAATCGATCAAGATCAACGGAAAAGTTGTCCCGTTGAACACTACCTTGTTGTCCATTGACAAACGCGGCAACGGGGGAACAAAGATTAGTACAGTAGAGCGGTACACAGTGATGCAAACTTCTATATACAAAGCAGTGGTTGGTGCGTTTGTGAAATCACTCTCCAAGGTGCCGAGGGTGAAGGCGGTGGCGCCATTCGGGGCGTGCTACAACTCGAAGAGCCTCGGAAGCACACGAGTCGGGCCCGGAGTGCCGTCGGTCGACCTGGTGTTGCAGAGCGAGAAAGTGGTGTGGAGTATATTCGGAGCCAACTCCATGGTTCAAGTTAGCAAGGACGTGCTGTGCCTTGGATTTGTTGACGGCGGTGTTGCGCCAAGAACTTCGATTGTGATCGGAGGGCATCAGATTGAAGACAATCTTCTACAATTTGATTTGGCTGCTTCTAGGCTTGGATTTAGTTCCTCGTTGTTTTTCCAACGAACAACGTGCGCCAACTTCAACTTCACATCCAACGCTTAATTAGGGAATCAAACATCGGCCATAAGGATGCTTAATTTGTGTGAAATATTTGTATTTCAACCTTTGCCACTTGATTTAGATTTCAGTGTGTTGATGTCTGTCTTTTTAAATAAATAAATAAAAGAATAAATGGCCCGATCCAGTAAACCTATCGGTTTTAGACAACAATATCGGTTGAAACAGTTGGCGAACTGGTCAAAGATTCTGATCTTAGACCTTCGTGACTATTGAGGCCGAGCTCATTGATGATGTCTGCTTTTAATAAAATTTCATATTTTGTTTTGTAAGTGAAGTTTAAAAAATAAATAAATAAAGGTGAGTCAGTTGTCCTCTACCGTGTCTTTAAATAGTAAATTTTTTCAATTGAATAAGATTTTGAGTGATGTATGTTACTCTTTCTTCTTTTCATGACATGCATATCTATAAGAAAGTTTTTATTATCTACTTCAGTCCGATGGATACATAAAACAATGTGTACTAGCTAACAACAAACAAGTGGATATAGTGTATCTTTCCAATAAAACTAAAAATATAAATGGATAAATCTTTATCCATATATGTATATAGCATATAAAGTTAAACGAAGACATATTTGTAGACGACCACGTGATGTTACAATTGGTTTATGCTGATCAATCCAAACAATTCTTAGACTTCAGTATTTTTAATTATATATATTGACTTGACCTGGTCTAAAATTTAATAAAGCCATATCCACTAGACATTTATTGGATAATTAGATTCAAATTTAGATGTCCGTTATAGGAGGATTAATTGATTATAAGATTCAAACTTAAGAAATTATATCGATATTAGAAGTGGATATAGAGTAGTACTAGATAAGGGTATGTTTAGGGGAGATTATAAAGATGTGCTTTGATTTATAAATCAAATGTAGTTTTAAAAATGTGCATTTGGATACAATATTGTTTGAAGGAAAAAAATGTAAAATTTTAAAATATGTTTTGAAAAAAATATATTAGTATGAATCTTAATTTCATTTATCTCGAAATTCTATAAACTTTCAAAAAAAATTATCTCAGTTAAAATTAAAAATAATAAAATTATGGACATTTAAAATTTGTGTTTACTATAGATATTTAGAGATGTAAATAATAAAAAAGTAATTCTAGGGTCATTTGGGAGGGTTTTTGGACATAGTGTTTTGTAGATTGGAGATGAATTGTGTGTTGGAAATATGTGTTCAGTCAAAATGAACAGTTTGAAGGGAAAAAGTGTAAAAACTTAAAAGGTGTTGAAAAAAAAAATCAATATAAATCTTGTTGCATTCCTCTTAAAATTTATGTAATTTTTTTTTTAAATCATCTCATTCAAACTTGAAATAATAAAGTTATAGATTTTTAAAATTTAAGTTTATTGTACATAATTAAAAATGCGAATAATAAAAAGTAGGTTTTGAATAAAAAAAAAAAAGAATTTGGAGATATGTTTGGAGAATAACCACTTCCCCTTAAATTGAAGAAAAAGACACAAAAAAAAAAAAAAAATCTAGAAACCAACCAGAAATTTCTCATGCATTTTTAGATATTACTAAGGTAATTTCATATTCATAAACAAGCATGCCGTGGACATTTATACAGAAATTGTTCGAATTGAAATAATAAATTATGGATTTTTAAATTTAAGTTTATTGTACATATTTGAAAATGTAAATAGTGAAAAGAAAGTTTTGAATTTAAAAAATATATATTTATATAAAGAAAAAAAAATTTAGAAACCAACAAGATATTACTTATACATTTTAGATATTACTAAGGTAATTTCGTATATATAAACAAGCATGCCTTGGACATTTATACAGAACATTTATGTCATTCACCCGAAAAATCTATATAATGCGAACAATAAATAACTTCAATAACATATGGCTTGGCTGGTCCAGTCAATTATGGTATACCACAAGTGGCAGTAATCGGTTCAACAAAATGGGACAAACACACCCATATAGTGGTCCCGCCTTCATTATTTATTTTTTACACGAGTTAAAAAATTACGCACTTCATTTCATTTCCCCACCATATGTCCCTTCCCTTGCGTAAAGTTTGCAGAGCCGCCACCCCACTAACGTGGACAAACATGACCCCTTTCAACTCTCTTAGTCCGATCAACTAATCCATAACGCGTCAATCATACAATCTCACATTATCCATCTTCTCAATGAAAAAAAAAAATCCTATATATTCCAACCCCGTCCCACTACTTCCTCACCCCACTAGTAACACACTAGTAACCTTCTCTAGTACTAAAGCTCCTTCAAGAAAAATGGCTTCTAATTCCTTTTTGCATTTCCTTCTCTTTTGCATTCTTCTCTTCTCCCTCTCAACAGCCCTAAAGCAACCCTCATCCTCACGTCCCAAAGCTCTCGTCCTCCGAGTCAACAAAGACGCCTCCACTCTCCAATACTACACCCACCTCGCCCAACGCACCCCTCCCGTCCCGGTCAAGCTAACCGTCGACCTCGGCGGCGAATTCCTCTGGGTCGATTGCGACACCGGCTTCAAGTCCTCCACCAAAACGACCGTCCATTGCAGATCGCCGCAGTGCGAGCTCAGCGGCTCCAACGTCTGCTCTTCTAATGGCATTGACGAGTTCTGCTCTGAATTTCCTTACAACCCTTTTATCAAAACCGGCAGCGGTGGCAACTTCTCGCAGGACGTCCTCTACAGCCAATCCACCGACGGGGAAAACCCCGGCAAGGTGGTTTCCGTCCCCAAGTTCCTCTTCTCTTGCGCGCCAACTTCTCTCTTGGAAGGCCTCGTGAGCCGAGCGGTCGGAATAGCCGGACTTGGACGGAACAAGGTTTCAATTCCTTCGCTGTTTTCGTCGGCTTTTAGCTTTCCGAGGAAGTTCGCTCTTTGCCTAAGCTCCTCGACAAACCCTGACGCTGCCGGTGTCGTTTTCCTCGGAGACGGGCCTTACGTCTTTCTGCCCGGGATCGACATGTCCCAGTCACTCACTTACACTCCTCTCATCCTCAACCCGGTGGGCACCGGAGGCGGTTACTTCCCCGGTGAGCCTTCCGCCGAGTACTTCGTCGGCGTAAAGTCGATTAGGGTCAACGGCAAAGCTGTCCCTTTAAAAACTTCACTGCTTTCCATCGACCGCCACGGCGTCGGCGGGACGAAGATCAGCACCGTTGATCCCTACTCGGTGTTGGAAACCTCCATCTACAAGGCTGTTGTTGCAGCATTTCTCAAAGCGCTCCCGAAGAACGTCGCCAAGGTTTCGCCCGTGGCGCCGTTCCGGGAGTGCTTTAGCGCGAAGAACATCGCCCCCACGCGGCTCGGCCCGTCGGTGCCGACTATCGACCTTGTGTTTCAGAGCGAGAAGGTGTACTGGAGCATTTACGGGTCAAACTCCATGGTTTCTGTCAACAACGACCGTGTGTTGTGTCTGGGATTCGTCGACGGCGGTGTAAAGCCCACGACCTCCATTGTTATCGGAGGGCATCAGATTGAAGGAAATCTTCTGCAGTTTGATTTGGCGCTTCCAGGTTTGGATTTAGCGGTTCATTAAACTCTCGACAAACAACTTGCTCCAATTTCAACTTCACTTCTACTGGAAAATTTAGAGCTTCGAAGGGACATCTCTGAGTTTAGCATTCAACTGCATCTCCAATTTTTATGTGTAATGTGTGTGTAGTTTTTTTTTTTTTTTTTTCTTTGGAGGAGTGATTTGTGTGTTCGGTGGTAAATAAATGGCATTTAAATGCACTTTAAACGTTTGGTCACCCGTATTGTTTTTTTTTTTTTTTCCGCATTTTTTTCCCATCAACTTCAAAATTATGCGAGTGAAAAATATTATGCATGTAAGAATTTTTTTTTTCCTGCAGTTAAAGGTAGCTGGCATAATTATGGTAAAAACCGTGTACTTTTACCATAAAAATAAGTATTATTATTTTAATTATAGGTTAATTTTTAAGGATCACATCTACTGAAATTCATATTAAGAATTTACAGCGCAACACATATATAAATATGCTTAATTAAAGTAATAAATTAGACCTCCAAAATGTTAATTCAATTACTTAAAAGTAAGAATATTTACCGATAAGATAAAAATATAATTCTTGATTATAAGTTCTTAATTGGTATGCATAGTAGGGACAAGGTGGTGATGTCGTCATCTACTAAAGTAACAAAGATATATTTAGTATTTTTATAATGAACTGACGGATAATCATAACTCAAAACTAATAAGTTCATTAATTTGATTTTATTTTTCAAAATTTCCCCTCAATTTTTCATTCATTATCTTGACGTATTTAGTATTTAGTAGCGTCTTTACATTCCCTATTCAGCATTATACAATAAGTCTATTAGAACCACAAGTATGATGACAAACAGGGGCGGAGCTGTCAGACCCTGGCCCTAGGTTCCTTTTGATTTTGGTCCCAAAATCTTAAAACTTTTGCATTTTTTTTTCTGATTTGCTCACCCTGAGATTTTTTAATCTCAAAATTTTCATAATGTTACTTTAAAAATGACAATAATAACCTAAATTTTCATTAAGTTTCATTTTTTAAACATAAAACGACAAACAAATAAAAAAAACCATTCTATTACCAAATAAAAAGTTCATAATTTCTTGGACTCTAAACTTTAAAATTGAATCAAACTCTATTATAAACTTAATTTATTTATAAAAAAAAATTAAAGATGCAACGGATAAAAAAAGGTTAAAATTTTTGTATCGTAATTTTAGTTTATTTTCATTCCCCCTTGAAAATAATTTTTAGGTCTAACTCTCATGACAAGAATCCTACAATAGGCCTTCAACGGCTAGTAGCTTCAGACTTTAAGAGTAGATTGTATATAGTCTGTATGTTAAAAACTAGATATTAAATGCACCAAGGATTGAATATATGGGTTGATAAAAATGAAGTCCTAAATTATACTTTTTTTACATCATATATATTATCATTAATTATCGGAGATATTTTATTGTCGTACTTGTGCTCAAGTGCTTATGTACTCAAGGTATTGGTTTACTTCAAAGAAAATATATTGTAATGTTTAAGACAAATGAAGTAATTATGATTCAGAGAAATAAATGTAAAATAGTATTGAAATAAATAAAAAAAAACTTTTTCCAGAATAGTTATGACCAAATAAATTTGCCGTACAAAGAATCTTTCATTTGAAATCTAGTTGCCGCATCCATTTCTTTTTGCGGAAGCCATTAAGGGAAATATGTCTGAGCCTCAAACGGAAAAAAAAAAAAAAAAAAAATCACTATTTGTTTAAAGCCACAACTTGGCTAGTGTCAGTTCTGTGGACCAGTCCTTCTCAAAAATATCTTTCCACACCTTATCTGTTTCAACTTTATCTCCGTTTGATTTTTATTTTGTTATTTTGTTATTTGAAGTTGGAATTTTTAAGTTAGAATGGATTGATTTTTAAAAAATTATATTATATAAAAAATAATAAAAATTAAAATAAAAAATTTGAGTTTCAATCGAGAACATCAAATAAAAGTGAAATTAATCCTATCCAAAAAAAAAAATTCATTAATGAAAACATTCAGATCTTGAGATCCTTCACCCTATCAGATTTGTCTTTTCTTTTTAATGAAAATTTTGAGTTCTAATCGGAATATCAAACAAAAGCGAAATTAATGCATTTCAAAAAAAAAAAAAAAAAAAAAAAAACTCATGAAAA
Source organism: Ficus hispida (assembly GCA_025413025.1). Taxonomy (NCBI): domain Eukaryota; kingdom Viridiplantae; phylum Streptophyta; class Magnoliopsida; order Rosales; family Moraceae; genus Ficus; species Ficus hispida. Next base: position 16,992,642 of record CM046368.1, on the reverse strand, counting down.
ACATCCAGATCTTGAGATCCTTCACCCGATCAGATTTGTCATTTCTTTATTTGCGTTCAGCTCCTCGACGAGTCCGAACCCTCGACAACCACTCTACGCCCTCTTTTCTCCACAACCTCACCAGATTTGTTCATCCCCATTGGCTGTCTCAAAAAAAAAAAAAATAATAATAATAAATAAAAAAGAGTAAATATTGAAGAGAGTTTCCCCCTTCTGTTTGCTTGAAATAGCTCTACAAAAGAGATAAAATTGGACATTTCATGGTTGATTAGATTTGTCCGAGTTTCATGCTTCTTGTACAGCGCTTGAAGCACCTTTTCTCGTCAAAAATTTTTTTGGTAAAATCCATATTATGGAAGAGAAACGAATATGAAACGACGAACAACAAAAATAATATATATATATATATATATATTATTTTGTGTTTTAGAAACAAGCTCCAATGCTTTCTTTGTGTTTCAGTTTTTTTTTTTTTTTTTTTTTTTTGTTGCCTCTACTGCCATCATAAATCTTTCATTCCACTTGCCGTGTTTCTTACTGATACATCAGCACCAAGGTTTGTTTGTTTTGTTTTGTTTTTTTTTTTTTTTTGGTTTTGTTTTTTGTTTTGTTTTTTTTTTTTTTTTTAAGATGATATGTATTCGTTACCTTAGAGCTCTAAAAAATTACTCGAGTCTCTATATTACTCCTACACGATGATATATTATTTTTATAATTTTGTTAGTCAAATTGACCATAGTATCCCTCAATATCCTGATTTAAAAGTTTCAATTACCCAATCTACCCTTACAGCTATACACTTTAAATCAAATCTCATGCCTTGATTTGCGAAACTATTAATGAACCGGTTAATACAACCTCTACAAATATGAAGAAGTTTCAACTTTTATATAGTTCAACCAACACGTGTCAGTAAAAAAAAAAAAAGGACATGTCCCAAAAAAATATAGCATGGACCGTAGAATTATATTTCAAGTTCTGTTTATTTGTTATTTGTTATTTGTTCAATTGTTGTTATTATTGTAATTTCTGTTTTCGTCATATTTAATCTTATATTGTGAATATTTTTCCCTTAAACAGTGTTGATCTTGTCACATTTATGAGCTTATCTACTTCGCAATTCAGTTGAAACCGAAATTAGTAAATGTCCAGAGTTAAAAAGGATTTTTCTTTTCGTATTGGACATTGATCACATCTAACAAATACTTAAAAATTTATAAGAAGCTGTTGGGATATCTAAAGGCTTGAAATACGATTAAACATTTCAGTCCCGGACGTAAATTTGCAATGCATGATCTGTTTGTTAAGAATTTGTAATATTTTATACATTTTTATAAAAGAAAAAACAGTCTAGTTTTGTAGTTACAGACAAACTCTAACAATTATTATACATCTAACTTTATCATAATATGTGTAGATTAGTTTGAATAATCTTCCCACCCCTTCACACACAAAAAAAAAAAACAAATCAAAACAAAACAAAACAAAACAAAACAAAAAACAAAAACAAAAAACAAACAATAACAATAACAAAAAACAAAAACAAAAAACAAAAATCTAGTCTAATGCAAGCTCTTCTTCTCCTGGCGAGCACATATTTCGATTTTTGTTTTTAAGGCATGTAATTTTTTAGAAGCTAGTAATTGTGTCCCTCATTAAAAAATAAAATTACAGTGGTGCCCTCCCTTTGGAAACAAAATTCTATTTGTGCCCCACTTAAAATGAGAGTTCAAACCATACCCAATCAGTTAAAATGAGACCCAACATATCCAATCAATTAAGTTAAAGCACGACACTTGAAATTGTATTATCTCTTTTATATGTTTTCATGTTTCATGTACCCCTAATACTACATTTTATTTTATTCTATTTTATATATTCAACTAGCTAGACCTTCTTTATGTTTTGCGCGTGATAATATTGGACAATTATATAGTTTTGTTCAGGTTAATTATTGCATGGTTTTCATTTTATAGTTGGTTTTACAGATCTACCCTTTTTTACTATGGCCATGTATTAACACATAGTATTTTCCGTTCACGAAACTAATAAATTAAAAGGGGAAATTTATAATATCAGTTTTGAAATTTGAGGAGAACAAATTATTAAATTAAAATTCTTGACCATTTTGTGACAAGATTTAAGCTTTTAAGCGGAAAAACATGATATTTGCCCAAATGGTAAAGAACTTTCTTTTCAAAGGAATATTCTTGGAATAATCCAGGTACTAAATTAACAACCAAGTAGTATGTGGAGAGTATATTTTTAATTGAAATATAGCCAACAAATGATCCTGCAATAAAGACATATTTGGAAAATTCGTACTCTGAAATGGACAATATTGATGATAGGGGATTAACAACTCCTTTACGTACGTACCTGACAGCTTACTACAACGGCGATCGTCTGTGGCATTAATATTAATTAACATATTCTATAAACCTGAGTAAATATATGGAATAATGCTAAATGCTAAAAGATATTATAGTATTCTACCCTTACTAAAAATAAAATTACTTAAATAATCATATTTTTTTCATTTATTAATTAATATAACATAAATTATTTATTTTTGATCAATATTACATAAATTTTAGTTAACTTTAATTTAATTTATATTATATTGGTCTATGTTAATCTTTTATATTATTTTAATATAATGATCTTTAAATTTATGTCTTTTTGATGTTTTCCCCGGTTCTAAATAACATACTAATAAATTATAGATCCAACAGCATAACATTCACATATGAAACCTATTTTTCATCAGTTTCGGTGTTGTCAAACATTTTTAAATTATCTGAAGTTCTAACTATCGTCAGTGTATGGAGCTAGTAATTGCTAATTAACTCTGTCGAGAGGCAAAGAGAGAGCCGACACAAGTGGGTTGGACCCTCATTTATTTACCAAAAATCTATGGGACCTTCACTTCACTTCACTTTCTTTTTTAAGCTAAAACAACAGTTTAATGTGGTCTTTGAAAGACATTCATTTTCCATTATTCATTCAATATTTTTTTTAATATTGTTTTATCAATTACATAACATATTATTTCAATATAAATAACTCAAACACACATTACATTTGAATATAATTTATAACAAAGATAACCAAACATATATTATATATCATATTTTACATTCGAATACAATATAAAATAAATATGTGATCCAAACGAAAGTAAAATTTTTTTCCAAGATATAAGTAGCAACTAACTAGCAAAAGCAAAATTAACTCTTATGAGTATGACGACTGCAACTTGAAAAGCAAAATTCAAAGTCCCATTAAAAAAAAAAAAAAAAAAAAAGAAGAAAAGATCAAGGTCAAAATAAGCACCTTCATGAATCAATCGGATAAGCCAGTGAAGCCGCCACCCGGCGAGGGACCGCGGCAGAACGAGTTTGGGGTGAAATTTTTTGGACTTTTGTGAACCACAAACACATAGAAAGAATTGGTTGTTTGCCAGAAAAAAGGGAGAAAATGGGGAAGAGGGTTTGCACAATCGGTTTTATACACAGTATTATTTGTGACGACTTTTTGTTGTTGCAAATAGGTCTAAAAGTGGTCGCAAATATTCGCAAAAATGACGTCGTCCGACTTACACTCAGCAATAATATTCTAGATTCAACTATGTCGTCGCAAATAGTCTGAAAATATTTAAAATAATAGCTTTAATGGGGAATGTTATTGAACAATTATTTGCGACGACTTTCTTTAACATATTGTCGAAATAGTGTTTTGGAAACCGCCATTTTGACCGTCTTTTTTCACGAAAATTAAATGAAGCCTTTTTTTTATGCAAAAAATCAAATGAAAAATTATTTACCATGACATGCAATTTGTGATGACATGATTTTTTTGCCGTCAAAAACTTGCTGCCACTTTTTTTAAGTGCCAAATCAATTATTTGCATGACATGTCATCGCAAATAGCTGAAATTTCTATCAAGATTATCTGTGACGACATATCATCACAAATAATTTATTATAAACAATTATTAGTTGTCACAAACAATTATATCACGACATGTTTTTGTTAATATAACAAGACTTATTTGCGACGACTTTTATCATCTCAAATGAGGCTCATTGTAATAATATAATATGAATCAAATATTAAATTTTTTATTGGTTATTTCTTATAGTAAATTTGTTATAAAATTTAGTATTAGATAATTTTGGCATCAAATACAACACTCTATTAGAGATCACTTTTTTCCATCCAAATATCAAAATTTATCATTGACACAACCTTTTAGCATTGGATTAGAGATGCTCTTAGCTAATTTTACTTTTTCTTGTTCACATTCTCTTGTGTGATCTGATGCTTTTTGCCCTATTTTATGGACTGTTTTGTAAAGAACTGGATATATATATATATATATATATGCATATGCGTGGTTAAAGTTGAATAAAAGCATCCAACATTTTACTAAAAAAGGAAAAAAGAAATAAATGTAAAATGACATAAAATTCAAACAATCTTTTTTCTAGGTATAATTATGGCCAAATAAGTTCCTTACCAAACAAAGGATTTGCATTTAGACTCTTGTCGCCGCGTTGCATATCTACTTACTATGAAGAGGACTAGTACTAGTCAAAATAGCACCTATTCTTTTGTCGGAACCTTCATTAATGCAATTATGTCTTATTCAAAAATGGCAAACACAGAAAAAAAAAAAAAAAAAAAAAAAAAAAAAAAAAAAAGAAAACATCACTAATTTTTGAAGCCAGAATTTGGCTAATGTCAGTTCCATGGACCACCCTGTCAAAAATACCTTTTCAAAACTTATCTATCAAGCTTCTATATTCCAAGGGATTTTATTCTTAAACAATATTTTAATCACATTTATGAGCTTAAATACCTCCTAATTAACACGATATTTTCTTGTACGTATATTCAATTCAACAATTAAACATGCCCTAGTACAGATTACTACAAGCTATTCGTAACAAACGACGCAAACTAGCGTGGCATCTGAAGAAATCCCGGCCCCACGTGTGTGTGTGTGTGTGTGTGGATATACTTATTTTATTCCGTACTTAAACAATTGATTTTAATAAATTATCTAAATAAGGTCATATTAAAAAAGAAAAAAAATTTGATTTTTTTCTTTTAACGGAATATGCTTGGTATAATATCCAGCTGAGCTATTTATCAAAAAAATATCCAACTGATCTTATCATCAGATTTTTTTTGTTTAATCCGAATAATATCAAGCAAATGATATAGCTACTGTCGATAGTGAAAATTGTCAATATTAGAGGAACTAAGTTTTTTTAAAGACGAAACCTAATTAAATGCCTCCCATTCAGAGAGGAGCTTATGCCTCTTGCCTGTTGGGCGAAACATGGGGGTCGTTAGTTTGAGGGTTATCTCGATTACTTTGGAAGTGGCGGGAAAGTTGTGGAGTGAGGTTATCCGACTCCACATGTTAGAAAATAGGGAGAAAATATGAGATGTATTAATGAGAACAAGGCTAAATCCCGCTCTGATGCCCTCTAAACTTGTCACGTTTTGGCTACTTACTCCCTAAACTTCTAATTTTGACAATTTATACCTTGAATTTTATTGAATTATAGCAATGTACCCTCTATCATGTGAATACTGAAAAAACTCATTTTCAATTAAAAATTTCCAAATATAATACAAAGCCTAATGTAAATCTTGTAGTTTCAAATCTTTAATTTAATAAAAAATTAACTAAAAGGGGTAAATTGTAACAATTTAGTAAGTTCAGAAGGTAAATAGCTAAAATTAAAAGTTTGGAAGGTAAGTTGTCAAAGAACAATAAGTTTATTGTGTATCAATACTAAGCGACTGTTTGGGGCAAGAGTTTAAACTGCCCCTTGGTAGTTCAAGCTGAACTAGTGTCGTTTGGCGAGGCTGTCCATCTTGGACTATCATTTGAACCGTTAAGCTTGGTTCACTGTTGGAGTCGACACCCACGTGGTTGTTAAGCTTGGTTCACTGTTGGAGTCGACACACACGTGGTTTGATTCTCCCCCTCGTTCGTTGTGCTCGGCAGAGAAGAAGTTCGCCCCTCACAGGCGATGCAGGGCAAGAAAGCTGGTTAGTCTGAGCACACGCCACAGCTTCGTCTTCAAGATTTTGCTCTCCTATTCTCACTAACCATTTCCTTTCCTCAGCCCATCCGGTTAACAAATCCGCCCCCTACCCATCTTCGCTGCGTCACCCCCAACAGCCGGCAACAACCCCGTCCGGTGAGTCAGTTGACGGTGCCCGTTCGTCGATCGGCAACCAACCCAAGCTGTGAGTAAAAATATTTGGCTTTCTCTCTCTAGTTTCTCTCTCTAGTTCATCTTCCCTCCTGTGCACAATCGATTCTAAATCTTGTAAGAGAAGAAAAAACAGTAGAAAATTTTGATCTGTTTTCATCATCATTGAATGATTTTTGTCATAAATATATATACACACACACACATCGACGCTCTTTGGTGTGGATAATTCACCAAAAGTTCCCAAAGAAACAACTGAACAAATGTTCTTGCCCAGAAAGCTAAAGGAAGCAAGATGCATTTGAAAAAAAAAACCAAAAAAAACAAAAAAACCAAAAACAAAAACAAAAAAACAGAACTGAAATTACCAAAAATGAGAATGGGTTTTTATTATGCGTAAGAAAAGAATTGAGAAGATGAGCAAAAAAATTCAAAAAACAAACAAAAAACAAAAAATGGAACATCCGTACAAGAGAGGTGAATTGTGATTTGGGGAGGGAGGAATGTGAGAAAGAGTAAATAGAGAGATGGAGACAGAGATCTGCAATGGCAAAGAGAGAGAAAGGGTTTTTCATATAATAAGCCACCATTTTTGTTTTTTAAACTATTACAAACAGACAAAGCTTGTGTTATAGAAAGGTTCGGGGTTCAGATGGTTGGTGGGGAGTCTTGAGCCACGTGTCAAGAGGTTTGGTTTTGCAAACAGACAAAGCTTGGTTTTGGGTTTGCAACCTAGTATTTTTACTAGGCAAATGTTGTTCGAATTATTAGGAAATGCACGCCTTGTTCTCCTCTACACAATAAGACTCTGGTATTCCGTGTCTCTCTCTCTCTATGAAGTCTGTGGTGAGGAAGAGAAGGTTGTGGCATTCTCTCTTTCTTGGCAACTGTTAGTAACAAAGCATTCTCTCCATATTTTATTTATCTGGGTGTTTTTTTATTTACAATTTGCCCTTCTTTATGCTATCTTGTTATGTATATTTTAATTCCTGTTATTTACTCCAACTGTCGGGTTTGCTATCGTAGTTTGCACATGCGGCGTAGATTGAGGTCCGCGAAGCAGTTTCGGACAAAAGGTTTGATTACCCACTATTTTCGCATTCGGAAAGCATTTGTGCGACCCATTGCTTCCTGTCCTGATCCGCCGGCCTCCACCGTTTACTCTTCCTCTGCCTCGAACTCGAATACCTTGGTAGGCTTTCTTAAATGCTTCGAAAAATGATTCATTGTTTACACGCACGCTGGTGTTATGGGAATTCGGTAATTTTTATGTAATTTGTGCTAAATTAGTTCCCATGCTTATACGAGGCGATGTTTCCGTGTTCTGTTGATTGTTATGTGTTTAAGTTTTTGTTGAAGTTAAGTTCGCAATTGTAGTTCCCATAACTCGTTTGCGTATCGTACACATTTAAATTATTGTACCTCACATTCATTCTTTGTATTCGCTATATTAAGGAAATGCCCCGTAAATCTTCGGGTGAGACGTTTGTTTGGAACGACGTCAAGGAAAAACGATTACTTGAGAAATTGGATGACTTCTTGTCATGCAATGCCGGTAGAGGTCCCGGCAAACAGATATATGACATGTGGGCTCAGGAGTTTAACGTTGAGTTCGGTGGCATTCCCGCGTTGGGCCGTACTTTATCACAAAAAAAAGAGCGGATGAGAAAGGTTTATAAGGGTTGGAAGATCTTGCAAAAAACCACCGGGCTAGGATATGATCCAAAAACGGATAGAGTTGTTTGCTCGGATGAGGCGTGGCAGAGCTTCATCAAAGTAATTTTTACTTTCTAATATAAGACCTGCTTATTATATTTACCAAACATTTAGAATATTGTATAACAATGTTCATCATATTCTATTTGCAGTTTAATCCGGAATGCAATCATCTTCGCTACGAGGGCCTGCGCAATAAGGGATTGTATTACAACGTATTTGAAAAAACCCACGCCGCAGGCGCATCTGGGTATGGATCAGTTACGATGAGGGGTGAGAATGCTTCATCCGTTGACAATGCTTTCAACTTTGATGAGTTTAATGGAACAGATCCGGCCTTAGAGGAGGACCTGTCCCCCCTCACAGGTGGGCGGCAGTCTAACACTCGGCAAGTGCCCGACGTAGCCGGTCCATCACAATCACGTGGAAGTGCGGGTAAGAGGAAGCAAAGGGATGCGACCGATGAGATGACTTTCTCGGCCATGCAGGAGATCGTCCACTATTTCCGAGGGCGATCACATTCTGGCGGTGATAGTGAACAATCAGTCCAAAAGGATGGCATTCTACAGTGCATGAACATTATGAAAGGGATGGGAATCCCACCAGAAGATCAGACGATCATGTGGCACTACTTTGATTCTCATCAGCATCTTCAGGGTCCATTCTGCCAGCTTGACGATGACGTTAGAATGAACATTATTTACTCCGTTGTCAACCCGCAGCCGCCCCCAGCTAATTAAGTGAACATTATTGACTCCGTTATTGTATTTTCCTTCGTTTCACTTTCCGGCAACATCGACGCTATTAAATTAGTAAAAGTTATGCATTTAGTTGTGCGTTATTAGGTAATGTAATTTAACTATTTACACTAGCTGGTGATGATAAGGGAACTTACTTGAACATGGTTTATGAGTTTAATATTTTTATGTATGTTATGTTATGTTGGCAAAGTCGAGATTATTGTTACTTTGTAGCGTATAGAACGATCTAATGCACCCTGTTTTGTGGACCATTGCTTTCTATTACAGGGCATATAGTGCAAATATAGTCGAGAACGGCAATATCAACATGAACGCGCATGGTTCCGGCCCCCACCATGACGATGACGACCATGAGTCTGAAAACGGTCAACGCGACATCGACGCGGTGCTTACAATGGCAGTGGTTGCCGCAGCTATCGGTCGGCGTAACAGGCGAAGAGATCCAACACCGATGCATAATTCTTGCCTAACTGGTAGAATGCGGGTTGAAGAGATATTAAATGGACATCCCGAAATATGTCAAGTAATGATAAGTATGAAAGCAGACACATTCAGAGCACTCAGTAACCTATTAAGTAGTCGGTCATTATTAGCGCCAACGTATAACATGACTGTAGACGAGCAGTTGTTTATATTTTTATCCATTTGTGCACAAGGCGCTACAAACCGACAAATTTCATATTTATTCCAACACTCAAAAGAAACAACATCGCGTTGGTTCTATACTGTATTATTGGTTATTTGTTCGCTGAAAGATGAATTTATCAGACCCCCCGACTACACATCGGTTCAACCATTGATTATGGAGCACGGGTACAAATATCGACCATGGTTTGATGTACGTTATCCATCCCGATTACTTCATATCATCGTGACACTCAACCCGTAGCCACTATGTAATGATGTTGTGATGGTATTAACATTATATTTTGCAGGGTTGTATTGGCGCTATAGACGGCACACACATCCCATGTGTGCCGATCCGGGAAAATGCGGATGCCTGGATTAATCGAAAAGGCTATCACTCGCAGAATATATTAGCGGCCTGTTCGTTCGATATGAGATTCACATATATGTTGGCCGGGTACGAGGGATCGTGCCATGATGCTAGAATGTTAGAAGAGGCAATTGCATTACATGGGTTTCCAATACCTCCTCCAGGTAAAAAATAACTTGGCAACTGATGTCCGTAACATTTTCATAATTCGCGTTTCGGGCCTGTAGCTATGACATGTCAGTCACATTCCCAAATTGTTATTTTGTAGGGAAATTTTACTTAGCAGATTCGGGCTACGCCAACAAGGATTGTTTCCTCAGCCCATATCGCCGAGAGACATATCATTTACCTGAATATCGAAGACGGCGGGGTGGGCTCGGTAACCGTAGAGAGGTGTTTAACTACACACATTCATCGCTGCGGAACTGTATTGAGCGTACATTTGGTGTCTGGAAGGCAAGATTTAAAATACTAAAAGGCATCAATAGTTACCCGATGGACAAACAAGTAATGATCCCTGTGGCTTGTGCGGTTTTGCATAATTTCATACGGATGGTGCAGCTTGGGGACCCCGTACAGGAAGAGTACGCTGCAGATTGTATGCCTGTAAGCGGAAATGTCGATGTGAATGCGGATTACGTGTTTGACGAAGGGATCAATGGTAATGGACCCAGTAGAGAACTGCAGCAACATGAATCGAGCAGGGATGCAATGATTTATGTGAGAGAAATGATGGCTGATGAAATGTGGGACAGATATCAATCAGCTCCGTGGTATAAAACCACGTGATAGGTGTTTTTACAAAATATTTTAATGAAGTAAGTTGATTGGTGTTATTAATTCCGGCTACCATTAATGTTGACATTTTGCGTAGACAGAATCTACAATAGAATATTAAATTGAGGTGAATTTGGGGTGAGTTGGAAACAAGCAGTTCGAATAGTTTTAATTTTTCAAGATTGTAGTTATCAAATTTGCTAACTTTTAGAAATATGACACAAATTGAGGTGAAAAAATATCGTTCAGTTGGAGTAAAGATAGGTTTCCTTTCTAAAAAATCAAAAAAATTGTTTAACTCAATTTCTTAACATCCAAACAGGGCCCTTGTTTTTTTAAAACTTTTCATCTCAAAATTGTTCACCAAACAATCAACTCAAACTAAACTTTTTATCTCAAACTTTTTACCAAACACACATATTTTAAACTAAACTTAACTTAACTCAAACTAAACTTAAAAATCTTAACTCAAACTTACACACCAAACAGGCCCTAAATACCCCTAGGTTAGAGCAGAGATGTGCGAGACTCTAGGTGCGAGTCGGGTCAGGCCCCGGTTTAAGTGGGAGCAAGTGTGCCCTGGTTTAGGTGTGACTTGGGCTAGACCTGCTGCTCTAAGTGCAGCCAGGGCCGGACCTTGCTCTAATATGCGAGCATAGGGTAATGACCTTTTTTCTACTGTGAGAGTATGGCGTGCCCAACGCTTAGTGCAATCGGGGTCATACACTGCTAGTGCGAGAGCAGAGCCATGGCCTTACTCTAACGTGAGAGCAAGGCCATTGTCGTGCTCTATTGCGAGAACAGAGTCATGACCTTGCTCTAATATGTGAGAGCAGGGATGGTCCCTGGCCCTGCTCTATTCAAGAGTAGCCGTGTTCCAATACGAGAGCAAACTGATGGTCTTTCTCTAATGCGAGTGCAAGAGCAAGGCCCCAAATTTTTTTTTTTATTTTTTTTTTCTTGGCTAGTGGCTTTACTATCCATGAGCAATTGTAGGGTTTTTTGGATGTGATCTTCTTTAGTCAGACCATTTTAAATACTATGTATTCTCCTCCCAGACTCTCAACTTAAGCTTTGATTCGTACTGTTTTAACTAGTATATATTGAGTAGTGTTAAGAGACAACAACTCTCATCTTAATTTTTTGAGTGTTTACTCACGTGTCAGTTTTTCGTTAGTAAATATAATTAATTTTTATAACAATACTTTAAATACTTATACCAATAAAAAAAGACAATTCATATATCATATATATTAATATTCAAAAATTCAGATTAAAATTGATATCTCCAACATATTTTATACATATTAGTCCTTCCGTATCGAGCTTTTCTAAAGCGTGTTGAGAGTTCGAGAATTTTCTATCCCAAATTATTACAGGTGTTGAGCTATTATGTAGCTAGCACTTAATGCTACGTTAATTACTTGAGATTAGGAAATTTTGGACTCCTTAACTTAAATATTAATGACGTGAGTGGTCGACATTAAAGTAATGATAGGACTCTAAACATGCCTGCGTGGTACTAAATGACGTCATCGTAAACAATAATAATGGTAATTAAAAATCCTTGGTACATTCGTGAATGAAGATGGTGCTAATCCAATTAGTGGCCACGACCCACATTATCATATCATAGACTAGACGACAACAACTTGAAATGCAAAATTCAAAATCCCAATGAAACACAGGAAAAAGGAAAATCAAAGGTCAAAATTAGCACATTGATGAATCAATCAAATAAGCGGGTACAGCCGCCAGTAGGCCCCACGTCAAAATAAGCTCCTTCATGAACCAATAAAACATGCGCGTGCAGCCGCCAGTAGTCCCCCACGTCCAGTTGGCATGTATTTTCATAGCCAAAAATCATCCTATAAATTCTCATGCCATATTCCAATATTTCTTCATCACCAATTAATCCCCAACCTTCAGCTACCAGTAGTTCACACACAAATATGAATATGGCTTCTTTTTCCAATTTGTATTTCCTTCTCTTTTGCTCTCTTCTTCTCTTGTGTCCGGCCTCCATTAATGGCCAAACCTCATTCCGACCAAAAGCACTCATCCTACGCATCTCCAAAGATCCCTCCACTCTTCAATACACCACCCTCATCTCTCAAGGAACCCCCCACGTTCCCGTCAAGCTCACCCTCGATCTCGGCGGCGAGTTCCTTTGGGTCGACTGCGAGCACGGCTTCAACTCCTCCACCCGAAAGCCCGTCCCTTGCCGCTCTGCTCAGTGCAACCTCAGCGGCTCCAAGGCCTGCACTTCTAATCCCAACCCGGCGGATGACGTCTGCGTCGAAATTCCAACCAACACCGTCATCGACCTGGGCACGGGCGGTGACTTTTCGCAAGACATCGTTTCGATAGAATCCACCGACGGGACTAATCCCGGCAGAGTAGTTTCGGTGCAGAAGTTTCTCTTCACTTGTGCCCCTACCTTCCTCTTGAAAGGCCTGGCTAGTGGCGTCAAGGGCATGGCTGGCCTCGGAAGGATCCCGATTTCTCTTCCTCTACAGTTCTCTGCCGCTTTCAGCTTTCCCCGGAAGTTCGCCGTTTGCCTGAGCTCTTCAACCGCCTCCGATGGTGTTGTCATTTTCGGGGACGGGCCTTACGTCGTGTCGCCTAAATTTGATGTCTCTAAGTCCCTCACTTACACCCCGCTCATCCGAAACCCGGTAAACCTCATCGGCGGGTACCAAGGCGAGGCATCGGCGGAGTATTTCATCGGAGTTAAGGGCATCAAGATCAACGGCAAAACGGTAGCCTTGAACACAACACTGTTGTCATTTGACAGCGAAGGTCACGGTGGAACTAAGATCAGCACCGTTGCTCCATACACGGTGTTGGAAACATCCATCTACAATGCCGTCGTCAATTCATTCGTTAAGGAGCTCGGCAACAAGGTTACTAGGGTTACGCCGGTGTCGCCTTTCGGTGCATGCTTCAGCACGAAGAACATCGGCGTCACGAGAGCCGGAGCTGCCGTGCCGCAGATCGACCTAGTGCTGCACAGTGAGAAGGTGGTGTGGAGCATTTTAGGAGCCAACTCCATGGTTACGGTTAGTAACGATGTGCTATGCCTTGGATTCGTCGACGGCGGTCCGATTCGATTCGTCGATTGGGGAGTGAAGTTCACGAAAACCGCCATTGTGATCGGAGGCCATCAGATTGAGGACAATCTTCTCCAGTTTGATTTGGCTGCTTCCAGGCTTGGATTCAGCTCTACTCTTCTGACCAGGAAAACTAGTTGCTCCAACTTCAACTTCACATCTATTGCTTAGAGAGCGACCCCAAGAAATTAGAATATTTATTTTATATTTGTGGTCGAGGTGACTAAATAAATTGCCATTACTTCTTGTTTGCTTAAAATGGCTTGGCTGATGATCACCACTGTGTCTCTATATATGCTTGTATGTCGATAAATGTCCTTTCCCACCCCCCCTCTACATTCGTCTGTGTAGAATCATTTGAGAGGAATATATGGTACAATATATTTTTGGCAATTTGTTATGTTTTTTTTTTTCCTTTTTATAGGTACGAGCTAGAACTAAGAATTTTCATTAAATTCACACATTTCTTTTTTTTTTTTTTAATAAGCCAAATATTGTTAAAAATAAAAGAAAAAGATCTTACAAACCTAAAATAGAAAACTGCTAAACAAAACCAAAAAAAAATTCAGATCAAACAAAACAAGAAAAATAACCGGAGAGATCAGTAAAGATTTTCTCAATTTTCTAAACTTGTAATATATCCTTTTTTGCTTCAGGTTTATTATTTAATCATTTCCCTAACTATACTAGCTTTTTCCATAAATGTGAAAAGAAAAATTTCCACCCCTTTCTTGATTAGGAAATTATGGACCCTGAAATGACCATTAATGTTGTAAAAGGAAACTTTTCCTTGACTTGACCCTGAGGAGATAAGATCCTTCCAAAAGAATCACGTAAATAATATATGGTCACAGCTTCAACTTTCTGCATATCTTTGATGTATAAAGTATTTTAATATTGAAGAGGCATACAGCTGTATGTTTCTTTTCTTATTGCCGACAAATATGTCTTATTCTTATCCGACAAATAAAGGAAAAGGAAGAAAACAAAACAAAAAGAGGAAATTATTTGATAATGGAAACCGTATTTTCACTTTTTTGTCATATTAAAGGATTTTGTTATTTTAATTGTCAAACTAACTAAATATTGAACGATCTGACCTTTATTATTAATATTTACATTAAAAATTTATAAACAATACGTTAAACTGATTTAAGCTAGTAATAAAATTACTAAAAAATTAATCAAAATAACTAAAATAATAACAATATCGATAGAGTGAGTCTTATATTAGTAGAGAATAAGAAAATAGAATGACTTATAAATACTTATGAGTTCCCTTATAATTAATAATTATCTAAAAATTATAATTTATTAAGATATAATTATTAATCCATCTAATTCCTCACTATCAAATCCTTTGTAGTAGGAAAAAAAAGAAAAACACATATCGATATAAAAAGTTTTTTTTCCCCTTCACAGCAGGCATAAAATGCCGTACAGGAATAGGAGTCCATCAGGGTCAAACGAGACTACTAGATATTCTATCTATTGGGCACACACGTATAGGCCAAGTAATGGAAAAGTCCATCTCAAAACTATATATTTTGTCTTAACCAAAAACTTCTACATCAAAGTTCAAATGATTTGTACTTTGTGGGGCATATTGGTATGTTTGCTAATATAAGTGATCATTATCGTTACAAATATAATATGATGATAATATTAGATCTGACTCTATTAAAAAAATATAAAATTTAAATCATTTATCCTACGTTAAAAAAAAGTGATCATGACCCTATTGAATCATATGAGAATTAAGTGTCCATTTGAGACAACATCTCCATATGGTAAAATACCATATAAATTCTCAACTCTATATCAAACTTTTTTTCTCATCTATTTTCAAAAAAACTCAAACTTTAAAAGTCCATAACTTTCTCATTTCAAATCGAAATGAGATATTTTTTTATGTTGAAATGCTCGTAACGATGAAACGAATAAAACAATATCTATTTTGTATTTTTTTCCGAATATATTTCAAATTATAGCACTATTTTTAATGTCACATAACTTTTCAAAATGTTTTCCCCTCAAACACACATTTTCAACTTAAACTCTAAAATATCATATTCAGATATTCTCTCAAACGGCCTTAATTATTAAATCAAATAATAGAATTTGGATAATCATCCGATTGTTAAAAATACCTGAGTAGACTAAAGTCATGCCTATTAGTACAAATATAATATGATATAATAAAGAGTAATTGAATTGAACGTTGGAAGTTAGGACCAAGTAAATTACCACAAAAAATAAAAAAAATAAAAAAAGTTAGAACCAAGAACTCAAAATTTTCGGCACTGCCTGGTCTTCCAATGCTAGACAGACTTTTCTGGAAATAATGAGCCAGTCATACAATGATTTTCTCCATTTAGAATATCTTACACGTAACTATTTGTCCTTGATCAGAATGCTTTAAATATATATATATGTATGTATATATATGATTATACATGATATTAACTTTCAACTAAGACAATTCGTTTTGGTTGAAATGTTTGCATGATATTTATTTTTCAATCATCCTTTTACTATTTTTTTTCCTTTTTGGAATATTTTTTTTATTTTGATCCTTTTTTTGAAATAGTTTTTTCCTCTTAATTTGTCTGTATTAAGAGAAATCTTCTCAAATACTTTTCCAGTTAAATATTTTTGGTCAACCCATTAAGATATTGTTTTTATCAAATTAATGTGACTTTCATAATTTCTTTTTCTCTTCTAATTGCTCCATTATATATTGTAAACCTTAAGGGGGTTTCTATCTTATTTTACTCAACAAAAAAAGATTTTGGGAGAATATAATATGTAAGATATTTAGCAAGTTGAATATGTTTGTGCATGGCATGCGTTTTTAACTGGTATATAAAAAAGGCAACAAATAGCAAACTACCAAAGCAAGGAACTTATTTAGAAGTACTACATCCTTTAGTTAAGAAAGATAATATTTAATTATACTTTGGCAGTTTTTGCTATAAGACTTCTTATTTTGTATTATACAAAGAAATTGCTTTTTATGATTGTTGTACTAATTTTTTAATATGTTTAGGACCCTGGCTCAGAAGATTGAGTTCTGTTTAGTTCTTTGAACTATTTGGATGAGGACTTTAGCTCATTGCCGTTTTAGTCTATAACTGAAGATCGAATCATAGGTTACTTGAATTCAATGGCCTTGAAATTTTCAACTCCATTAGGTCGTGAGTACTGATCCGGAGCATGAATTATATATGATGTCGGGTGAAAAAAAAAAAAAAAAAGAAGAAAATTTTATGATTAACTCTAGACAACGGATCATCTTATCGATTTTGATTTAATCATTATCTCTCAAGATGAATTTTAGTGTAGACTTTGCCCTCTATAATAATAAAACTAAAGAAGTTATGCAAATAACAAAGTGTGATCAAAATCAGATAATTTAAAGCTACATACTACCAGGAAGGTATAGTATTTTTTGTCCCTCTATAAAATTCTCTTTTAATTTCTCCCTTCTATTTAATAATATTAAAAGCCTAAAATCTAGACTTTTTTTCCAAAAGAAAACATGTCCCTTTTTTTTTTTTTCCTCTAGATTAAAAGCCTAATATCTTCTCATTTACTCGTATTATTATCTAGTTAAGATAATGTGCCTTTTCTCTTAAACCTAGTTGCGCCTTTTCATTTGTTTCCAAAAAAAAAAAAAAAAAAATAGAAGACAGATCTTTTATGAGCAAATTTAAAAAAAAAAAAATAGTTAAGATGTATACCTAAGTTCTAGGAGTACTTTCCTTTTCGAAAATGAAATTAAACAAAGGAAAAAAAAATGAAGGAATCAAGTAGTTTTGTTTCGGGTTGAACAAAACTACTTTCATTTAAAATGTTGAGTTGTTTCGAATGTCGTCGTTTTTGTTTTTTGTTCTCTATTTAAGTTGTCATTTTTTCATGTCACTACCAAGTGTCATGTCCTCTTATTGACTGTCGTTCACAAAATTTATTGCCTTTTTTATTAGTTTTTCTTTCATGAGTTGTTTTTCAAGTTATTAACGTTTTTACATACACTGGATCTGGATGTCATTTTTCTGCTGTCTTTTTTTTTTTTCCCTTTCAAGCCACTGTTGTTTTAAACTAGTTTGCTCTTTCAATACGTTTTTTTTTTTCCCTCAAACAATTTTACAATAAAAAAGTACATCGTAAAAATTTATTGCAAAAAAAAAAAAAAAAAAAAAAAAACAGAAAATACACACGTACAGTGATTAGTTGTAATCCTTATAAATGGCTATTTATTTCTAACCTAAAAAACAGCCCCACTGCATTGAAGAATCGTAGTAATTGGGGTGGTCCATTCAAGCATTAACAGAAGTGAAGTTGAAGTGGGAGCAACTTGTCTGCTTCAACAGAAGTGAAGAACTGAATCCAAGCCTAGAAGCAGCCAAATCAAATTGAAGAAGATTGTCCTCAATCTGATGCCCTCCGATCACAATTGAAGTCAACGGATTCAAACCACCGTCAACAAATCCAAGGCACAAAACTTCATCACTAACCCTAACCATGGAATTGGCTCCCAAAATCCTCCAGTACGCTTTCTCATTTTGCAACACGAGATCGATCGTAGGCACCGCCGGGCCAGCCCGCGTGGGGCCGATATTCTTCGAGCTAAAGCACGCCCCGAACGGCGTCACCGGCGTAACTCGGCTGACATTACTACCGAACGCTTTGACAAATGCACGGACAACGGCATTGTATATTGATCTCTCCAACACCGTGTAGGGCTCCACGGTGCTGATCTTCGTTCCGCCAAAACCTAATCTGTCGAAAGAGAGTAGGGTAGTGTTCAACTGGACGGTTTTTTCCATCTATCTTGATCGACTTTACTCCGATGAAGTACTCCGCCGAAGGCTCGTTCAAGAAACCCCCGACAAGGTTTTGATGGTTGAGGAGGAGTGGAGTGTAAGTCAAAGACTTTGAGACGTCGACATTGTTAGGAAGCAATGTTAGATTTTTTGGTTGAGATATTTTCAGTTTCAGTTTGGATTTTTTCCGTTTCCGGATTTTCCGAACGGATTTTCGAAATTCGAAAATCTTGATAACAATCAGAACATATCCATTATGTGGTCCATATTCATTCCATTTGTTTAGGAACCTTCATAACTGTTCCTAGATTCTCGCCCATTAACGTGCTCATCCGATAAAGATTCTTTGATGGAAAGAATCTATAAAAGGAGGACGTAGCAACTCGGTTTTGGTACCCTAAGCCTGCTTTCTCATTCAGAAACGAATTACACCATCTAACGAGAGAGAGTGAAGGTTTAGAAGAACCATAAACCCAAAAGAAACACTTACCCATAACTCTGTGAATTCAAACGGCAATGGCGGGAGGTATGTTTTCGATCCAAATTTTATTCCGTATTTGATCTAATTGCTATTAAGGATTATTGGCAGCATGTTTAGATCATTAAGATTAAGTTCTAACAGTTGGTATCAGAGCGAGATATTGCCTCTGTCTTGTTGTTTTACAGAGTTACGATGGAAATTTTTTTTTTTTTTTTTAGATTTCAAATTTGAAATTCTGGCGTTTATGATGCAAACGATTGTTATGAATCATTAAAATATTAGATTTCTAGCATTTTTTGATTTGAAACATAAATTTTGGACGTCGGAATGATGAGAAATCATCGGGTTTCCATTCGGACCGTAACCGGGTCGAAACGACCCGGCTGAAGGTTGAAGACGACAAAAACGACATGTCGTTTTTGTCATTCAGAATTGCTGCCGTTTGTAAAAAACGACAAGGCGTTTTATTTGGTTCAAAACGACACGTCGTTTTAGTTGGCAGATGAAACTTCAACATTAAGAAAACGACAAGTCGTTTTATGAAGCTAAAAACTACAAGTCGTTTTAGTGGGGAGCCAAAAACTCCAGCATTAAGAAACGACACGTCGTTTTTGGGATAAAAAGTTTGTGTCGTTTATAATAAACGACATGTCGTTTAAAGGACAAAATTTTTATATTGTGGATATTATTATGTGCTTATATTATTTTGTTATTTGTGTGTATAATTTATTGTTTTATTATACATGCAAAATTAAGATAAATAATATTAGTGCATTGATTATTCCATTTTTTGGTGTAAATATTGTTTATGGTTTTTGTACAATTATATGAGCCTTTATTGAGATTTATTTAATGTTGAGTGATCCATATAATTTTAATTAATTAGAGAGTACCCACAGCATCTTTAATTAATCAAAATTATATATTAAGTCTTTTAGGATCACATTATAACATTAGTTGTAGTTAATCTATGTAATATAATAGATTTTATCCCACAGGAATTTTTGTTATATTTGTATGATTAATTAGGATAGAATATCAAATTATATTTCCTAACTTACCCACAGGAATTAGGAAAAGAACATAATTTGATAGCTTTATCATAAAGTTATAGATGGATCTAATTGAATTAGGACTTTAGCCCACAGGCAAGTTTTATGTCACTAGATTCATATTTTGAAAAACATGATTTACATTGGTAAAACATGATTTATGTTTATTAGTCTCAAATTAATTATAAGCATGTGAATTTTATTTATGCAGTTATGCAACCTGCGAATTTCTCTGATATTAAGTGTGATATTCCCGAACTAAAGGGTGATAACTATAAGGTGTGGAAGGAGAGAATTCTTCTTCAATTAGGGTGGATGGACATTGATTATGCTATTAGGAAAGACGAACCACCTCATATCATTGAGACCAGCACTCCAGATGAAGTTGACCGATATGAAAAATGGGAGCGATCTAATCGTCTCTCAGTTATGTTCATAAAGACTAAAATTTCTGCTGGTATTCGTGGTTCTGTCGAACAGCATGACAAAGTCAAGCCACTACTGAAGGCTATTGATGAGCAGTTTGAGTCTTCGGATAAAGCACTTGCTAGCACCTTAATTATGAAGTTTTCATCCATCAGGCTCACTAATGTCAAGGGTGTGCGTGAGCACATCATGCAGATGAGGGATATTGCGGCTCAACTGAAGACACTTGAGGTTGATATGTCTGAGTCTTTCCTTGTGCACTATATTTTGAACACTCTTCCACATCAATATGGACCCTTCAAGATATCCTACAACACACATAAAGATAAATGGTCAATTAATGAACTTTTGGCCATGTGCGTTCAGGAAGAAGGGAGATTGATGATGGAAATGGGTGAAAGTGCGTTTATGGCAACGCAAGGAAAAGATGATGACCAAGCCAAAAAGAAAGGGAAAGGTAAAATACCGCCCCAAGGTGGAATCAAGAAGGAACTCAAGTGTTTTTTCTGTAAAAAGAAAGGACACATGAAGAAGAGTTGCACTAAGTTCCAGAAATGGCTTGAGAAGAAAGGTAAACCAATCTCATTTGTCTGTTATGAATCTAATATGGTTGATGTTATTTATAACACATGGTGGATTGATTCTGGTTCTACAATCCATATTTCGAATACCTTGCAGGGTATGCGAAACCTAAGGAAGCCAATGGAAAGTGAGCAGTGCATTTATTCAGGAAACAAGATGCGCTCACATGTGGAGGCTGTTGGAACATGCACTTTAGTTTTAAGTAGTGGTTTTATTTTGAATCTAGAAAAGACATTTATATTCCAAGTTTCTCTAGGAATTTGATTTCAGTTTCAAGACTTGTACCTTTAAGTTATTCCTTTAATTTTTATAAGACATCTTTCAGTTTATTTTATAAATCTGATCTTGTTGGGAATGGTACATTGTCTGATGGTCTTTTCTATATTAATTTACAAAATAATACTACTTATGATGCTATGCATGTTCATACTGGTATAAAACGATGTGTTATAAATGAGGAATCCTCTATGTTGTGGCACCGGAGATTGGGACATATCTCCATACAGAGAATTAAGAGATTAGTAAATGATGGAGTACTTATACTTTAGATTTTACTGATTTCGACACTTGTGTGAACTGCATTAAGGGAAGGCAGACTAACAAGTTCAAGAAAGGTGCAAAGAGGAGTTCGAACTTATTAGAAATCATACATTCAGATATTTGTTGTCCAGACATAGACATAAGTGGTCCGAAATATTTCATCTCTTTCATAGATGATTTCTCACGATACATGTATATCTACTTGCTTCATAATAAGTACGAAGCACTGGACGCCTTTAAAGTTTTCAAGGCTGAAGTAGAGAAACAATGCGGAAAGCAGATTAAGATCGTGAGAACGGATAGAGGTGGAGAATACTATGGTAGATACACTGAGAATGGACAAGCACCTGGTTTATTGCGAATTTTCTTCAGGAGCATGGGATTGTTGCCCAATACACTATGCCTGGTTCTCCGGACCAAAATGGTGTAGCAGAAAGAAGAAACCGAACTTTAATGGACATGGTGAGGAGTATGCAAAGTAACTCCAAAATTCCTGAATCTTTGTGGACTGAAGCTCTTTAAAACGGCTGTGTATATATTAAACCGAGTTCCAACTAAAGCTGTCCCAAGACGCCATTTGAACTTTGGAAAGTTTGGAAACCGAGTTTGCGACATATACGCGTTTGGGGATGTCCGTCTGAAGTAAGAGTTTACAAACACAAGAAAAGAAACTGGACCCAAGGACCATTAGTGGGTATTTCATTGGATATGCCGAAAGGTCTAAAGGATACAGATTCTATTGTCCATCTCATAGCACTAGGATTGTGGAGTCAAGAAATGCAAGTTTCTTGAGAATGACTTGATTAGTGGGAGCGATCGATTCCAAGATATTGTTTCTGAAAGGAATCATATTGATTGCTCAACCTTCCACTTCAAGTGATAGATTGATTGTCATTCACAACACCCCTCAAGTTAGAACAGGTGTTAACAACCAATCGTTGAAGTTCCACAAGCCACTGATGACAATCTAGTAGATCAAAATGTTCAAGAATTGCCAGAAATTATTGAACAACCAGTTGAACGACATGATCCTCCCGGAAAATGTTGATACAACTTTAAGGAAATCTACTAGAATAAGGAAATCAGCGATACACTAGTGATTATTTGTGTATCTAGAAGAATCG
>CM046368.1:16940103-16969908 GCA_025413025.1 Ficus hispida | reverse complement strand
CTCTCATCCGAACCAGCACCAGCGGAGAGCTTGCTTCCGACGTCGTGTCGCTCCAATCGACAAACGGCTTCAACCCCGGACGAGTCGTTTCGGCACCGAACAGTTCTCTTCACTTGCGGTTCGACCTTTCTCTTGAAAGGCCTCGCCTCTGGAGTCACCGGAATCGCAGGCCTCGGAAGGAAGAAGATTGGACTCCTTCTCAGCTCGCCTCCGCTTTCAGCTTCAACCGAAAATTCGCCGTTTGCTTGACCTCTTCAACGAGATCTAAGGGCGTTATATTCTTCGGAAACGAACCCTATGTTTTCCTTCCAAACATCGACGTCTCAAAAATCTTATCTACACACCGCTGATCCTCAACCCGGTTAGTACTTCAGGGAGTTACTTCAAAGGCGAAACCTCGCGGACTATTTCATCGGCGTAAAATCGATCAGATCAACGGAAAAGTTGTCCGTTGAACACTACCTTGTTGTCCATTGACAAACGCGGCAACGGGGAACAAAGATTAGTACAGTAGAGCGGTACCAAGTGATGCAAACTTCTATATACAAAGCAGTGGTTGGTTGCGTTTGTGAATCACTCTCCAAGGTGCCGAGGGTGAAGGCGGTGGCGCCATTCGGGGCGTGCTACAACTCGAAGAGCCTCGGAAGCACACGAGTCGGCCCGGGATGCCGTCGGTCGACCTGGTGTTGCAGAGCGAGAAAGTGGTGTGGAGTATATTCGGAGCCAACTCCATGGTTCAAGTTAGCAAGGACGTGCTTGCCTTGGATTGTTGACGGCGGTGTTGCGCCAAGAACTTCGATTGTGATCGGAGGGCATCAGATTGAAGACATCTTCTACAATTTGATTTGGCTGCTTCTAGGCTTGGATTTAGTTCTCGTTGTTTTTCCAACGAACAACGTGCGCCAACTTCAACTTCACATCCAACGCTTAATTAGGGAATCAAACATCGGCCATAAGGATGCTTAATTTGTGTGAAATATTTGTATTTCAACCTTTGCCCCTTGATTTAGATTTTCAGTGTGTTGATGTCTGTCTTTTTAAATAAATAAATAAAAGAATAAATGGCCCGATCCAGTAAACCTATCGGTTTTAGACAACAATATCGGTTGAAACAGTTGGCGAACTGGTCAAAGATTCTGATCTTAGACCTTCGTGACTATTGAGGCCGAGCTCATTGATGATGTCTGCTTTTAATAAAATTTCATATTTTGTTTTGTAAGTGAAGTTTAAAAATAAATAAATAAAGTGAGTCAGTTGTCCTCTACCGTGTCTTTAAATAGTAAATTTTTTCAATTGAATAAGATTTTGAGTGATGTATGTTACTCTTTCTTCTTTTCATGACATGCATATCTATAAGAAGTTTTTATTATCTACTTCAGTCCGATGGATACATAAAACAAATGTGTACTAGCTAACAACAAACAAGTGGATATAGTGTATCTTTCCAATAAAACTAAAATATAAATGGATAAATCTTTATCCATATATGTATATAGCATATAAAGTTAAACGAAGACATATTTGTAGACGGACCACGTGATGTTACAATTGGTTTATGCTGATCAATCCAAACAATTCTTAGACTTCAGTATTTTTAATTATAATATATTGACTTGACCTGGTCTAAAATTTATAAAGCCATATCCACTAGACATTTATTGGATAATTAGATTCAAATTTAGATGTCCGTTATAGGAGGATTAATTGATTATAAGATTCAAACTTAGAAATTATATCGATATTAGAAGTGGATAGAGTAGTACTAGATAAGGGTATGTTTAGGGGAGATTATAAAGATGTGCTTTGATTTATAAATCAAATGTAGTTTTAAAAATGTGCATTTGGATACAATATTGTTTGAAGGAAAAAATGTAAATTTTAAATATGTTTTGAAAAAAATATATTAGTATGAATCTTAATTTCATTTATCTCGAAATTCTATAAACTTCAAAAAAAATTATCTCAGTTAAAATTAAAAATAATAAAATTATGGACATTTAAAATTTGTGTTTACTATAGATATTTAGAGATGTAAATAATAAAAAAGTATTCTAGGTCTATTTGGGAGGGTTTTTTGGACATAGTGTTTTGTAGATTGGAGATGAATTGTGTGTTGGAAATATGTGTTCAGTCAAAATGAACAGTTTGAAGGAAAAAGTGTAAAAACTTAAAAGGTGTTGAAAAAAAAAATCAATATAAATCTTGTTGCATTCCTCTTAAAATTCTATGTAATTTTTTTTTTAAATCATCTCATTCAAACTTGAAATAATAAAGTTATAGATTTTTAAAATTTAAGTTTATTGTACATAATTAAAAATGCGAATAATAAAAAGTAGGTTTTGAATTAAAAAAAAAAAAAGAATTTGGAGATATGTGGAGAATAACCACTTCCCCTTAAATTGAAAAAAAGACACACAAAAAAAAAAAATCTAGAAACCAACCAGAAATTTCTCATGCATTTTTAATATTACTAAGGTAATTCATATTCATAAACAAGCATGCCGTGGACATTTATACAGAAAATTGTTCGAATTGAAATAATAAAATATGGATTTTTAAAATTTAAGTTATGTACATATTTGAAAATGTAAATAGTGAAAAGAAAGTTTTGAATTTAAAAAATATATATTATATAAAGAAAAAAAATTTAGAAAACCAACAAGATATTACTTATACATTTTTAGATATTACTAAGGTAATTTCGTATATAAAACAAGCATGCCTTGGACATTTATACAGAACATTTATGTCATTCACCCGAAAAATCTATATAATGCGAACAATAAATAACTTCAATAACATATGCTTGGCTGGTCCAGTCAATTATGGTATACCACAAGTGGCAGTAATCGGTTCAACAAAATGGGACAAACACACCCATATAGTGGTCCCGCCTTCATTATTTATTTTTTACACGAGTTAAAAAATTACGCACTTCATTTCATTTCCCCACCATATGTCCCTTCCCTTGCGTAAAGTTTGCAGAGCCGCCACCCCACTAACGTGGACAAACATGACCCTTTCAACTCTCTAGTCCGATCAACTAATCCATAACGCGTCAATCATACAATCTCACATTATCCATCTTCTCAATGAAAAAAAAAAATCCTATATATTCCAACCCCGTCCACTACTTCCTCACCCCACTAGTAACACACTAGTAACCTTCTCTAGTACTAAAGCTCCTTCAAGAAAAATGGCTTCTAATTCCTTTTTGCATTTCCTTCTCTTTTGCATTCTTCTCTTCTCCCTCTCAACAGCCCTAAAGCAACCCTCATCCTCACGTCCCAAAGCTCTCGTCCTCCGAGTCAACAAAGACGCCTCCACTCTCCAATACTACACCACCTCGCCCAACGCACCCCTCCCGTCCCGGTCAAGCTAACCGTCGACCTCGGCGGCGAATTCCTCTGGGTCGATTGCGACACCGGCTTCAAGTCCTCCACCAAAACGACCGTCCATTGCAGATCGCCGCAGTGCGAGCTCAGCGGCTCCAACGTCTGCTCTTCTAATGGCATTGACGAGTTCTGCTCTGAATTTCCTTACAACCCTTTTATCAAAACCGGCAGCGGTGGCAACTTCTCGCAGGACGTCCTCTACAGCCAATCCACCGACGGGGAAAACCCCGGCAAGGTGGTTTCCGTCCCCAAGTTCCTCTTCTCTTGCGCGCCAACTTCTCTCTTGGAAGGCCTCGTGAGCCGAGCGGTCGGAATAGCCGGACTTGGACGGAACAAGGTTTCAATTCCTTCGCTGTTTTCGTCGGCTTTTAGCTTTCCGAGGAAGTTCGCTCTTTGCCTAAGCTCCTCGACAAACCCTGACGCTGCCGGTGTCGTTTTCCTCGGAGACGGGCCTTACGTCTTTCTGCCCGGGATCGACATGTCCCAGTCACTCACTTACACTCCTCTCATCCTCAACCCGGTGGGCACCGGAGGCGGTTACTTCCCCGGTGAGCCTTCCGCCGAGTACTTCGTCGGCGTAAAGTCGATTAGGGTCAACGGCAAAGCTGTCCCTTTAAAAACTTCACTGCTTTCCATCGACCGCCACGGCGTCGGCGGGACGAAGATCAGCACCGTTGATCCCTACTCGGTGTTGGAAACCTCCATCTACAAGGCTGTTGTTGCAGCATTTCTCAAAGCGCTCCCGAAGAACGTCGCCAAGGTTTCGCCCGTGGCGCCGTTCCGGGAGTGCTTTAGCGCGAAGAACATCGCCCCCACGCGGCTCGGCCCGTCGGTGCCGACTATCGACCTTGTGTTTCAGAGCGAGAAGGTGTACTGGAGCATTTACGGGTCAAACTCCATGGTTTCTGTCAACAACGACCGTGTGTTGTGTCTGGGATTCGTCGACGGCGGTGTAAAGCCCACGACCTCCATTGTCATCGGAGGGCATCAGATTGAAGGAAATCTTCTGCAGTTTGATTTGGCGGCTTCCAGGTTTGGATTTAGCGGTTCATTAAACTCTCGACAAACAACTTGCTCCAATTTCAACTTCACTTCTACTGGAAAAATTTAGAGCTTCGAAGGGACATCTCTGAGTTTAGCATTCAACTGCATCTCCAATTTTTATGTGTAATGTGTGTGTAGTTTTTTTTTTTTTTTTTCTTTGGAGGAGTGATTTGTGTGTTCGGTGGTAAATAAATGGCCATTTAAATGCCACTTTAAACGGCTTTGGTCACCCGTATTGTTTTTTTTTTTTTTCCGCATTTTTTTCCCATCAACTTCAAAATTATGCGAGTGAAAAATATTATGCATGTAAGAATTTTTTTTTTTCCTGCAGTTAAAGGTAGCTGGCATAATTATGGTAAAAACCGTGTACTTTTACCATAAAAATAAGTATTATTATTTTAATTATAGGTTAATTTTTAAGGATCACATCTACTGAAATTCATATTAAGAATTTACAGCGCAACACATATATAAATATGCTTAATTAAAGTAATAAATTAGACCTCCAAAATGTTAATTCAATTACTTAAAAGTAAGAATATTTACCGATAAGATAAAAATATAATTCTTGATTATAAGTTCTTAATTGGTATGCATAGTAGGGACAAGGTGGTGATGTCGTCATCTACTAAAGTAACAAAGATATATTTAGTATTTTTATAATGAACTGACGGATAATCATAACTCAAAACTAATAAGTTCATTAATTTGATTTTATTTTTCAAAATTTCCCCTCAATTTTTCATTCATTATCTTGACGTATTTAGTATTTAGTAGCGTCTTTACATTCCCTATTCAGCATTATACAATAAGTCTATTAGAACCACAAGTATGATGACAAACAGGGGCGGAGCTGTCAGACCCTGGCCCTAGGGTTCCTTTTGATTTTGGTCCCAAAATCTTAAAACTTTTGCATTTTTTTTTCTGATTTGCTCACCCTGAGATTTTTTAATCTCAAAATTTTCATAATGTTACTTTAAAAATGACAATAATAACCTAAATTTTCATTTAAGTTTCATTTTTTAAACATAAAACGACAAACAAATAAAAAAACCCATTCTATTACCAAATAAAAAAGTTCATAATTTCTTGGACTCTAAACTTTAAAATTGAATCAAACTCTATTATAAACTTAATTTATTTATAAAAAAAAATTAAAGATGCAAACGGATAAAAAAAGGTTAAAATTTTTGTGTCGTAATTTTAGTTTATTTTCATTCCCCCTTGAAAATAATTTTTAGGTCTAACTCTCATGACAAGAATCCTAACAATAGGCCTTCAACGGCTAGTAGCTTCAGACTTTAAGAGTAGATTGTATATAGTCCTGTATGTTAAAAATTAGATATTAAATGCACCAAGGATTGAATATATGGGTTGATAAAAATGAAGTCCTAAATTATACTTTTTTTACATCATATATATTATCATTAATTATCGGAGATATTTTATTGTCGTACTTGTGCTCAAGTGCTTATGTACTCAAGGTATTGGTTTACTTCAAAGAAAATATATTGTAATGTTTAAGACAAAGGAAGTAATTATGATTCAGAGAAATAAATGTAAAATAGTATTGCAATAAAAAAAAAAAAACTTTTTCCAGAATAGTTATGAGCAAATAAATTTGCCGTACAAAGAATCTTTCATTTGAAATTTGAAATCTAGTTGCCGCATCCATTTCTTTTTGCGGAAGCCATTAAGGGAAATATGTCTGAGCCTCAAACGAAAAAAAAAAAAAAAAAAAAAAAAAAAAAAAATCACTATTTGTTTAAAGCCACAACTTGGCTAGTGTCAGTTCTGTGGACCAGTCCTTCTCAAAAATATCTTTCCACACCTTGTCTGTTTCAACTTTATCTCCGTTTGATTTGTTATTTTGTTATTTGAAGTTGGAATTTTTAAGTTAGAATGAATTGATTTTTAAAAATTAATTATAAAAAATAATAAAAATTAAGATAAAAAATTTGAGTTTTAATTGGGAACATCAAATAAAAGCAAAATTAATTCCTATCCAAAAAAAAAACTTCATTAATGAAAACATTCAGATTTTGAGATCCTTCACCCTATCAGATTTGTCTTTTCTTTTTAATGAAAATTTTGAGTTCTAATCGGAATATCAAACAAAAGCGAAATTAATGCATTTCAAAAAAAAAAAAAAAAAAAAACTCATGAAAAACATCCAGATCTTGAGATCCTTCACCCGATCAGATTTGTCATTTCTTTATTTGCGTTCAGCTCCTCGACGAGTCCGAACCCTCGACAACCACTCTACGCCCTCTTTTCTCCACAACCTCACCAGATTTGTTCATCCCCATTGGCTGTCTCAAAAAAAAAAAATAATAATAATAATAATAAATAAAAAAGAGTAAATATTGAAGAGAGTTTCCCCCTTTCTGTTTGCTTGAAATAGCTCTACAAAAGAGATAAAATTGGACATTTCATGGTTGATTAGATTTGTCCGAGTTTCATGCTTCTTGTACAGCGCTTGAAGCACCTTTTCTCGTCAAAAAAAATTTTTTTTTTTGATAAAATCCATATTATGGAAGAGAAACGAATATGAAACGACGAACAACAAAAATAATATATATATATATATATATTATTTTGTGTTTTAGAAACAAGCTCCAATGCTTTCTTTGTGTTTCAGTTTTTTTTTTTTTTTTTGTTGCCTCTACTGCCATCATAAATCTTTCATTCCACTTGCCGTGTTTCTTACTGATACATCAGCACCAAGGTTTGTTTGTTTTGTTTTGTTTTTTTTTTTTTTTTTTTGGTTTTGTTTTTTGTTTTGTTTTGTTTTTTTTTTTTTAAGATGATATGTATTCGTTACCTTAGAGCTCTAAAAAATTACGTCGAGTCGCTATATTACTCCGGGTGATTTTTTTGCGGAGACCTTCTTTCGTCTACCCTTTCCTGGGACTCCCTCTCAGGTCGAGCACCCACTAAAAATAGGGAGGGCGCACTTTTATCTCCCCGATCCTTACAGCTATACACTTTAAATCAAATCTCATGCCTTGATTTGCGAAACTATTAATGAACCGGTTAATACAACCTCTACAAATATGAAGAAGTTTCAACTTTTATATAGTTCAACCAACACGTGTCAGTAAAAAAAAAAAAAAAAAAAGGGACATGTAATTTCTATATTGTAATTTCTGTTTTCGTCATATTTAATCTTATTTTGTGAATATTTTTCCCTTAAACAGTGTTGATCTTGTCACATTTATGAGCTTATCTACTTCGCAATTCAGTTGAAACCGAAATTAGTAAATGTCCAGAGTTAAAAAGGATTTTTCTTTTCGTATTGGACATTGATCACATCTAACAAATACTTAAAAATTTATAAGAAGCTGTTGGGATATCTAAAGGCTTGAAATATGATTAAGCATTTCAGTCCCGGACGTAAATTTGCAATGCATGATCTGTTTGTTAAGAGTTTGTAATATTTTATACATTTTTATAAAAGAAAAAACAGTCTAGTTTTGTAGTTACTGACAAACTCTAACAATTATTATACATCTAACTTTATCATAATATGTGTAGATTAGTTTGAATAATCTTCCCACCCACTTCACACACAAAAAAAAAAAAAAACAAGACAAAACAAAACAAAACAAAACAAAACAAAAAACAAAAAGCAAAAAACAAACAATAACAATAACAAAAAACAAAAAACAAAAATCTAGTCTAATGCAAGCTCTTCTTCTCCTGGCGAGCACATATTTCGATTTTTGTTTTTAAGGCATGTAATTTTTTAGAAGCTAGTAATTGTGTCCCTCATTAAAAAATAAAATTACAGTGGTGCCCTCCCTTTGGAAACAAAATTCTATTTGTGCCCCACTTAAAATGAGAGTTCAAACCATACCCAATCAGTTAAAATGAGACCCAACATATCCAATCAATTAAGTTAAAGCACGACACTTGAAATTGTATTATCTCTTTTATATGTTTTCATGTTTCATGTACCCCTAATACTACATTTTATTTTATTCTATTTTATATATTCAACTAGCTAGACCTTCTTTATGTTTTGCGCGTGATAATATTGGACAATTATATAGTTTTGTTCAGGTTAATTATTGCGTGGTTTTCATTTTATAGTTGGTTTTACAGATCTACCCTTTTTTACTATGGCCATGTATTAACACATAGTATTTTCCGTTCACAAAACTAATAAATTAAAAGGGGAAATTTATAATATCAGTTTTGAAATTTGAGGAGAACAGACATAATAAATTAAAATTCTGGAGCATTTTGTGACGAGATTTAAACTTTCAAACGGAAAAACATGATTTTTGCCCAAATGGTGAAGAACTTTCTTTTTCAAAGGAATATTCTTGGAATAATCCAGGTGCTAAATTAACAACCAAGTAGTATGTGGAGAGTATATTTTTAATCGAAATATAGCTAACAAATGATCCTGCAATAAAGACATATTTGGAAAATTCGTACTCTGAAATTGACTATATTGATGATTGGGGATTAACAACTCCTTTACGTACGTACCTGACAGCTTACTACAACGGCCATCGTCTGTGGCATTAATATTAATTAACATATTCTATAAACCTGAGTAAGTCTTTAAACCTGAGTAAGTATATGGAATAATGCTAAATGCTAAAAGATATTATAGTATTCTACCCTTATTAAAAAAATTACTTAAATAATCATATTTTTTTCATTTATTAATTAATATAACATAAATTATTTATTTTTTTTTATCAATATTACATAAATTTTAGTTAATTTTAATTTAATTTGTATCATATTGATCTATGTTAATCTTTTATATTATTTTAATATAATAATTTTTAAATTTATGTCATTTTGATGTTTTCCCGTATTCTAAACAACATACTAATAAATTATAGATCCAACAGCATAACATTCACATATGAAACCTATTTTTTATCAGTTTCGGTGTTGTCAAGCATTTTTAAATTATCTGAAGTTCTAACTATCGTCAGTGTATAGAGCTAGT
This sequence comes from Ficus hispida, assembly GCA_025413025.1. Taxonomy (NCBI): domain Eukaryota; kingdom Viridiplantae; phylum Streptophyta; class Magnoliopsida; order Rosales; family Moraceae; genus Ficus; species Ficus hispida. Next base: position 16,960,494 of record CM046368.1, on the reverse strand, counting down.
AATTGCTAATTGACTCTGTCAAAAGGCAAAGAGAGAGCCGACACAAGTGGGTTGGACCCTCATTTATTTTACAAAAATCTATGGGACCTTCACTTCACTTCACTTTCTTTTTTAAGCTAAAACAACAGTTTAATGTGGTGTTTGAAAGATACATTCATTTTCTATTATTCATTCATTATTTTTTTTAATATTGTTTTACCAATTACATAACATATTATTTCAATATAAAAAACTCAAACATACAATACATGTGAATATAATTTATAACGAAGATATTCAAAAATATATTATATATCATATTTTACATTCGAATATAATACAAAATAAATATGTGATCCAAACGAAAGTAAAATTTTTTTTCCGAGACATAAGTAGCAACTAGCTAGCAAAAGCAAAATTAACTCTTATGAGTATGACGACTGCAACTTGAAAAGCAAAATTCAAAGTCCCATTAAAAAAAATAAGAAGAAGAAAAGATCAAGGTCAAAATAAGCACCTTCATGAATCAATCGGATAAGCCAGTGAAGCCGCCACTAGCCCCCGGCGAGGGACCGCGGAATGAGTTTGGGGTGAAATTTTTTGGACTTTTGTGAACCACAAACAAATAGAAAGAATTGGTTGTTTTTTTTTTTTTTTTTTTTTTTTTTTTGAAGTGATTTGGGGTGGAGATAGGGAGAAGAGCCGAGAGGGTTTGCCAGAAAAAAAGGGGAAAATGGGGAGGAGGGTTTGCACAATCGGTTTTGTACACAGTATTATTTGTGACGACTTTTTGTTGTTGCAAATAGGTCTAAAAGTGGTCGCAAATATTCGCAAAAACGACGTCGTCCGACTTACACTCAGCAATAATATTCTAGATTCAACTATGTCGTCGCAAATAGTCTCTAAAAATATTTAAAATAATAGCTTTAATGGGGAATGTTATGGAACAATTATTTGCGACGACTTTCTTTTACATATTGTCGAAATAGTGTTTTGGAACCGCCACTTTTGACCGTCTTTTTTCACGAAAATTAAATGAAGCCTTTTTTTTTTATGCAAAAAATCAAATGAAAAACTATTGGCCATGACATGCTGTTTACGACGACATGTCATCACAAATAGTGATTTTTTTACCGCCAAAACTTTGGTGCAACTTTTTTTTGGTGCCAAATCAATTATTTGCATGGCATGTCATCACAGATAGCTGAAATTTCTATCAAGATTATTTGCGACGACATATCATCATAAATAATTTATTATAAGCAATGACTAGTCGTCATAAAAAATTATAGCGACGATATGTTTTTGTTAATATAACGAGACTTATTTGCGATGACTTTTGTTATCGTAAATGAGGTTCATTGTAATAATGTAATATGAATCAAATGTTAAATTTTTTATTGGTTATACCTTGTGGTAAATTTGTTATAAAATTTAAGGTTTATTTGGTTCATCCACTTAAACTAAACATTTCAAAAAAAATTTTGTCTTTTTCTCAAAAAGTTTTTTGTCTTTTCTGAAAATTCAAAAAAATTTACTATTTAAACATAAAATTTCTAACTCAAACTAACGAACCAAACGAAGCTTAAATGTTAGGCAATTTTAGCATCAAATATAATACTCTATTAGAGATCACTTTTTTCCATCCAAATATCAAAATTTACCATTGACACAACCTTTTAACATTACATTAGAGATGCTCTTAGCTAGTTTTACTTTTTCTAGTTCACATTCTCTTGTGTGATCTGATGCTGTGCCCTATTTTGTGGACTGTTTTGTAAAAACTAGATATATATATATATATATATATATATATATATGCGTGGTTAAAGTTGAATAAAAGCATCCAACATTTACTTAAAAAGGAAAAAAGAAATAAATGTAAAATGACATAAAATTCAAAAAAAACTTTTTCTAGGTATAATTATGGCCAAATAAGTTCCTTACCAAACAAAGGATTTGCATTTAGACTCTTGTCGCCGCGTTGCATATCTACTTACCATGAAGAGGACTAGTACTAGTCAAAATAGCACCTATTCTTTTGTCGGAACCTTCATTAATGCAATTATGTCTTATTCAAAAATGGCAAACACAGAATAAAAAGAAAACATCACTAATTTTTGAAGCCAGAATTTGGCTAATGTCAGTTCCATGGACCACCCTGTCAAAAAAACCTTTTCAAAACTTATCTATCAAGCTTCTATATTCCAAGGGATTTTATTCTTAAACAATATTTTAATCACATTTATGAGCTTAAATACCTCCTAATTAACACGATATTTTCTTGTACGTATATTCAATTCAACAATTAAACATGCCCTAGTACAGATTACTACAAGCTATTCGTAACAAACGACGCAAACTAGCGTGGCATCTGAAGAAATCCCGGCCCCACGTGTGTGTATGTGTGCATAGATATGCTTATTTTATTCCGTACTTAAACAATTGATTTTAATAAATTATCTAAATAAGGTCATATTAAAAAAGAAAAAAAATTTGATTTTTTTCTTTTAACGGAATATGCTTGGTATAATATCCAGCTGAGCTATTTATCAAAAAAATATCCAACTGATCTTATCATCAGATTTTTTTTGTTTAATCCGAATAATATCAAGCAAATGATATAGCTACTGTCGATAGTGAAAATTGTCAATATTAGAGGAACTAAGTTTTTTTAAAGACGAAACCTAATTAAATGCCTCCTATTCAGAGAGGAGCTTATGCCTCTTGCCTGTTGGGCAAAACATGGGGGTCGTTAGTTTGAGGGTTATCTCGATTACTTTGGAAGTGGCGGGAAAGTTGTGGAGTGAGGTTATCCGACTCCACATGTTAGAAAATAGGGAGAAAATATGAGATGTACTAATGAGAACAAGGCTAAATCCCGCTTTGATGCCCTCTAAACTTGTCACGTTTTGGCTACTTACTTCCTAAACTTCTAATTTTGACAATTTATACCTTGAATTTTATTGAATTCTAGCAATGTACCCTCTATCATGTGAATACTGAAAAAACTCATTTTCAATTAAAAATTTCCAAATATAATACAAAGCCTAATGTAAATCTTGTAGTTTCAAATCTTTAATTTAATAAAAAAATTAATTAAAAGGGGTAAATTGTAACAATTTAGTAAGTTCAGAAGATAAATAGCTAAAATTAAAAGTTTGGAAGATAAGTTGTCAAAGAACAATAAGTTTATGGTGTATCAATACTAAATACCCCTAGGTTAGAGCAGAGATGTGCGAGACTCTAGGTGCGAGTTGGGTCAGGCCCCAGTTTAAGTGGGAGCAAGGGTGTGCCCTGGTTTAGGTGTGACTTGGGCTAGACCTGCTGCTCTAAGTGCAGCCAGGGCCGGACCTTGCTCTAATATGCGAGCATAGGGTAATGACCTTTTTTCTACTGTGAGAGTATGGCGTGCCCAACGCTTAGTGCAATCGGGGTCATACACTGCTAGTGCGAGAGCAGAGCCATGGCCTTACTCTAACGTGAGAGCAAGGCCATTGTCGTGCTCTATTGCGATAGCAGAGTCATGACCTTGCTCTAATGTGAGAGCAGGGATGGTCCCTGGCCCGGCTTTATTCAAGAGTAGCCGTGTTCCAATACGAGAGCAAACTGATGGCCTTTCTCTAATGCGAGTCCAAGAGCAAGACCCCAATTTTTTTATTTTTATTTTTTATTTCTTGGCTACTGGCTTTACTATCCATGAGCAATTGTAGGGTTCTTTGGATGCGATCTTCTTTAATTAGACCATTTTAAATACTATATATTCTCCTCCCAGACTCTCAACTTAAGCTTTGATTCATACTGTTTTAACTAATGTATATTGAGTAGTGTTAAGAGACAACAACTCTCATCTTAATTTTTTGAATGTTTACTCACGTATCAGATTTTCATTAGTAAATATAATTAATTTTTATAATAATACTTTAAATACTTATACCAATAAAAAAAGACAATTCATATATCATATATAATAATATTCAAAAATTCATATTAAAATTGATATCTCCAACGTATTTTATACATATTAGTCCTTCCGTATCGAGCTTTTCTAAAAGCGTGTTGGGAGTTCGAGAAATTTCTATCCTAAATTATTACAGGTGTTGAGCTATTATGTAGCTAGCACTTAATGCTACGTTAATTACTTGAGATTAGGAAATTTTGGACTCCTTAACTTAAATATTAATGACGTGAGTGGTCGACATTAAAGTAATGAAAGGACTCTAAACATGCCTGCGTGGTACTTAAATGACGTCATCGTAAACAATAATAATGGTAATTAAAAATCCTTGGTACATTCGTGAATGAAGATGGTGCTAATCCAATTAGTGGCCACGACCCACATTATCGTATCATAAACTAGACGACAACAACTTGAAATGCAAAATTCAAAATCCCAATGAAACACAGGAAAAAGGAAAATCAAAGGTCAAAATTAGCACATTGATGAATCAATCAAATAAGCGGGTACAGCCGCCAGTAGCCCCCACGTCAAAATAAGCTCCTTCATGAACCAATAAAATACGCGCGTGCAGCCGCCAGTAGTCCCCCAAGTCCAGTTGGCATGTATTTTCATAGCCAAAAATCATCCTATAAATTCTCATGCCATATTCCAATATTTCTTCATCACCAATTAATCCCCAACCTTCAGCTACCAGTAGTTCACACACAATATGAATATGGCTTCTTTTTCCAATTTGTATTTCCTTCTCTTTTGCTCTCTTCTTCTCTTGTGTCCGGCCTCCATTAATGGCCAAACCTCATTCCGACCAAAAGCACTCATCCTACGCATCTCCAAAGATCCCTCCACTCTTCAATACACCACCCTCATCTCTCAAGGAACCCCCCACGTTCCCGTCAAGCTCACCCTCGATCTCGGCGGCGAGTTCCTTTGGGTCGACTGCGAGCACGGCTTCAACTCCTCCACCCGAAAGCCCGTCCCTTGCCGCTCTGCTCAGTGCAACCTCAGCGGCTCCAAGGCCTGCACTTCTAATCCCAACCCGGCGGATGACGTCTGCGTCGAAATTCCAACCAACACCGTCATCGACCTGGGCACGGGCGGTGACTTTTCGCAAGACATCGTTTCGATAGAATCCACCGACGGGACTAATCCCGGCAGAGTAGTTTCGGTGCAGAAGTTTCTCTTCACTTGTGCCCCTACCTTCCTCTTGAAAGGCCTGGCTAGTGGCGTCAAGGGCATGGCTGGCCTCGGAAGGATCCCGATTTCTCTTCCTCTACAGTTCTCTGCCGCTTTCAGCTTTCCCCGGAAGTTCGCCGTTTGCCTGAGCTCTTCAACCGCCTCCGATGGTGTTGTCATTTTCGGGGACGGGCCTTACGTCGTGTCGCCTAAATTTGATGTCTCTAAGTCCCTCACTTACACCCCGCTCATCCGAAACCCGGTAAACCTCATCGGCGGGTACCAAGGCGAGGCATCGGCGGAGTATTTCATCGGAGTTAAGGGCATCAAGATCAACGGCAAAACGGTAGCCTTGAACACAACACTGTTGTCGATTGACAGCGAAGGTCACGGTGGAACTAAGATCAGCACCGTTGCTCCATACACGGTGTTGGAAACATCCATCTACAATGCCGTCGTCGATTCATTCGTTAAGGAGCTCGGCAACAAGGTTACTAGGGTTACGCCGGTGTCGCCTTTCGGTGCATGCTTCAGCACGAAGAACATCGGCGTCACGAGAGCCGGAGCTGCCGTGCCGCAGATCGACCTAGTGTTGCACAGTGAGAAGGTGGTGTGGAGCATTCTTGGAGCCAACTCCATGGTTACGGTTAGTAACGATGTGTTGTGCCTTGGATTCGTTGACGGCGGTCCGATTCGATTCGTCGATTGGGGAGTGAAGTTCACGAAGACTGCCATTGTGATCGGAGGGCATCAGATTGAGGACAATCTTCTCCAGTTTGATTTGGCTGCTTCTAGGCTTGGATTCAGCTCTACTCTTCTGACCAGGAAAACTAGTTGCTCCAACTTCAACTTCACATCTATTGCTTAGAGAGCGACCCCAAGAAATTAGAATATTTATTTTATATTTGTGGTCGAGGTGACTGTATAAATTGCCATTACTTCTTGTTTGCTTAAAATGGCTTGGCTGATGATCACCACTGTGTCTCTATATATGCTTGTATGTCGATAATGTCCTTTCGCACCCCCCCTCTACATTCGTCTGTGTAGAATCATTTGAGAGGAATATATGGTACAATATATTTTTGGCAATTTGTTATGTTTTTTTTTTTCCTTTTTATAGGTACGAGCTAGAACTAAGAATTTTCATTAAATTCACACATTTCTTTTTTTTTTTTTAATAAGCCAAATATTGTTAAAAATAAAAGAAAAAGATCTTACAAACCTAAAATAGAAAACTGCTAAACAAAACCAAAAAAAAATTCAGATCAAACAAAACAAGAAAAATAACCGGAGAGATCAGTAAAGATTTTCTCAATTTTCTAAACTTGAAATATATCCTTTTTTGCTTCAGGTTTATTATTTAATCATTTCCCTAACTATACTAGCTTTTTCCATAAATGTGAAAAGAAAAATTTCCACCCCTTTCTTGATTAGGAAATTATGGACCCTGAAATGACCATTAATGTGGTAAAAGGAAACTTTTCCTTGACGTGACCCTGAGCAGATAAGATCCTTCCAAAAGAATCACGTAAATAATATATGGTCACAGCTTCAACTTTCTGCATATCTTTGATGTATAAAGTATTTTAATATTGAAGAGGCATACAGCTGTATGTTTCTTTTCTTATTGCCGACAAATATGTCTTATTCTTATCCGACAAATAAAGGAAAAGGAAGAAAACAAAACAAAAAGGGGAAATTATTTGATAATGGAAACCGTATTTTCACTTTTTTGTCATATTAAAGGATTTTGTTATTTTAATTGTCAAACTAACTAAATATTGAACGATCTGACCTTTATTATTAATATTCACATTAAAAATTTATAAACAATACGTTAAACTGATTTAAGCTAGTAATAAAATTACTAAAAAATTAATCAAAATAACTAAAATAATAACAATATCGATAGAGTGAGTCTTATATTAGTAGAGAATAAGAAAATAGAATGACTTATAAATACTTATGAGTTCTCTTATAATTAATAATTATTTAAAAATTATAATTTATTAAGATATAATTATTAATCCATCTAATTCCTCACTATCAAATCCTTTGTAGTCGGAAAAAAAAGAAAAACACATATCGATATAAAAAGTTTTTTTTCCCTTCACAGCAGGCATAAAATGCCGTACAACAATAGGAGTCCATCAGGGTCAAACGAGACTACTAGATATTCTATCTATTGGGGCACACACGTATAGGCCAAGTAATAGAAAAGTCCATCTCAAAACTATATATTTTGTCTTAACCAAAAACTTCTACATCAAAGTTCAAATGATTTGTACTTTGTGGGGCATATTGGTATGTTTGCTAATATAAGTGATCATTATCATTACAAATATAATCTGGTGATAATATTAGATCTGACTCTATTAAAAAAATATAAAATTTAAATCATTTATCCTACGTTAAAAAAAAGTGATCATGACCATATTGAATCATATGAGAATTAAGTGTCCGTTTGAGACAACATCTCCATATAGTAAAATATCATATAAATTTTAAATTTTCAGCTCTATATCAAACTTTTTTTCTCATCTATTTTCAAAAAAACTCAAACTTTAAAAGTCCATAACTTTCTCATTTCAAATCGAAATGAGATATTTTTTTATGTTGAAATGCTCGTAACGATGAAACGAATAAAACAATATCTATTTTGTATTTTTTTCCGAACATATTTCAAATTATAGCACTATTTTTAATGTCACATAACTTTTCAAAATGTTTTCCCCTCAAACACACATTTTCAACTTAAACTCTAAAATATCATTTTCAGATATTCTCTCAAACGGCCTTAATTATTAAATCAAATAATAGAATTTGGATAATCATCCGATTGTTAAAAATACATGAGTAGACTAAAGTCATGCCTATTAGTACAAATATAATATGATATAATAAAGAGTAATTGAATTGAACGTTGGAAGTTAGGACCAAGTAAATTACCACATAAAAAAAAAAAAAAAAGTTAGAACCAAGAACTCAAAATTTTCGGCACTGCCTGGTCTTCCAATGCTAGACAGACTTTTCTGGAAATAATGAGCCAGTCATACAATGATTTTCTCCATTTAGAATATCTTACACGTAACTATTTGTCCTTGATCAGAATGCTTTAAATATATATATATATATGTATGTATATATATGATTTATACATGATATTAACTTTCAACTAAGACAATTCGTTTTGGTTGAAATGTTTGCATGATATTTATTTTTCAATCATCCTTTTACTATTTTTTTTTCCTTTTTGGAGTATTTTTTTTTATTTTGATCCTTTTTTTTGAAATACTTTTTTCCTCTTAATTTGTCTGTATTAAGAGAAATCTTCTCAAATACTTTTCCAGTTAAATATTTTTGGTCAACCCATTAAGATATTGTTTTTATCAAATTAATGTGACTTTCATAATTTCTTTTTCTCTTCTAATTGCTCCATTATATATTGTAAACCTTAAGGGGGTTTCTATCTTATTTTACTCAACAAAAAAAGATTTTGGGAGAATATAATATGTAAGATATTTAGCAAGTTGAATATGTTTGTGCATGGCATGCGTTTTTAACTGGTATATAAAAAGGCAACAAATAGCAAACTACCAAAGCAAGGAACTTATTTATTAGTACTACATCCTTTAGTTAAGAAAGATAATATTTAATTATACTTTGGCAGTTTTTGCTATAAGACTTCTTATTTTGTATTATACAAAGAAATTGCTTTTTATGATTGTTGTACTAATTTTTTAATATGTTTAGGACCCTGGCTCAGAAGATTGAGTTCTGTTTAGTTCTTTGAACTATTTGGATGAGGACTTTAGCTCATTGCCGTTTTAGTCTATAACTGAAGATCGAATCATAGGTTACTTGAATTCAATGGCCTTGAAATTTTCAACTCCATTAGGTCGTGAGTACTGATCCGGAGCATGAATTATATATGATGTCGGGTGAAAAAAAAAAAAAAAAAGAAGAAAATTTTATGATTAACTCTAGACAACGGATCATCTTATCGATTTTTGATTTAATCATTATCTCTCAAGATGAATTTTAGTGTAGACTTTGCCCTCTATAATAATAAAACTAAAGAAGTTATGCAAATAACAAAGTGTGATCAAAATCAGATAATTTAAAGCTACATACTACCAGGAAGGTATAATATTTTTTGTCCCTCTATAAAATTCTCTTTTAATTTCTCCCTTCTATTTAATAATATTAAAAGCCTAAAATCTAGACTTTTTTTCCAAAAGAAAACATGTCCCTTTTTTTTTTCCTCTAGATTAAAAGCCTAATATCTTCTCATTTACTCGTATTATTATCTAGTTAAGATAATGTGCCTTTTCTCTTAAACCTAGTTGCGCCTTTTCATTTGTTTCCAAAAAAAAAAAAAAAAAAAATAGAAGACAGATCTTTTATGAGCAAATTTAAAAAAAAAAAATAGTTAAGATGTATACCTAAGTTCTAGGAGTACTTTCCTTTTCGAAAATGAAATTAAACAAAGGAAAAAAAAAATGAAGGAATCAAGTAGTTTTGTTTCGGGTTGAACAAAACTACTTTCATTTAAAATGTTGAGTTGTTTCGAATGTCGTCGTTTTTGTTTTTTGTTCTCTATTTAAGTTGTCATTTTTTCATGTCACTACCAAGTGTCATGTCCTCTTATTTACTGTCGTTCACAAAATTTATTGCCTTTTTTATTAGTTTTTCTTTCATGAGTTGTTTTTCAAGTTATTAACGTTTTTACATACACTGGATCTGGATGTCATTTTTCTGCTGTCTTTTTTTTTTTTTTTTCCCTTTCAAGCCACTGTTGTTTTAAACTAGTTTGCTCTTTCAATACGTTTTTTTTTTCCCTCAAACAATTTTACAATAAAAAAGTACATCGTAAAAATTTATTGCAAAAAAAAAAAAAAAAAAAAAAACAGAAAATACACACGTACAGTGATTAGTTGTAATCCTTATAAATGGCTATTTATTTCTAACCTAAAAAACAGCCCCACTGCATTGAAGAATCGTAGTAATTGGGGTGGTCCATTCAAGCATTAACAGAAGTGAAGTTGAAGTGGGAGCAACTTGTCTGCTTCAACAGAAGTGAAGAACTGAATCCAAGCCTAGAAGCAGCCAAATCAAATTGAAGAAGATTGTCCTCAATCTGATGCCCTCCGATCACAATTGAAGTCAACGGATTCAAATCACCGTCAACAAATCCAAGGCACAAAACTTCATCACTAACCCTTACCATGGAATTGGCTCCCAAAATCCTCCAGTACGCTTTCTCATTTTGCAACACGAGATCGATCGTAGGCACCGCCGAGCCAGCCCGCGTGGGGCCGATATTCTTCGAGCTAAAGCACGCCCCGAACGGCGCCACCGGCGTAACTCGTCGGACATTACTACCGAACGCTTTGACAAATGCACGGACAACGGCATTGTATATTGATCTCTCCAACACCGTGTAGGGCTCCACGGTGCTGATCTTCGTTCCGCCAAAACCTAATCTGTCGAAAGAGAGTAGGGTAGTGTTCAACGGGACGGTTTTTCCGTCTATCTTGATCGACTTTACTCCGATGAAGTACTCCGCCGAAGGCTCGTTCAAGAAACCCCCGACAAGGTTTTGATGGTTGAGGAGGAGTGGAGTGTAAGTCAAAGACTTTGAGACGTCGACATTGTTAAGCAACACATAAGGCCCGTCTCCGAAGAAAACGGCGCCATTTAAGCTTGTTGAAGGGCTTAAGCAAAGAGCGAATTTCCTTTGGAAGCCAAAAGTTGAGGCGAACTGAAGAGGAAGCGAGTCCAAATTACTCCTTCCGAGCCCGGCCATGCCTTTGACGCCGCTAGCCAGTTTTTGCAAGTAGAAGGTCGAGGCGCAGGCAAAGTTGAACTTCGGTACCGATACTACTTTCCCGGGATTGGACCCGTCGGTGGATTGGATCGAGAGGACGTCGTAGGCGATCTTATCCGTCGTGCCGATGCTGGCTATAGGGTTGTAGGGGGACTCCATGCAAATAGTGTCCTTTGCCATGCAAGCCCTAGAGCCGTCGTAGAGGCGACCGCGACATTTCGTCGAGTTGCACGGCAAGGGCTTGAAGGTGGAGGAGACATAGCCTTGTTCGCAGTCGACCCAAAGGTACTCGCCGCCGAGGTCTAGGGTTAGCTTGACGGGGACGTGGGGGTCCTTTGGGCGACGTGGGTGGTGTATTGGAGAGTTGAGTTGTCTTTGGTGATGCGTAGGACGAGAGCTTTGGGACGGAATGAGGTTTTGGCTGTGGAAGAGAAGAATAGAAGAGAGAAAAATAGAAGCAAATAGAAGTAGAAATTAGAGGAAGCCATTTTGTGTATTGAAGATAGTGAGTTGAGAAAGTGTAGTAAAAAGGCATCGGAATTTATAGGCAAGTGGTGTTGGGTGGTAGTCCACTTTGGTGGTTTGTGGCTGGACTAATTAAGACTGGAAAGTTTGAAATGTGAGTTATGAATCGCGTAAGAACTTTCTACCCTTTTGACTTTGCATTTTCTTTTTTCGTTGAATATTATATATGTTATCCACAAGTCAACATTAATGAAGGTGGGTCATGGGGGGTCTTTCTTTAACTTTTGAACAATATTCTAAAAAAGACCGATGGTATTTGACATCACCTATTATCTCTACTAATTAAATTCAAGTCTCATTGTAAATAAAGTACATCTTCTATATATTAATAATAGTATTTTATACATCAATATAGTATTTAGCTCCGATGGTATACTTGATGAGCATTTTTCTTACTATTTAGGACCATTGGTTTCTATTTCTTATGTTCTTTTTCCTTTTCTTTTTGGCTAGTAGAGTTATGTAAACGATATATAAGCTTATAATTCATTTAAATCCTTTTTGATTAATTATAATATTAATGCAGTTAACTGATCAGTACGATAATTTAAAAAGTGTTCACTTCTTTTTTTTTTTTTTTTAATACAATCAGCTCTAGCAGTCAATTTCGTTAGTAAACATCCAATCGAATTCAATTCAATTTTTACTTAATTAATTACTCAATTTCAGCGAGTGAATTTGACCAAAATCCAACCATTAAATAATGTTATAGATACTGTAATAGATAATATAACGTCTAATAATTGGCGTACTTGTTGCCATCATGTGATTCTGCTATTTGCTAATCACGTGGATAATAATAATGTATTACTAATAGTAATATACTGTTAACGTATTGCTGATTGTGATAAATAATAGTATTCTCTTTATATACTAAGAAGATAGTAGAAAATTAACATTTTGAATGATTTTGCATTAATAAGTAAAATGGGAAATTACATTGCTATCCCTTTAAAAAAATGTTCAAACTTTTGGTTTAATTAGAAAGTCATTAATTGTTTTAACTATGTTTTATGATGATTCATCAATGAATTAATATATATAAGGTCTATTTCTCCACAACCTTTATAAATCGAATATCCAGCTATTTCGTTATTAACTAATAGCGCTAGCATTGTCGACTCAGAATCTGATAACTCTGAGCATAACAATGCATTGGAATCTAAAGATGAGTCGATCTTCCTCTTAATAATAATAAAGGTGTTCCTATTCTAGTCACTCAAATATATGGTATGGGCGTAATTTCCATTGAACTTCCCTTTGATTCTCAAATTTCTCTTTTTTAATGCCTGCAAGGAGATGGGCATGATTGTTACTACTGATAACCTAATGGAAAATGAAGGGTTTGGTCTAGTGACCAACAGATAGGGGAAAAAAAATCAAGAAATGACAAAAAGTGGAGCCTTACAACTCTATTGCCGTAGATTTAATAGATGAAGACTTTTCGAAAGAAAAAAAAAAAAACTTTGAAGTAGATTGTGACCTCAAAAATTATATATATACTCAGAAAAAGATGGAAATTATCATTTTCAAATTCGTCGAAGAAATTAGAAGAGCCGAAAGAGAAAAAATTTTTCATAATGACTACAGTCCAGCCCATAAGCGAGCCTGATAGAATGAGTTCAATGGATTCATCTTATCACAAGGATATTGCCTGCTGGTTTACTTTTAGCCAAAATATATTTATTCCTTTATTCTTTGAATAGGTGGTTCTATTACAGTTTGTCATGTGTAAAGTTTGTCACAAGAAACTAACGTTTTGTATATAGACTACTACGTACAGACAAAAACAAAATGGAAAATCAGAATCAAATTCTAATTCCCAAATTATCATCTTCTTCCTCTCTGCCTCTTCTTCCTAAAAACCCAGAAACCATTATCTACTTTTTCATGGTATCAGAGCTACCTTCAAGCCAAACACTACGTCAAACCCAGAAAATTACCCCTCTGCTACTGCATCTACAGACAACTCACATCCTACAGCTCGCCCAGAAGCTAACCCGAATGTTGTTCAAAACCCATTTCCAAATCTTCCAAATCAAGCCTTAGCAGCCCAACCTCAACCATATCAGCTAGCCTTTCCTACTCTTCCATCACTCAATCAACCCATTACCGTGAAACTTGACCAAAACAACTTTGTTTTGTGGACAAATCAGTTACTCAGCATAATCATTGGAAACGGCCCGGAAGAATACATTGACAGCTCTTATCTGTGTCCACCGAAGTTCATAGATCCACAAATAGAGTCCAAAATCCTGAGTATACAACATGGCGTCGATTCAAACCGCATTATCATCAGCTGGGTATATGCATCACTTACAGAAGAAGTCATGGGACAGATTGTGGAATGTACAACGGCTCTTGAGATGTGGAATGCTCTAGAGAGCAGATCTACTCCTCAGCTTCAATGGCAAGAATCACAGAGCTGCGAAACCAACTTCAGTTTCTGAAGAAGGGTGGAATGACGGCAATGGAGTATATTCAGAAGCTTAATCTCTCTGCAACACCCTTGCTGCGACTGGTGAGCCCATTTCACGAAATGATCATCTAATTTACTTGTTTAATGGTCTTGATGCTGAGTTATGAGTCTTCTATGTGCTCTAAGCTTCTAAGAAAAATGCCTCTTATAAGCTTAGAGCACTTATGAGGGAAAGAGTATTAAATTTAGAAAATCTTAACGATTTTTCTTTTGATGTTTCTTTTTTATTTTGTTTGCTTTTGGTTGTTTTTCTAGTTTTCATTTTTTGTTTTTATCTTTTTCTATTTTCGATTTGTACGATTTCTTTTCTTTAATTTTTAATAATGGTTTGCTAGTTACATTAAGAAAAAAAAAATCATGGTGGAGCAATGAAAGATTAATTGACATAAATTAAGAACTTATTGATATTACGTTATCAATAATAGATTATCAAATCTATTAATAATGAACCATTTGAAAAAAAAAAAAAAAAAAGACTATTTATCTATTTGAACAATATTGGTAAATGCTACACACGTTATCATATATATGTTTGCATCATGTTTCATTTTATTTTCGTGGCCCAGTAAAGACACAGTTCAGTAAAAAAAAGAAAATAAAAAAGACAGGTATATGTATCGTAAAAAAGAAAAATATTTAATTTCTATGTACTTGTATTTGAGTATAAGTTTTCTAATTAATAAATGTGAAACTAAAGAATAAAATAAATATTTGTATCACGATAGCTCATCCGAATATAAATTCCTTTTTTTCAGTATTGTTTTACGTGTATCAATTTTTTCAATGTTTTAAAAAAAATATATTTGATATTGGAGAAAATAGTTTATGACTAGTTCATTCTTTTCAGAAAGTTTGACTTTCCAAATATGGACTATACACCTGTGCGGGAAAAGTGTACAAGTAGTGTTTTTGGGGCAGGATATTCTAGCAGTCTCGTTTGACTATAATGGACCCCAGCGCCCCCCTCCCCCCACCACTCGATTCCATCCTTTTCCTGGATTTTGTGGGATATAAGAATAAGACATTAATATTTTATAGACAAAAAGAAAAGAATCATACAGCAATGCATCTTTTTATAATAAAAAAATTTCATAAATATATGCTGCCAAATATTGAAGCTGCGAATTTGAGTAATTATTTTCAAAGGATCTTATCTGCATATGGTCACACCAAAGAAAAGCTTCCTAATTCATTAGTATTTTTTCTCTTCTTTTCTTTCTTTCTTTCTTTTTTGTTTTTTTAATGAGATGCCAACACCATATGTTTCTCTATTATTTTTCTTTTTTCGGTAGTTTTACACAGGTCATGATATAAATACTAAATTCAGTCAACAAGAGAGAGAGAGAGAGAGATTTGCTCATAAATAAAGATGTCTGAGAATTAATTAATCCTGTTTGAGCTCGAACCACATATATCTAGACATATAAGCATATATAGAGACACAGTGGTGATCATCAGCCAAGCCATTTTAAGCAAACAAGAAGTAATGGCAATTTATATAGTCACCTCGACCACAAATATAAAATAAATATTCTAATTTCTTGGGGTCGCTCTCTAAGCAATAGATGTGAAGTTGAAGTTGGAGCAACTAGTTTTCCTGGTCAGAAGAGTAGAGCTGAATCCAAGCCTAGAAGCAGCCAAATCAAACTGGAGAAGATTGTCCTCAATCTGATGCCCTCCGATCACAATGGCAGTCTTCGTGAACTTCACTCCCCAATCGACGAATCGAATCGGACCGCCGTCAACGAATCCAAGGCACAACACATCGTTACTGACCGTAACCATGGAGTTGGCTCCAAGAATGCTCCACACCACCTTCTCACTGTGCAACACTAGGTCGATCTGCGGCACGGCAGCTCCGGCTCTCGTGACGCCGATGTTCTTCGTGCTGAAGCATGCACCGAAAGGCGACACCGGCGTAACCCTAGTAACCTTGTTGCCGAGCTCCTTAACGAATGAATTGACGACGGCATTGTAGATGGATGTTTCCAACACCGTGTATGGAGCAACGGTGCTGATCTTAGTTCCACCGTGACCTTCGCTGTCAAATGACAACAGTGTTGTGTTCAAGGCTACCGTTTTGCCGTTGATCTTGATGCCCTTAACTCCGATGAAGTACTCCGCCGATGCCTCGCCTTGGAACCCGCCGATGAGGCTTACCGGGTTTCGGATGAGCGGGGTGTAAGTGAGGGACTTGGAGGCATCAAATTTAGGCGACACGACGTAAGGCCCGTCCCCAAAAATGACAACACCATCGGAGGCGGTTGAAGAGCTCAGGCAAACGGCGAACTTCCGGGGAAAGCTGAAAGCGGCAGAGAATTGTCGAGGAAGAGAAATCGGGATCCTTCCGAGGCCAGCCATGCCCTTGACACCACTAGCCAGGCCTTTCAAGAGGAAGGTAGGGGCACAAGTGAAGAGAAACTTCTGCACGGAAACTACTCTGCCGGGATTAGTCCCGTCGGTGGATTCTATCGAAACGATGTCTTGCGAAAAGTCACCGCCCGTGCCCAGGTCGATGACGGTGTTGGTTGGAATTTCGACGCAGACGTCATCCGCCGGGTTGGGATTAGAAGTGCAGGCCTTGGAGCCGCTGAGGTTGCACTGAGCAGAGCGGCAAGGGACGGGCTTTCGGGTGGAGGAGTTGAAGCCGTGCTCGCAGTCGACCCAAAGGAACTCGCCGCCGAGATCGAGGGTGAGCTTGACGGGAACGTGGGGGGTTCCTTGAGAGATGAGGGTGGTGTATTGAAGAGTGGAGGGATCTTTGGAGATGCGTAGGATGAGTGCTTTTGGTCGGAATGAGGTTTGGCCATTAATGGAGGCCGGACACAAGAGAAGAAGAGAGCAAAAGAGAAGGAAATACAAATTGGAAAAAGAAGCCATATTCATATTGTGTGTGAACTACTGGTAGCTGAAGGTTGGGGATTAATTGGTGATGAAGAAATATTGGAATATGGCATGAGAATTTATAGGATGATTTTTGGCTATGAAAATACATGCCAACTGGACTTGGGGGACTACTGGCGGCTGTACGCGCATATTTTATTGGTTCATGAAGGAGCTTATTTTTGACCTTCATTATTTGTTTTTTTTTTTTTTTTTCCCGCCTTTTCTCAATGAAACTTTGAATTTTGAATTTCAAGTTGGAGTTGGCGTCTAGCTAATTAATTGTCCTGAAACGTCTCGAAACTTTGTACATATATATTACACTGTATCTGTCATGGAAATGATATTTCAAGTCATATTTTCATCAATGTTTATCGATGTATTGGGCGATACTTTAACGGGAAAGATTATATACACCCAAAAGATTTTTCTAACACCTTCTAAAATCAAAGTTTTCATCTGAATTTCAAAATTTCTGATAGTAGTAACTTTTACGATAATAAAAAGAATAAAATTGTCCTGTTCCACGCTGCCATGGTTTGCAAGCCATATCTGTTTCGCTCCGCAGGAAAAGAAAGAAAAAATATAATCCTGAGTATTAGAAGTCTCACATAAATATTAGTGGTACAATGTGGGTCCCACCCACCAATGCGGGACTCTGTTTTGTCTTTTGAGAGTGACTTTGTTCGAGAGTATCCTATACAAAAGCGACAGAAAATTACTTAAATAATCCTATCAATATAATATAAATTTTTTATTTTTAATTAATATGATATAAATTTTAATTAATTTTATTTAATTTTATGTTATATTAATTTATTATTAATTTTTTATATCATATTAATATAATTATATCTATATTTTTGTTATTAAGGTACTTTCCTCTATTAGCAATAGCACTACACCACCAACCCACCTAAAAATGAAAGGAAAAAAAAATCCTGACACGTTTTAATTTTTGAATTAATATATACTCTTAAAATTAGGTACTTTTTTTTCTATAGTCTAAAGCATGTGTTATGTCTATGTTTTTCTAAGTAGTTAAAGATTAAAATTATAAGTAAAGAAAAACATATGTAAAAAATGAAAAAAAAAAAAAAAAGACCAAGAATATAAAAAGACTAAAATGAAAGAAATTTATCAACACGAAAAAATAACTAAAAATGAAAAAAAAGGTCTAAAAAAAATTGGAGAATCAAAAAATAAATACAAAAGCTTTTCGTCTAAAACGAACCGTTTCGGATGAACTCTATATAATGTATGGATTCGCACAAACAAGATGTAAAAATAATCTCATAAGATAGATCAATCAAAAGAGGAGGAATCTTATTGGACTCATAAGTAGACTCTATTAAATTATAACTTTCACACAATTATGGACCGAAAAAAAACTCTTATAATCAAACCCTTAGTAAGGACAGATACATCATACATATTATCAACTTCCACTTAATTATTTACTGGAAAAGAACTTTTATAATCAAAACCTTAAGCAAGGACGGATATACATTATCAATTTTCATAAAATTGCTGACTGGAAGACAACTCTTATAGTCATATCGTTGGTAAGGATAGATACACATTATCACTAATGGGGGCACGTACCAGACCTTTGAACTAGTGCCGCCGGTAAATTTGTGCATACTCTATCATGTTTTGGGCTTCCGGCCTTGGCTGAACTCTTTTCTTCTTGTTGAATTGTAAAATTAACTATTAAGAGCTTCTCTCTTTCCGTATTGATTTCAAATTTCAACCTTTAATTTTTTTAAAAGATTTTACTTTTATTTTTATGTTTATGTTCTTTTATTCCTTTCCTTCCGTTCTCTTTCTATTTTTTTCCTTCTCTTTTCTCTCTCTCTTTCTATTAATTTCCGGTTTCCACCACCATTTTTTTTTCTTCTGTCTCATCTTCCTTAGTCCCATACCACAATAATGCTACCCAAGATTTATTAGCTTCAATGACCAACAATAATCTTATTAAGATATCTAAACTTATGTTATATATTGATAAATATTACTGAGATTTATGGAGTTTTTAGTTTTTTTTTTTTTTTTTAATTTATGAACTTTTTAAGTCCTGATATTAGTTTAATCTATATTGTATTTATAGACATTAAAAATTTAAAACCATATAACATGTAGCATAATTTATAAAATTTTTATTACTAAGAAAAATTAGAAAAATTATCTAATTTCTTAATAAGTTTGAATTAAAAAATTTACCTGCACCTATTGAATTCAAATCCTGACTCACTAAGTCAAGGTATCTAAAATGATGTTATATTTACATCTGATAATTAAGCTTCTGTTCAGATATATATGGTGCAGGAGCATATAGCTCTGCCATTGTTATGGTCGGTTGCCGATGAAGAAATCCCAATTTTTATTTTTCAAATCAGCCCAACAACTCAAGATTACCATCTTATTAGCCTAGGCTTGGTAGAGTGAAAAATAGAGAGACAGGAAATTATATAGTAGACAGTTTGGAGAGGAAAAGGGAATTTCAGGTTGCAGTTTGTTAGAGAGGATTTTAGAAAAGAAGGAAGCTGTAAATCTATAAGACCCACAAATTTTTAATCCTTCCAACTTCAGGGGGAAAAAAAAAAGTGGAGAAAAAAAATTGACAAAACAAATGATCTGTAAAACAACCATTAAGTGTAAAATTGTGAAAAGCATTAGATTAGATATTTTCTTTTCTCTCTTATTTCTCTTCTATCAAACAATATAAAAGAAAACCTTCTTCCTATAATTTTTTTTTCTCACTTAGATATTTTACTCCTTGTTTTTCTATTTTACATCCCTCTTACCAGATATAGTTCATCTTTTTCTAAGCAATTTGATTTTTATTGATTGTCAATGCATTATCTGTCCTCAATATTTCAAAATTTGGATTGATCAATTTAAGTTCTTCTATATTCAGTCCAAATTCTTCTCCTGTAAAGGTTTTTCCTTAGATTCAAGCCATCTTAAAACCAAAATAAGAGTTCAATTGGAGTAACGACTAATTAAAGAGATAAAAACTTTGTACATATATATTCCAAGTAGTAATAGCTACGATGTTATTAATTTTTAAAAATACAGTTTCTTTTCCAATAACAAAAAAAATGAAATTATTGTTAGAAAACACTATCACTACTACAAATATTAGAATAAACGATGGAGATTACATAGCGGTTTTCCGAAAATCTTTTTGTACTAGTATTTTAGTAAATCCTGTTTTTGTTTTATATATTTAAGAAAAAAACGATTTCAAACTTTTAAAAATTGAGGAAACAAAACTATCTTGTTTTAAAATCTTTTACTGTAATTGACTCCGAATATCCAAGGCCACTGAGTTGTTATATATAAATTTATTTGAAAGAACTAAGAGTGAAGGACCTTGCATCAAGTAACACGAATAGAACCATAAAGTGCAGTGACTGTGGTGAAAGATTCGAGTGTCAGTTGATTTCTTGGGGGATTTAAATATGAAGTTTTGTTTCCTCCCAACCTCATACTTAATTTAAGGTGTCTGGGACTGGAATTGATCTAGCATGTAGAGCCTTTAACGAATATTCCTAT